>CM076086.1:16760362-17187862 GCA_038088235.1 Zacco platypus
AGTAGGCAATTTAAAATCCACCACAGTTGTGGCTATTTTGTAAATATTTGCTCTGACCATGATTTGATGACTTTTTTTAAAACTAAATTGCACTATTCATAATAAACACCATTTTTGGTCAATTCGGCTAAATTATTTTGTTGTGATTCATAATTACTTTAAAAAAATATGCAATTTAAGACAACTGTAACTGGTGGGACAATATACATTCTCAGGGAAATTGGAGATTTGGATATTATTGTAGCATTGTAGATTTTCTAATATACATTACATGCACTATGCTATGACAGCAGTTTTGCTAATCTACCGGCCATTCAGGGCAAAAGATGAAGCGAGCTTGTAATGGTGTATAATCAGTTAAAGAAAACAGCACTATGGGCCGTATGTCTGAGATGATTTACTTGGCCTCATTTACTAGTGTTTTCTTTCCAGCCTCATTAGATGTCATTGTTTGCATTTAGCTTTCACACTGAGCGCTGCGGTCATTAGGGGGTTTCAGTCCAAGTAAAATGTTGATGATCTTCATTGTATGGCATAGAATAAAAAGTGCTTTGCACTAGGTTAACCCAGTTAATGGCAGAACTCAAAACAGATGCAGTTCTATGTGTCCATTCTGCACCATAACCATACATAATCTGAAAGACAGGCTTGTTCATGGCTAATGCAAAAGAAAATGGGTGTCATGAGATGTCTTTTCTTTGATAAACTATGGGCACTATATGATGCTTTTTGTAGCTGCATAATGAACCACAGAAGCATCTATTTGAATTGGGATGTATTGCATATGTATTATGGAAGCCATCCTATATGTATTGCTTGTTTTACTAATTTTTAGGGGGGTTTTCCCTCTGTTGCTCATGATTCAAAATCTGTCATTCACACTTTCAGACACAGAGGTTTGTGCCTTTGGCTGGCACAAGTTTCAGAGCCACTGCTATAAGTACTTCACACACCGACGGACATGGGAAGCAGCGGAAAGAGAGTGTCGTCTGCAGGGCGGTCACCTCACCAGCGTCCTGTCCCACGAGGAGCAGCTCTTTGTAAATCGTAAGTTTTTCTTCATGAACTGTGTCCTATTTAATTTATGAATGTATTTGCCAAAGCAGACATCAGTAATATAATTGCCCAATGCTAACCCCTTCGGTCCTGCTTGCCCCGCTCCGAGCGGGACTCATGCCAACGTCTCCGATAAGGGAGGCGGGTGCGTAACAAGGATGCTAAAGACCGCTGTCTCTAAGGTCAAACGCTAGTGGACCTTAAGAGGTTAAGATCAGGGGAGTGAGGTTTACCTGCACAGCTCTCACTAGCTGGTCTCTGTTACATTCATCCCCCTAAACCTCACTCCTATCCGGGTCACGGCACCAATGCAACCCCTCCGGTTCTACTTGCCCCACCCCAAGCGGGTCTGGATCCGGCGTCTCTGGCTTGGGAGGTGGGCACGTTAAGAAGGATGCTATAGATAAGGATGCTCACTCCCTTCTCTAGGGTCAGTCGCTAAAGCGCCTCTTAAGATCAGGGGAGTGAGGTTTACTTGCACAGCTCTCACTAGCTGGTCTCTGTTACACTCATCCCCCTAAACCTCACTCCCATCCGGGTCACGGCACCAATGCAACCCCTCCGGTTCTACTTTCCCCGCCCCAAGCGGGTCTGGATCCGGCGTCTCTGGCTTGGGAGGTGGGCACGTTAAGAAGGATGCTATAGATAAGCATGCTCACTCCCTTCTCTAGGGTCAGTTGCTAGTGCGCCTCTTAAGATCAGGGGAGTGAGGTTTACTTGTACCGCTCTCACTAGCTGGTCTCTGTTACACCTATCCCGCTAAACCTCACTCCCCATCTGGGTCACGGCACCAAAGCAACCTCTCTGATTCTACTCGCCCTGTTCTGAGCGAGACTGGAACCAGCGTCTCCAGCATGGGACGTGGTGTGTTACCAAGGACGCTCACTCCCCTCTCTAGGGTCAGTTAGTGCGCCTCTTAAGAACAAGGGAGTTAGGTTTACTTGCATAGCTCTCACTAGCTGGTCTGCGCTATACCACACTAGATAGTTAGGGCTTGAGCAAACCCTTTACTTTTAGTATTCTATGTAGCAAGTTGCAGTGATGATGTTTTCCAACCCAAAAGTTAGCATCACCCTGGTTTTCTCGACAAAAACCCAATAGTTTTTTCTTATGTCATAAATGAAAATATCTTGTGGCATTTAACCAAAATTCCCATTGATTTTAGGATGGTGGAATTGGAAGCGCTAAAATGCTAACTCGTTTCTTGGTTTTGGTCTACCAAAATACATCTTCTGCATCACTCTGTGCTCTAAAAACCACAAGAACATTTTAGAAACTGTATAGCGATGGTTTTGGCAAACACCCACAACAGCCTAAAATTGTGGTGGCAAGTTTTGACAGACACATTTTCATCACATGTAAAAAAATCTAGTTTTATTTCTATAAGTTTTAAATGGGACAAAAAAAGAAGATATTCAGGACCAAATGAATTCTAGCAATGATTAAACAAAGCATATGTCATTTTAAAAGAGCTTGACCACGCTGTTGACTCTAAACTAAACAAACTTCATCTTGGCTGCTCGGGGCACAGAAAACGATTTGTTCTACATTTGTTTGTCATTTGATGTGTGGTTTGGTTTAGCTGATTTCCTGCTATTTTCACTTCAGCCAGGTAGTCTATAAAGATGTCAAAGAAGTTTGCAAAGGTCCTCACACAAAATGATTAATGGATTTTTTTCCATTTCTCTGGGCTTCTATATAGACTTCTCTGAAATTACACGTTGAGTTGCTTAAAGATGTTTTTTCATGTTAAAGCATGTTCTTTTCCCAGTTGAATTTGCAGAGACAACTATAAGTGGATTGATTATCCCAAAAGTATAAGCATGTGGTGCTATCAAAACATTGCTCGGTTTGTTTGAGTTTCCCGACCAGCCTGACACAGCAGTTTTGAATTTGAAGCGGGAACTATCCATTTTTCCCACAAATTGCAGCATAATGAATCAGATAATCAATAGCATAAAATAGACATACAACTTGTGCACTATATCTTAAGTCTTTTAAACTGATATGATAGTTTGTATGGACTACTTTGGCAGAGATATAGATTGAAATCTGTGTTATTGTCTTGTAGGTTTGGGCCATGACTATCAGTGGATCGGGCTGAATGATAAAATGTTTGACAATGATTTCCGCTGGACTGATGGACACCCTATGGTAAGATGGGATTCATTGTTATGATCGTAATAATATTTATTAGATGCACGTCTGTGTTCCAGGTGACCAACATTGCAGAGATATGAGTCATTCTTGTTTCTTTTTTGTTTGTTCTTTTTTACTGTTTGTTTGGTTTTTTTGACAATGATTAAATGAGGTTGTTTGATCCTAAAATTAGTGAGAACCCATAGTGCAAAAAATGAGCCACACAAGTGCAACCATAAACCATAAGATGATGCTAATGCTAATGGGAAAGTTCTCGCTTTAGCATTTCTATCATCCTGGGTGTGGCTTCAACAGAAATACATTGGTCACTTTAAAAAAACAGTTTAATGTTGCATGTTAAATTCAGCAAGTGAAGTCCAATTATCATCTTCGAAATATGGGTATTTTACGTTTTAAGAATGTTTTGACTTTTGAAAATTCATTAAATTAATGGCATTCTAAATTATCTGGGCATCCCATGCATACTGTCTACAGTATACATCTTATTTTGTAACACAGAAGTAAGCTATTTCCTGTGAAAGTTTGAAACTTCCTATTCATTAATGGCAATAAGTAAATAACTAGAAGAATATCAAAGTTCAATAAACGGTAAAACTATTTGTTTATGATTATGATAATAATCATAAATCATAAATAATATGATAACAGATGTGTGCAATATCAAGAAGCATAAAATAACTCAAAGACACTACAGAAAGTCTTGCACGTTCAACTTACCAATGGCTGCAACCTCTCTTACATTAAAAATAAGGTGGACACATACTACATACTGCAAAATAGTAGTATGCTATTGTGACTGAAAGTTATTGCAACATAAAAGCCATATAGTTGTGTGTGTGGTCCTGTTAAACCCAACATTATGAGAACAAATGTCCCCACAAAGAAGGCAAAATCCGAAATCCTTGTCCTTGAGGGAACATTTTTGGTCCCCATGAGGAAAACAGGTTATAAATCACACTAAGTGATGTTGTTTGAAAATGTAAAATGAAGAAAGTTTTCTGTCATGGGTAGGCTTAAGGTTAGGGAAAAGAATATACCGTTTGTACAGTATAAAAATCATTATGTCAATGGAAAGTCCCCATAAAACATTAAAATGCGTTTGTGTCTATGTATGTATTTATATGCATATATTAAAATGATATATGAATAATATCCCACAAATATTGCTTTTACTCATACTATACATTAAAAATCTTTGTAATGACCTTGTTTCATCCCATTTTTTTGTTCATTTGATGTTTTTTCTGCCTTTCTACATATGAAATGGGGCTTGTGTGTTTGTGTTCAACCCATGCAAACGGAGTGCAATAGTACATTTTGTATAACGTAGCATCCCATTTCCCCATTTTATCAAGGAAAGTCCCATGTAACCCTTCCAGATGTGTATGAAATACAGTCTATTTTGATTCTTAAATGTGATCTTTGCACCCTCGTGTGGACACATACAGTGGTGCATGAATAGAATAACTCTACTTGTGCACTATAGCAATTTGAGAACTGGAGAGAGGGTCAGCCGGACAGCTTCTTCTCCACGGGCGAGGACTGCGTGGTGATGATCTGGCATGAGAGAGGCCAGTGGAATGATGTGCCGTGCAATTACCACCTGACCTTCACCTGCAAGAAGGGCACAGGTGAGACCTCCTCTTCCTCCTCAGTGTCCTTGCCTATAGTGTTGCTTACTGTGAGCTCATTGTCTTTGACCTTCCTTTTCCACTGTCCCAGTGTCCTGCGGTCAGCCCCCTATCATAAAAGACGCCCATATCTATGGTAGCATGAAGCCGCGCTATGAGATCAACTCTCTGGTCAGGTACCACTGCAAAGACGGCTTCATCCAAAGACACGTTCCAACTATCAGATGCCGAGAAGATGGCCTCTGGGACAAGCCCAAAATCACATGCTTGAATCGTAAGTTGCTGTCTCTGATTAAATAAATGCTAAGTAAAATCCAGACATAAAATTATAGTGTTGTTTTAGTAGTATTTATATATTATAAAAATATAAATATTAATAAATACTTTATATGCTTTTGTCATTTTTAATATATATATTTTTTAAAGTACTAGTAAACGTAACTTAATTATATATATATATATATATATATATATATATATATATATATATGTATATGTATATGTAACTGATTACATGTAATTTGAGTTCAGATTCCAAAAAATAGGTACTTATTATTAGATTATATTATGATTTAAAAATGCTTGTAATTACTGTTACTTTTTAATTGATTACATGATTGTTCTGTTACATGTTATTCTCACAGTATCAGAAAATTATTCGTAATTCATTGATCATTCATTCAGGTCAAAAGTAATCCAAAAGTAGTCGCATTATATTACCTTATATGTGTAATGTAATGTAACTGCCAACAATTTTTAAGTAATCTACCCAGCACTGTATCTCTTGGGTTTTTGATTATTGAATCTTATTTTTTCCCATGGAATACAACAGCATTTCCAGAGTGCTCTTTCCCATTTCGGACTGAGTCTGTCGAGATTTAAAAATGACAGAAATGCAAAGGTCTTCTGAAGTCATTATTCAGAAACTCTTCAAAATTCAAAAATTCAAAAACCTTCAGTTCAGTTCAGTTCGAGTTCCACGTAAGAAAGAGTCATATGGGTTTGGAAATGAAGAAGAGTAAATAACGACAGAATTTTCATTTTTAGGTAAAATGTCCTTTTAAGTTTACACACGTTTTCCTTTTAATCCGCAGCATCTACCTACCAGAAGACGTATGCGCACAAATATCAAAACAATAACTATTACAACAGCAGTAAGAGACGCTACAGTGAGTCGCAGTACCGTCATCGCTGGTCAAAAACAACTGATGACTCCATGCACTGATCTCCATCCAGAGCTACAGATGCTTCACATCCACAGAGAAGGTCTTCAGTTTAAAGGGGCGACGCCAAACTATGTGCCTGATGAATGTTTTAAAGCCGAAGTGAATTACCCTGAGGGACTGCAAAAAAAACACCATCATCCACCCACTGAGAGTGTACTTTATCTTTGACTATGCAATAGTGTACATCGCATATTGTAATAATGTCTTAATGTTTTGACATGGCGAAGGGGGTCTCTGGTTGAAGTGTATATAGTATAGATAATGAACAAGTAAAAACAGCTGTGAATGGTGACTGTTATTTTTTTTTTTAATTCATCCGTAACTTTTGCTTACGAAGAACTGGATTTCCTTTTCTCTCTGGCTCAATAAAAGAGCACTGTGGTACGAGCAGAGTGTAAACAGAACAATTACAGTACGCATGTACGAAGAGTAAAAGAACAATAGGCATTATATTGTTTCACATTGTGGGATGTCACGGGGCTGGAGGACAAACAATGCTGAAAGGACTGCAACTCATGACTGGAAAACAAATCTTCATCGACATCTTCCTCGGCAGCATCCTTTCTAGTTGTGAGGATTACTCAGATAACACCAAACTATTGTACACTCTCATAATCATATTCTCATATGGCATCAAAATATATATTTTAGGCTTTTTTTTTTTATATGTGGGTTTGTAATATAACCACCTTTTAAATGAATGTCATGGCAAAATATGAATACTGTATGTGTGGTTGAACGAACTAGCATTTTCTTTGTCAAACATTATTACAAATGTTACGAAGCCATAGAAGTTTAATTTATTGCTGAAGATACATATAACATTGAATGAACTGTGAGATTTTGAATAATAAAGCGCTATTAGTATATTATGAACACGTTTTTACCGTGTGTTTGATTACATTTCACAAAAATCCCGCGTTAACTCTGACAGAAAGTTGTGGCTGATGTTGACCAACAGAGGGCGATGTAACGGTAACGGAGATTTTCCCGCGCCATCATGGAAGTTGACGTTTGACAGGAATGAACAGAGCTAACGTTACTCTGTTTTGACGACTTTTTTTTTCTTGACGTCTTCACCGACTTGGCAACATGGACACGGTAAGGACGGTTGGTTAAACATGAACACTATTCAATGTTCTTTTGAGATCACATCTTATAAATATGTCAAGCTTCCGGTGTGTTTTCTGAGAGACTTTGACAAGCAAATCTTTTGAGACCAGAATTGGCAAAGATGTTTTCAGTTTAATTTGACACTTGAGCTGTAATAACCAAAGTGAAAATACTATCTTTAGTTAAAGACCCGTAGTTTTGTGGCATTAGTCCATGTCTGTTAGCCTTTAAGCCATTATATTGTCATATTTTGTTTTTTTAGCCAATCAGCTGAGACGAAAATTATGTGAGGAGCGATTTTTCTTTCTTGCCTTTCTTTTCTTTGCTTTCTTTTGTATTTTGGCAGAGTAGAAAACAGCCAAACCAAATATATGTATTTGACTGATTGTTTATTTTTGGGGTTGATGGTTTTTTCACATTGATACAGTCAAATCATCCGTTTAATAACTTTATGTACACAATCAAGGGTGGAAAATGTCTAAGCATCCAGTTCTAAAATTGATTCAGAAATCTTGTAAACAAGGCACATGTACAGTTGCCAGAGTCAAAACAAAATGAATAATGAATGAATTTGAATACATATGCAATTATTTTGAAACCTTCAATATTTAGAACTGTTTTTTACTTTTCTTTTTGTGAAGCTGCTAATTTAGTGAAGTGCCTAAAACTCCATTCTAAACTGGCTGTGTTGACTCTAATAGTAATGATAACAAGAATAAAACATCATTTAAGTTGTTTTTGTCTTAGCTTGGCAGTCTGTTTTAATGGTTTGTTTCCAAATGCCTTGGCTTGACATATTTTTCTGAAGGTCTACTACTTCATATACAAGTAAAGACTGAATGCAGCATGCTAACTATGCACTTTTTTGTTGTAGTTGTTGTTTTGCCATTATTTTTTGCATCTCTGAGTAAACCTTTACCTGCAAGGTCTATTTTTTCTACAATAGAAAATAAATTTCATTGTGCTGTTTTTCTTTTACTAAGTAACACAACGTGGTCATTAGCACTGTTTTCTTTTTGACCACCTCAGTCTTGCTATTTGTAAACGGTAACATGCATAGACTTAAACTACTCATCACAGGGGCTAAAAACTGGGCCGTGTGCTTTCTTTCACACGACTTTCTCTAGCAAACTAATTTGTATTCACATTTGGCACCATTGCTGTGGGCTATGTTTGATTTTCTACGGTTTCATGAATTGAACACTTCAGGTCTGAAATAGAACAGAAAAAAAAATACTAAAAACAATCACTAGAAAAAAAAACAAGATTTACTTTTGAAACACAATGATTTTGTTATGTCAAATTTCTTAATCTTCCTGGACACAAAAACGGTTGACAGTGATGAGGTCGATACAGTGGAGCTCTGATGTTTTTACATTGTGACATAGGGGAGACATCTTATAAACATATTATTTCAAGAAAATGATAATTAACATACATTTATAAACACTCAACTTGTATATTTCAATAGTTAAAAAAATCACAGAACAATGTTTTGTTTCTAAATGCGACGTATGACTCAACATGGTTTGGTCCACACATAAAATGTTTTTGAACTAAATTTAAAAAGGTATGTTTTTAGAAAATAATACAATATAGCACCCTGTAAGGATGGCAAAAGGAAAAATTGCGTTCATTGTGCCATGACTGTACTGTATGGTGTATAGCACTTTTGTTGAAATCGTTTTTCCTATCAACAGAAAATATATTTTCCATCATGCTATTTATATGGGTTGTGATGTTCTTTAATGACAAACTAAGTGCCCAAAGGTATCAAAGTATTTAAGCTTTTCTGCCATTCGGTTCTAGAACATCCCTCAAACTACTGCATGCTAAATGGAAGAGCACAGTGTGAATTCTACTGCTTTTACTGAATTTCCTCTTCAATCTCGCCAAATATCTCTTCCTTCAGCACTGCTTTATATGATCGATCAGACCTGAAACACGTAGCTATAATTTCTGTGGCTTCCTATGAATACTATTCCTGTCCTGTTGCCATCTTGTAATGAAGTCTTTATTTTGAGGGAAGAGGGCGCCTGAGGTGCCTAACCCTACAGAATCTTTCCTTCAAACAAACACCAGTTACTTTATCTTCAAATCCTTCTGTATTACAGTATCTAGAGACTTTGTCACAGTTTTAATGCACTCGAACTAATGCCTTACATTATTACATTTAGTTCGTGAGTTATATAGTTTGTACGCTCAGTTGTCACTCTTGTAGCAGTAGACGCCGTAGAGTTTGTGCTTCTTGTCTGGGAATCCAGAGAAGCGTACGGCAGCCTCTGTGGGACTGCAGCGCCTGCGTGGTTTTGAGATCGGGTACCGTACACTACCGTCTGCCAGCCAGCCTGCGTCGCAGCGGTCGTAGCCCAGCAGCTTCCATGCTGCGTACATCTGACCGACTTTGGCAATCTGAGCACCGTCCTTTTGACATGCCTGCACTGCCTCATTGTAGGTAAGCTTGGAAGGGTGTATCAAATAATAGAAACGTCCTGGAGAAAAGAAAAGGGAAAATTATCCTCAAAGCTGGTTACAGTCAAATGATTCACATTAGAGATTCTTTGCATGGCTGAACTCATGCATTATGTATCACATCAATTGCATTACATTTTGCGAGTTGCTAGCCTATTTCAAATGTCTTTTATCAAGCAGTTGGAAAGGACAAACCTTTGTAGTTAGAGGTGAAACAGAAGACATCATATCTTTCTTTTTGCTTGTCACGCATCCCATAATTCCTCACACCGGGAATGGTGTTTTTGCCTCCACATGGCTCTCTGGGTTTGGTGATGGGGTATTGCACCGATCCGTCACTGAGCCACCCTGCATTGCACCAATCCAACCCATCTCTCCAGGCATCGTACAGCTGGTCGAAAGATGCCACAATGGCATCCTGGTCCCGGCAAGCTTTCTCAGCATCAGGGAAGTTCAGGTTGTAACGACCCAGTCGTGGAAAATACGGAAACACAATGCCTGTAAAAAGCAGAAGACCAGAAAAGGTATGAAATGAAATTATGAATTACTTCATAATATGAGTCCTTAAAAATGCTCCCCGATTAGAGAATAATCTGTGTAATCTGGCAATAATCGAATCCCTGATTGCTAAATCTATGTTTATTCCAATGCATCAATAGTGCATCTAAAGTGAAGTAAAATTTTGATTTATTACATGCAACTGAAATGATGCCAAGAATGCAGAGAGCAAGGACCAAATAAATGTCCCATTATTTGGCACTGATAGCACTTGTGTCAGGATCTTGCTGATGGTCCAGATTTAAAACTTGTTCTAGTCTGCATTATAAGACTATTAAATAGCGTTTACATTGCACACAGTGTGAAGAGAGTCAGCAGAATGCTATCTCATAGCTAATTGGCTTGAGGAACAGCCAAGGATGTTGCATAAACTGTGTATACTAGTATTGTGTGTAATAATCCCAAAAAATCAAGCAAAGTCTCACAATGGTAATGTCGCTGTAGCAACATTTTTCCATGTACTACCAAAATGTGGCAATTTCAGAGGCTCCCTTAAAGCCTTCAGAAGTTATTGTGTTAGAAAGATGCAGAAGATGTACAAAATGTAGGTCGAATACAATTTTGGCAATGATAAAGTACGATACTTGCATTAACACAACCAAATGACTACTATCAAAGATATCTAAAAATATGGTTTTAGGAAAGATTATTGTTTGGTGCTGGTCGACATGGTTCACCAGCAAAACTTGGCTGATGAAATAGTTTGACGATGGAAATCTGGCAAGTTAATTCAGTTTAAAAACATGGTAGTGACACCACCACACCAGAATCTAAAAGATCCCATCGTCTTTTCACCAAGGTGAGACTAAACAGGATCTTCTGAAACAAAATTAAAATTAACCTGAAAGACCTGGTGTTACACGGCTAAATGTTGTTAGAGGGACATTTCCTTGAGATTTTGTAGGAAAAACCAGCAAGATGACATAAATCTATGTTTTACCTTGCAGGTCAAGGGATACAACTGCTGTATCATCCTCCAAGCCATCAATGACTTCACACTTGTATTTCCCATAATCCTCCAGAGTGATCTCAGTGATAACCAACGAGGCATCATTCTCGCTGGCAGCCTGAAGGTGTACGCGGCCATGGAATCGACCGTAGCTCTTTTTGTGGAAACCCATAGCTACGAAAACATCAATTTCCTTAAGATAGTCTGAAGTCATTTTAGTCCATTTAATCCTCAGTTTGGGATTTGGGGCAGACGATGGATCCCGGTTGAACTTGCATGGCAGTGTGGCGTTGCCTCCACGTTGTGAGATTACTTTGGATTGTGCTGTGTCAACTGAGAGTCGGGGGCCATTTTCTAAAAGTCAAAGAAAGAGATATTCAGATATTCAAAGAAGTAAAGAAATAGACAATGAAAATGCAAATTCCAAATGATTTAATAGCCATGAATCTCATTTGTTTGTCCTTGTTGCATTGGGTAGTGTCCAATAACTTAAGGCGTTTCACAAAGATGATGGTGTGAATCTCTCCTTGTCTTATTGCTACAGGCTGTTGTGGTTATGCAAATACATGAATCATCATGTTTGCTACATTTCTTAGAAATGAAACTCCCCTACATATTTATGACAGTGCATGCTCTTCCAATGAAGACACTCCAGTAGGTGTCTCTACTCCTGCAACCATTGTAGTGTTCATAGATTATAACTAGAGAAATGTCGGCTAGTTTTTTCTTAAATGCATAATCCCAAAACTAAATTATTGCACTTTTGTACCTATTCAAAGTTTAGAGGAGAGTTACACTGTATGACAAGCTTGACCCATCTGTTTGTCATAACAGTTGAAATGTTGTGAAAGACATTTTCAGGACTTGATGAAGACATGATTGGAGAATGTGTCATCCAAGGTAAAACAAATGTTTTCATTTATAAATAAATGTTAGAGGGATTTGTTAGAGAAAATAACTCTCCCCTACTCTTCCCCATGAACAGGGGGTCAGATAAGGATCTGAGTTAGTCTTGGACTGTCACAAACAAGTTCCCAAGGACACCCTGATGGATCTGTGGATCTGCTGAAAACCTGCAAGTTATCCGGACAGCAAAGACACATTACAGCTGAACTGCAGTTGAATTCAGCTTCTGCTAAGGGAATGCTTCTCTATCAAAACTTCAACCAAACATTGAGCTGCACCGGCACTGGCACAGTGTCCTAAACAGGTGCAATTTAACAAGTTTCTATCTTTAAAAATGTTGAAAGGTATGTGTCACAGGATTTCAGATTTGATTCGTGACTCCTTTGCATGATTCAAAATAGAAAAAATAAATTAATTAAACCCAAGCTACCAAGTCATGTTGTGCATTTGATGTGGTTGTTTGGGTCAAAATGTTGAATTTTTCCTGGTTAGGACACATTATTGTGTTTCTATACTTATTAATACTTAATGTATTGTTGTTCTCTCAAACTAATCTTGGTTATTTTGCATGCGCAGACGTGGAGTCCGATACTACAATAATCAGATCTCAGCATGAGTAAATATGGAGCTTATCAATTATTTAACACTTGTAGTAAGTAATTCCAGCCACTTTGCGTCCTGTGATGGGAGCCAGAGGGTTTCAAATCACCTAAGCCAACACCCAATGAGATAATTACGGTGAGTGTCCCTGTTAAGAAATACTGGAGGGGGAACACCATTTAGGGGATGGGCAGTACAACCCCCTCTCTATCTCTCTAAACTCTCATTCTTCAATTTACTTTCACACACGCACACCATTTTCCTTCTCTTACCTGAAATGTATATGGTCCTGTAGTGCTCCAAGTCACTGTAAGCCTCATCAAAATTGTCAGCTCGGCTCTCGGAGAGGACCAAGAGGAAGAAAAGCAGGAAGGTCATCTTGATTTATAGCACCGGGGGGTTGGGGGGTACTTCACTACACAGAGAACACAGGAATAAGGGCTGTCAGACAGTGCATTTTACAAAACCATTCATATACTGTACATCCCAGCTAGTTTCCTATTACAAAAGGAGAAATTCTTTACAGTTAAATTATTAGGCTTTATGGAGTTTGTGAGAGAGTTCAGTTTTTTGTGACTTGCACCAGATCGCATACACATTTCCATCTGCAGTAACTCCCCAGTGCAGTGCTGTCACGCAGACCCAAGCGCACACAGTGTCCTTTTCACCATATCGCTCAGAAAGCCAATCACACAAATAGGACAGTTACAGAAATAAATGACTAGGACCATTAAACTTTTCACACATGCATAAATCCCAATTAACACCAGTGCAGTCCGAGCGCAAGTGCTGCAGGACTGCCTCCTGTACCCTTCACCTTAAGAGGCACTGAAGTGTGAGAAAAGTGCAGTCAAGATGCTCGCTACGGCACAAACTAGCACAAAACTTTGCAGGCAGGCACACTTCTAGTACAGATTGTCTCCCTAAAGACACCAAGCTCAGAAAGGACTTACCATCTTATGGAGCATGTGCTCCCGGTCACTAGCGCATGTGAGGACGGCTACGCAAAAGATCGGGGTTAGAAAGTGTAGACTCCTCTCTCTCTCTGCAGTCACTCTGATTGATCCGTTTTTTCTTCATTCATTTCAGAGTGCTGACGCACTGAGGTAGTTCCTCTCTACTGCAGTCAGCAGAACAGCTCTGCAGAGTAGCCAACCCCCCCAATCCCAGCCTGCAAACAGTCATTACGCATACCAGGAAGCCACCGCTGATAACAGTGAAGACTCGCAGATGCAGTGCCCTCTCCTGTGACAGATAAGTTACCTCAGTACAGTGAGCTTGCTCGACTGTGACGAGGTAAAATCATATGGGTTCAGTGCAGGAGAAGAATACCAAGTCCTTTGATGCAAAAAATACAAAATACAATGCAACGGAGTTCTAGGCATTGTTTCAAAAAAGTAATATCATGCATTAGGCAGGGGCTTGGAGGACGGCACATGGGTCTGCTGTGCTGAATTGCCCTACGAGGACATTTTATGGCACAACTGTTACGGTTAAAAGAATTTGTTCCCGCCCAAATGACCCTACGGCCTTTTTAGTGTAATGACTGTCAAACATGCTCTGTTTTGCAGGCTGACGGTTAGCCAAACACAGACCATTACCTCTTATCCACACTAACTGTGCTGTTGACAGAGAACACTGTTACCATCCACATTCCTTTGTGACACTCCATTGTATACAGTGAGGTCAAGCGCAGGGAAAACAATCCATGCCTTGAGTTTTTAAATGTGGGTAAACATCCTAAACGCATACTGCAGTTGATCAGAAAACAGCAATGGTTTAGAAACGGTGCCAGACCACCAGCTAATTCACATAAGCATTACAAGAATCTTTGTCTTGCACAACTTGAGAACTTATCTTCTGGGAAGAGGCACCGATTCTGCAATTGGGGGAAAAAAGTCCCTCGTTGTTGAAATCACTTGCTTCCAGCAAACAAATTTGATTGGTGAATTGGCTTTAAGACAGTCCATTTTAAACAGTGACTCAATACTCTGATACTTAAACTTGTACTCCTCATGTTTTTGTACATTTAAGCCAGGTTGCTGTTGCCACAATCCTGTTCTTTGAAGTAAGCATTGCCAGCTTCATTTGTTGTTTAACAGCAATGCCAATTTTTCAGTTATCATGCTCAAGGTCTTTAAGCAGTGTAATAGTTGCCTGGCCACTATTACAGTGCAGTGAAATATGAGCAGATAAGCATGGCATCATCTGAAAAGAAAATAAATAAGTTGTCAACAATCTGAAGTCTGGAACAGGCCCTGATTAAACATGCTTGTTGAATTCAAGCACAGATTGTCCCAGATTGTTTCTGAAGAACTTTCCAGTCCTCATTTGGAAATCCCTTTTGCAAGATCCAAACCCTTCTTTTGTTATACTTTTTACTAAATGATGTAAAGTGTTTAGTTAACTAGGCTTTTTAGCATGGGTCTATTAGTGTCATTTTAAAGTGATGTTTGATTGCAATGGCTCTGGAAT
Source organism: Zacco platypus (assembly GCA_038088235.1). Classification (NCBI taxonomy): domain Eukaryota; kingdom Metazoa; phylum Chordata; class Actinopteri; order Cypriniformes; family Xenocyprididae; genus Zacco; species Zacco platypus. The sequence goes on from CM076086.1 coordinate 16,775,509, forward strand.
TAACTTTCCTGATGTAAATAGTACTTTTTAATGCATTCGGTTTGGTTCATAAAAAAACACAGTTTCAAAGATAAAAAAAGACTTGAAAAGGACTAAATATTTACAGTCTTTACTTAGAACCTTTGTTATAAAAGTCTTTTGTTAGTACAAGAAAGTATATTGCTAGACATGTCCAGGTTTGGAGACTAAACACACATGTTGACAGTATACAAAGTTTGACTACACAATTGTCATTGGAAATAGAGTCGACACAACTGGGGGGGGGGGGGGGGGGGGCATTTCATTATGTCACTCCTCAACAACTCCTACTGGTTTCTGAGCAGCTGTAAAACTCAGGGAGATTATGGATTCTTTTTGGCCAGAACCTCATTCCCCTTTGACCCCATTCCCTAATGTGCCAAAACATAATCCCTTAAGTGGTTGATTTGAGTTGTCGTCGCTGATCACTTTGCATTACTATGAGGGCTATTCCTTTCCTCATTTGGCAGTAGATCCCAAGAGGTGATAGTGGTTGTGGGTTTTTTTTTAACATTCATTTATTGAGTGCCAAACATATATAGCAAATAACTTTCAGTGATCCTGCATTACACTAGTCATGCAGATTTCAAACAATGTGTTCTTTCAGGAAGCACTGCAACATATAATTGCAGTTTGCCAAATAAATGCAATACATTTTTTCTAGTAATGGACCATTATATATAAACCAGATTAATCTGTCAATATTTGGCCATTTTAATTAATCTGTTACCTAAATTTACAGCACAGACATGTCCTTTAGCAATCCTGATAACACCTGATAGCAGTAATCGAGAGGATGCTCTAATTTCAATGCGAGATGAATGTATGCGCATTTTAGATAAAGATTTTGTTTGTAATGTGTTTGTAATTATTCTTGCCAGGAAAGACTATTTGAACGGCCTAAGGCAGTAAACCTGTGCAGATGGCAGTGGTGATTTTTAGGTGAATGCAGAAACAGTTAAACACATAAATAGATGCAGTGTAAACCTGTGATTTCAATGACTCATGTTTAAAGCTTACATTTGATTCTACAAAGCACATCGTAACCCTTAATCTCCATAAGATCAGTAAGAGGACTGTTTTCACCGTTCAAACGAGTCGCTGTCTTTGAAGGCCACACAATCTCTCTGCACCAGACATTAGACCGATGACGGTGTATGAACGGAATCCTAAAACCTCTTATTTACAGTGAAATCAGACTTATTTTCAATGTATGTCACTCAGTTTGCCTAAACATTGTGTTTTTGTACCTGAGGACAGTTTTACACTAAATATAAATTAAGTCCTGTGAAAGCAGTTTAACCTTCACCACTTAATGAAAGCATTAACATGGCAAGCGTTTGTGAGGAATTATTGAAATCACCAAGTCCTAACGTTAAGATACATTTAGTTATAGTACATTGTCTACACCGGACACGAGCGGCATGATGCGACGCGACAAAAGACAATAGAAACAGTTATAATCAGTGATGTCGTCCACACTGGATGCGGCACGACGCAAGCGACTGCTGCCTTGTTCTATTTATGACGTACTGACACGAAGGATACTTTGCAACGGGTGCTTTGTCGTGTCCAGTGTAGACAGCTTTTAGCTGTTGCGAAGTGAGCGACAATGGTCACATCCAATGTAGACACGGTGTCAGATATCTGTCTTAAGCTTGGTTCAGACTACACAACATTTTTGCTGATAGTCACAGCGATTTTGGCTCTTAAATTCTTTTCATGTAGAGGACAAGAAACATGTCAGACTACACGTTGCTTCCCGACCAATCATCGCTTGACATCTTTAATGTTGTGCATGATATCACCAAGAAGGAGAAACTAGTAACTGACTTCCGGAAACAATTGCGTAAACAAGCAACCGAAATGGCATGTTAGCGTAATACTAATTCCAGTGCTCATCAGGTTGCTGAGGCGTCTCTGCTATCGTTCGCCAATATTTATCTTTTTTCACTAATGGTAATCCCTCTAGGAAATATCATAAATTCAGGAGTATTGACGCCATAGCTCCACAAACCTTTCCTCCATTGCATAATTCCACCAAGCAACACCAATGCCATCATCTCTCTTCCATTTTGCTATGTTTGAAAGCTGTGTACGGAAGAGATTCTGTGTTCCTATTGGTCAGCTTCACAGATGTGACAGAAATGATAAAATGATACTTGCATTTTGGGGATTGTGCTAAAATCTGGATTATGTTGTGTAGTCTGAATCCGGCATTAGAGCCACATTGGGTTCAGTTTTTTTTTTTTTTCTTTTTTTTTAATTCTGGCAGTAATTTTTTGATATTCTTATAACAAAATGATTCACTTTGTTAACAATTTTAAATTGTAATTAAATACTGTATAGATTTGATATTTTCAGGCAACACTGATTAAATTTTCTGCTTCACATTCCAGGCAAATTAACTATATTTGTGAACCGTACTGAAAGACCCACTGACACTTTTGGAGTTTTAGAACATGTCTAAGACTGGCCCCATTGACGGGGTAATTGGACGGGCCATTACGCAGTCTTTGGTATCCAAAGCACCACTCCCAAAAACTTAAAGAGCCATGTCACAACATTTAAAATTTTTCCATGTGTTTTCTCTAGGGGTCAGGCGTGTGTTCGACCTCCACTCTCTGCAAGCACTTAATTAAGTGAGTTCATTTCATGGACTCTGTTTGTAAGTCAAATCCATTTGTTACAGGTGTCATATGCAGCATTTTTGTTATGAATGTTTATTAATACACATGGACATAGTTTGTAGCCTTATTTGCATTCAGTGAATGATTGACCCAAACAAAAAAATGCATTCATCATTTATTCATCTCATGTTGTTCCAAACTTATGAGTGCAGTTGGAATGCCATGAGAGTGTACTGAGTTACATATGAGTTAAATGGGGTTAAATATTCTAATATTTCACATTGTTTATGAAACAAAATGCACAGATCGACAGTTCAGCCATTCATAATGAACAATAAGGAGACACTCTGTTCGGAATAATACAAAGAGGCTGTCTAAGATCCACATATAAAACTATTTTGTAATATGAGGAAAATGACTAAGAAATGCCTTTTCTCGTAACATTTTATCATAGGGTCTCATTTGTGAACATGCGTTAATGCAATAGCTAACATAATCTAACAATATAAGCGATATATATTTTACAGCATTAGTTTTTGTTAATGTTAGTTACTAAAAGATTAGTCCTATGATTCTCGTGTACTTTCAAGTATCTTATTGGACAAACACAAATAATCCATTTTTTTTAATGTCTAACACAATTGTGGTCTTGAACGATATACGACACCTATTGCTGATAATGCAGAATCACGCAAACTTCTTTTGGTTACTGTCATTTTAGAAATATCCTATTTGCAGGTTTGTTTAGCTGGTCATGTGATCTCAACATTTCTAGGTCACTCCATTGACTTCCACAGTATATAAAAATAGTATGGAAGCCAATGGGTCCCATCATCTGATTGGTTACTGACATTCTTCAAAATATCTTCTTTTGTGTTCAGTAGAGGAAAGAAATACAGATTTGGAACAATTTGAGGGTGATGACACAATTTTCGTTTTTGAGGGAACTATCCCTTTAAAGTATTTTCAGCTTGCAGCTATTAGATATACTGTAAATACTTTGTGGAAAAGCTTACAGCATATTTAAAGTGCCAGTTTCATACATGTTTCATTCATTTATTGGGGGAAAACGGCAGTTGTGTAAATATAACCTTTCTTTCCGTTCATACTGTTCTCTTATATGTTCCATGTTCGTTTAAGACAATTTACCTCCTATTCATAGACTCCAGCATGAGGAAGGGCTCTGTGCTCAGTGCATAAAGAACCTTTGACTTGGCAGCACTACCTGGGTGTGTTAACAGGGGTGCTTATACCGAAGGCGTCACTGGTGGACAGCAGATGGACTTTTGATCGGGCAGCAGGTAGCATTCTTGAAATCAACAGCCAGTTACTTAGAAGGCAAAAAACTGAGCCTGTTACTCTTGGGCATGTCTATTTATTTGAAAGCTAAATATTCCGTACCACAAATAAACTGTTAGTTCGGGAAAGTATATTTTCTCCTAGCTGTACATGGGGTGAGTTCATGCCAGTCCCCTCCGTCCGGCATCTCATTAGAGTTCTGTGGGTTTTGACGTCACCCTTGCACCACCTTAGCACACACAAAGAATCCTCAGTGCTGATGCATAAACTACAACCGTCTCTCTACCGCATCTTCAACAAATCCACTCATTGCCTCAACAACCCGGACACTCTCCCACACCCTAGAGTTAGATCTGCTATCCGCATCTCCAAAGTGATAACCATAAATGAAAAATTCTGAAGAGAAAACAAAAGGAGAAAATAGTATAGTTACTCTAAACAATAGGCTGTGTTTGTTCCCTTTACAGGAAATGAAGCATATAGAATCTTTCATTAAAACTGAAATGCAATTGTAAGTGTCTTCAACAAAGGTCAGCCTGTAATTGTCTCAGTCCAAATTGCACTTTTCAATCTGTGTTGGGAGACACATTTCTGTTTATACCAGGTGTCTTTTGTACGCTTTCAACCACTTCTGTCCTGATTTCTCTGAGGTGAGGGTTTATGGATGGGTAAGTGTTTGGGCTTTTTCAGATCTTTCGATCTAGTGGACAAAATAAGCGGACACAATTTACATATGAACATGACCGGAGATGATGGAAAAACATATGAAGAGCATCAGCTTTCGTTTCTGCTCTGATAGCCTCAACACCACGCAGAACACAGTAAGTGTGTGTTTGAAATCTGGAATGGTGAGAGAAAATGGTGCTTGGTATGTTTTCGTTTTCAAACCAAACTTGGGTCTTCAGCCGACAAATTCCATCTGGCTAGCATGCTTCCCATAATGTTCAGTAAGCGGACTTTTGTGGCTGTTTGAACGCATTCGACCAAATACGAAAGCAATCGGGTCGAATGTGTTTTCGACTACCTCTGGAAGTGGTCGAAAGCGGACAAGCTCAAAATACTTTAGACTCCATTTACACCTGAATTTAGCGTCCTCTACTTGTGATCCGATCAACCAAAACGCATCCTAATACCAGTAAACAGGGCCAAAGAATACCTGATGTCATCTGACCTTCTGAAAGGCAACACATCCTTCACTAGAAATGAAGGTCCCAGTTAAAACCAAACTTGTTTTATTGCTTGATGCCACAGGAGAATCTTTGTAAGTTCCATCGAGAGCTTTTATAATGTTCAAAGAGCAACTCGAAATCCCAAAACGGTTCTTATAACAAGATGTTCTTTGCTAAACCTAAAGTGCAGAGTGAAGAACAATGTGATCTGCTGAATAGATCTCTATGAATAAAAACCCATTGATAGTTTTATTCAAATCTAATTAACAACACTGGTCTAAGCATGAAATGAGGAATGTTTAATGAGATAAAACAGACTCTGAACTGATGCAAGACATTAACCTGGAGGAGACCAGGGGTGAAATTAATTGCATCACCCCAGGCCACCCTCCTCTACATCACAGCATTGTGGAGAATAATGACGAAAGGTCACTTGGAAAATCGGCTGGTTTAATGTGCTCTGGCAACCATGTGAGGAAAAGGTCAGAGTTCAACCATGGTCATCACAGACCACTAGACGTATCTTTGAGAAAGCTGGTGACATGACCTTAAGATCTGCAGCCAAACAGCTTCCAGACAGATCTGATTAACCACTGCTAAATAGCAAACAAGGCAACATGCATTGCATCGACCAGCTTTACTTGAAGAACCCTAGTGTCTGCTGAAAGAATATGAGTATATGAGTATTAGTTTGTATAAACTGTAGCTTCTTTTCATGAGGTGTTGTTTCAGCTTCAGGTCTGTCTATATAACCGGGGTAAGCCAAAGTGTCACTATAGTGGCTCACTGAAGCTCAAGTTTTAAGGTTGCTCCAAACCGATAGATGGCAAGCTCTGCCCTCCATGCAATACAGAGTGCTTCATTCATGTGTCAGACAAAGCCATGCATTATTAATTTATGCTTTTACACACTCTCGGCCACTAATATTTGTTTAACCATCTGTTCCTTCTCAGCACTTTTGCCTGTATTGAAGTGGACCCTCTGTATGCGCCTATTTTGCCCAGTAAGAACGTTCTGTCACTGCATGGACTCAACAAGCAGGCTTTTCACTCTGCAGAATGTGGGCTACACTTGTTGGTCTCTTTGGAGCCAGGCGGTCTCATAATTCATTGAGAAATAACAAGGGGAAGTTGTTTGTGTTAATGTTAAATTAATGGGAGTGTTCATGAATTGACTCAACTGCTGGTAAACCACTAAACAGCTTTAGGAAGACATGAAGATAAAACCAATTGATTTGAGGGATTGAGTCTGAGATGAATGCAATTACAGTTCTGATTAAACCGCAAAAGATTGCCAAATCATAATAATACTGAAAAACAATATTGACAATAAGTTTACATTGGCTGGTTTAAATGTTTGGTTTTTTGAAAAACATTTTATGCGAAACGAAATAGCTTTACTGTTTTTAGTAAATAATATAAAGCTTTTTCCAAAGTTTATCTACTATTTTTTAATTATCATTTTTAGAAAGACTTTTTTTCATTAGCACATTCTGCAGACAGTTTCATCTTTTTTATTTAAGCCACCAAAACATGAAAAGAGATGTATTCAAGTATTTCTTGTGTATAAATTGCATGTTACTGTATTTTTTGAGCGTCACGTCATTGGCCGGTACAACAAGCTTATTTTACGAGCTTTTACAATTTAGGTAAAAGTGTCAGCGTACTTCCAAAATAACATATGATAGGCTAAAACCATGTTTAACACGTTTATGAATATAGACTATGCAGACGGGCGCTAACATGAACATCTGTTCAGTTCTACAGGTGTTTTATCGGTATAGACGACACTGAAGCGTCGCTAAAAACAGGCTAAACGAAGTCTAAATGAAGAAGGGATGTGTAGAGGTAGGCTCTTACCTTGTGGAGCAGAGCTGTGCGTCCTGCTGAATGATCTCTCATGGGCTCCAGCCTCAGATCTGCTCGCAGATCTTTTCACACACGTCACAGAACAAGGCAGAACCCGAAAGGAAAACGCGCGCGCGCTCACGGACAGTAAAAGAGAGATGCTGACAGAATCAAGAATATTAATATATTACACTAACCCGTAACAATATAGTTTTAATAGAGTTTTAATTGTTTTAGTAAAGTGTGTATGTATTTGCGTACACTTATATTATCTAAAATGCATTATAAAATATTATATTTATTCCGTTTTTTGTAATAGTAGACCTATGAAAGGACAGAAATCATCACATACTTTTGAGGGGAACGTGTCACCTTCATTATTCAGATTTGTCATGTCCATATTGCTTTTTAAAAGTGCTTCTTATCCAAATATCGTCCTTTATGCTCCACTGAAGAAAGAAATGCAAGTTTAGAAGGACATTAGGGTGGGTAAATGATTATAGAATTTTTTATTGCTTTGTGAACTGACTTTAAAGGGACAGTTCACCCCAAAATAAGTCATCATATGCTCACCCTCGAGTTTCTTTGTTCTATTAAATACATATATTTTGGAGAATGTTGGTAACCAAACAGTTGATGGTGATATATATATATAATTCTGTTATATTCCAGAAACACTTTACTCATCACTTAATTATCTGAAGCCACATAAATGTCCTCTCTTCATGTTACCAGATATGGTCAAAATGAATAAATGATTGCGTGTGGTGGACATAATGTTGAACTTTTCCTTTTGATAGATTTTGGAAAGCTAATTCCAGCCTAATTTGGTAAAAAAAAAAAAAAAAAAAAACCTTAAAACATCATTTGTGATTTGCCCATGCCCTTCATTGAGAGAAAGCACTCTTGAATATCTTCATTACGTAAAGATAAGGTCGCAAATCTATTTTTGGTGATTTCTTTTAACAGGCTCTTGGAATGTTCTGGCAGCAGTAGTACATTCGCTTTTCCATCTATACACATTTTTAGCTTTAGAAGGAAATTTTCACCCAGCCGGTTTCCATGGCAAAGTGTTCTTTCAGTAAATGTTTAAGAGGTACCTACAAAACATAACATAATCATCGCTCAAGGATGAATGCGGAATAATTCCACATACAGGTTGCCCAGTCTAACAGTGATCACATATCTGTTTATGTGATCCAACATAGTCTCAGCTTTACAGCTGCGTTTGAAATTTCAGTATGTAGTACTTTTAGTCAGACAGAAGTCCTCTGTTCTTTACAAGGCTTTTTCAGACGTATATATTCTTCAAAATGGCATGTAAAACATACATTCTTTTTTAATGTTAATGTATTAAAATATATTGAAATGAACGTGAATGCATTAGGGAAAGTGTATATTTAGTATCTTTATGATGAAACTGTAGACTAAGTGGGTGTTTTTTTGGCCAGAATACACTGTGGACAACGCTTGATGCCAAAAGTCTGTCTCTGTGAGACTAGATCCAACACACTGGTCTTATGTCATCAAGACAGCTGATTCTCTGACCAAAGTGTATATGACATTCCTTAGCTGTTTTGGTACTTCTGTCACTTGTGTATAAAAGACAAGATGTCTTATTTTGAAGCCTTCCTGATATAACGGCAAAATTATAGAGGAATTGTTGTCTTAGTTTAAGTAATGTTGTTCGTTTAAAGCATTGCCCATGCACAGCCAAAAGTTGGCATAGTCCTAAGAGGAAGGCAGTAAACACGAGAGAATGCAAACGCTGAGCCTGTAAAAGTTCAGTCCACAGGGAGATGAACGGACCACTTCTCTGTGGGGTTTATTGACTCTGGCATACAACCAATTACATTATACCTCAATCCACTGTATGTTGTATCCAAAGAAATTCCAGGAAGTTTTGAAGAGGAATGTTGTATGTATTGGCTGTTTTAGGCAGCTTAGATTATGGTTATTTGTAACAGAAAATACATAGAACTTGAGTTATTACCGCCTAAATCAACTGCAAAGCAATAGAACAGCTTTCCTTTGAGGAGGTGACTTTTGCATTAGCAAGCAACTCAAAAAATGTAAAAATCTAGCTGTTTCCTATTATATCAGCATCGTTTTAAGCTCTTTTACTGACACAATGGGAATGAGGTCATCTTGATCGATTTGTTGAGTACTTTCCATTTCTGTCTATAATTATCCATTTGTATGGAAGACCAAAAGATTTAAAGGGTTAGTTCACCAAAAAAAAAAGTAAATTCTGTCTTCAATTACTCTTGTGTAATTCCAAATCCATACAACTTCCATTCATCTTCAAAACACAATTGAAGATATTTTTTTAATGAAATCTTAAATGCTTTCTGTCCCTTCATTGAAAGAAAGTCTATTCACCCGAAACGCTGATGCTCAAAATGTTCATAAAAAACCCTATATGAATCATATGAATCAGGCGGTTTAATCCAAGTCTTCTAAAGAGTCACATTCACTTTATGTGATGTACAGATTTCATTTAGGCTTTAGATTTCATTTATTCACATAAATAAACATTGATCAGCAAACAGTGATTTGATTTCAGCATTCACTTTTGGTAAACGGAAGCTCAGCTTAACGTGCGAGAACCAACAAGGTTAATTCTCGCATATCGGCCTGGTGATGGATATGACGATGTTGATATGCTTGGTCTTGGCGGAATAAATCTGCTACGCTGCTGCTGTTATTGCTGCTCCTGCTGCAGAGCAAATACAGGACTTGCTACTGTCAAAACATACACAACACAAGAAAGACATGCTGCTGCTGTACAATATAGCATATTCGAATTACCTGTAGCAGATCTATACAGGTGGAGCTGGGGAAGGTGGAGGGTTTCTGAAAGTGCACTGCTATAGCAAATGCTGACCGAGTATTTGCAGGTTGAGCACCGAGCTCATTGGCTACTGATACTGCAGGAACCAATCAGCTGTGCCCTATTGTAATGATGAGTCAGCGGGAGGGGATCCAAATGCAGCTTTATTAAAATAGAAGTAGTCAGACAGGCAGTGGTCAAGGAAACAGCAAACAGGTTTGGCAGGAGATGAGCAGAATCGTGGTCAATAATCAGGCAGAAATGTCAAGACAGGCAGCAATAATCAAACAACGGGGAAACAGGCAGAATCAAAAACAGGGGAAAAAAACACGGGAAATAAAGGCTCAGAATTGACCACCAAAAGCAAATCAAGACTTTGCAAAGATGAGTGTGTGCTTATATAGTGTAGATAATGTGCTACAGCTGACTGGGGCGATCAGTGACAATGTAAGGGCTTCTGGAAAAAGTAGTGTGTGTGTGAGAGTGCATGAGTGATAGTTCCTGTGTGGTGACTTGTGGGAAATGGAGTCCGGTAGTGAATGAATGAGAGTGTGGGTGTGAGCTGCATAGTCCGAAGTGAAGCACCCCCCAATAGTTTTAGCGGGCACTCCACCTGCTGATCGTAACACATAGAGAATGATGTGATTGCAAGCAGATTGAGTTAAGGACCTATCAGCCTGTGCCATCTAGAGATTCATGACAGTGCTTGATATTTATAAGACTTTAAAAATTCACAATAGTCAAATGGACTACTTTATAATGCTTTTGGTCCAGTTCCCTTTCAGTGTAATTGCATGAAAAACAACGACCAGTACAATTCTACTAATTTTCTCCTTTTGTGTTTTGCATAAAGTTTGGAATGACATGAGGGTGAGTAAATGATGACAGAATTTTCATTTTTGGCTGAGCTGTTCTCAGTAAATAAACATCACAACATATCTGAAAACTTCAAAGCAGATCCAATAGGGTTCATCAACTCTGCTTCCATAACAAAAGGTGGGCAGAAAGAAAATCATTTCATATCTCTATACACCTGAACTGCACATGTGCTGTTTTTTGGATGCACGCATGAGAACTGCTGCTGTTAACATTGAGTGCATACAAAGACACCTTTCTGCCACATACATACCTCACAGAAAGAAACACATTCCGTCCCGTTGAACGTTTTTTTCCCCTGCGTTTCTCAGAGGCATAGAGCGCAGGTTTGCTCTCAGAAAGCAGGTACTGTATGTTGGCTACAAGGTCTGATTCATTTTAGAAAACCGAGCCGCTAGGAATTTCACAGCGCAGCTCCCTGAGGTCGGCGGTTAACTTTCTTCTTTGCTTGCTGAAATTGCTGGGGGGCAGAACACAAGGAGTTTAAGAAGCTGTCAGAGGCCTTTGTAGGCTAGTAGTTTGAGATGATCTTATCATTTTCTAAATATTTCAATTCACCATTCACAAAGACCCACCCCCTTTAGTTACTGTTGCTATGTCCGACAAGTCATGCGCTCTCACGCCACACATCATGTTCTCACAAAGTCAAAAATACATTGTGGAGCAAAGAGGACACTGACAACGCGTCGAAAGACGAGACAGAGCAGGTTACTTTTGATATGAAACAGTTTCATATTTAAAATATTGTAATTTTTTAAAGAAGTTTAAACAATAAATAGCGTATAGTGTCTCTTTAATGTGTGGTGATAGATCGCTGTAGCTCCTTCAAGCGGCTCGTGAACCGATCATCTCTTCATACTAGTTCATTTATAGCATCAAATAAACATGAATGAACATCATAAAGAATGTTGTTTCATCTGTGGACACACAATTTTCCAAGTTCAAGTTCACCAACGTTAATCTACTAACTCCCCTGACTGCTGTGTCAGACAAAATGGTGGATTCGGGGTTATGATTGGTAAGATCGCCTGTCAATCAAACTGCCGGCGAAGGGTCAACTATGTTAGTGGCAGATATGTGTGAAGGACGAATTTTGGAAGAAGCGTTGAGGTAAATAATAACATGTCACCTACTCTGTAATCTTGCAGAAAGACTGATCTACTTGACAGCTTTTTTGGTGAAGAACTAGAGATCGACATAACAAACCCTCATGTAGGAAGTTACTTAGTTGACTTGTAGCAGATAGATCTCAATCACAGTGACTATAACACATGGAGCACAAGGACAGTCCCATGGCAGCAGCCTGGGTTAAATGCCGTGGCTCCAGGGCACAATGGTCATAGAGGAAGTGACCTAAAGTTAGAGAGAATGGAACACTGTTTTATGCATTTATTGTTGCTTGTGTCTGTTGATGCCGGCCTGTCTGCCCCAGCACATTTTGTCCTCTTATTCTATAGAACAGCAAATGACAACGACTTGTCAGTTTTATCCATCAGTAAACAAATGGAATATTTTACTCAAAATCATTCTGGTCTGTTTGTGTTACAGACATTAAGTATTTTTATTCATGAATGATCAGACTTTGCCTGGCAGACGATAAAATGAACAAACAAAAACAAATCTTTTGTGAAAGATTTCCAAAAGATATTAATTGATTGAAAATTAATATTGTGAAATATTTAAAAAGTAACATTTTCCATTTGAATATATTTTCAAATGTAATTTATTCTTGTGATTAAGCTGAATTTTCAGCTTCATTACTCCAGTCTTCAGTGTCACATGATTCTAATATGCTGATTTGCTGCTCAAGAAACATTTCTTCTTCTTATTATTATTATCAATGCTGAAGACCGTTGTGCTGCTTAATATTTTTGTGGAAACTGATGCTTTTTTCAAGATTCTGTGATCAATACAAAGTTATAACTACACCACTTAAACATGGTAAAATCACAGAAATGCCCAGTCAAATAGTGTGTTCTCTGGATGAACAAGGAAGAGGCACTTCCTCAAGTCTATCAGTAAATACACATCCAGAGATAGACAGCAGACAAACGGTCACCCTCGTCCAGCCGCAGAGAATTCTTCTTGTTTTGTAATCCTTTTGTTCAGTAAATATTGGAGCTTATTTGCACACCAAGTCACAAAAAAGTAAGAATTTTTGGCCATTTTAGCCATGATAGAAGAGAAAATAATTTTAGTAATTAGTAATTAATTAGTAGTTTAGAAATTATTGTAAACTGCTGGCTCCAACCAGGTTTTTCTCTCATTTGAATGAATCTAGATTTAATTCTGTCATCTTGCAGTGTTAATCAGCGTCACTGTTGTTCTGTACAATTCCACTGGCAATGATGTTGTTGTTACATGGAAGAAGTAGAACTAGACACAACTTCGTCACATCTGATTTTTCCAGATGTTCATGTTAATTGGTTTCTTTCGGTACAGTCAGCAGTTTTCCAGCAGACACACCCAGTAATACAGACTACACAAAAACTAGCCCAGTCAAACCGCTACGCTAACACACGCCCCAAAAATCAACATTCTGCTGCTGGATGCCATGAACGGCCTATTTGTCCTGATTTCCGTGTTGAGCTAAAGTTGGCCAAACGCATGTTAGGAAACATTCCATGGGGGTTCAAGAACCACAAGACACACGGCTAGCATCCACTGCTAGGAAACTTTACACCTCAGAAAACTTCTGAAGCTAAAATAAGCTACAGGAAAATTGTCTTAAAGTCAGAGTGAATCCCAATGTTGTCACTAGGGGTTTGTTTTTACTGTATTTTTTTTTTCTAAATATTTTGTTTTATTATAATTTTATTTAAGGTTTTAGTGATTTTGTTGTGTTCTTGTCATTTTTAACAGATTTGTTAAAATATTAACGTTTATTTCAGTTTTAGTTATTTTAGGAGGCCAATCTGAAGTTAAACTAAACGAACATGAACGATGTTTGCAACTAGCTGAAATAAAATCGTTATGCGTCTTCCGGTTTGTATTTCCAGATGGATTTATACCAATTTGGTGCATTACTGCCACCAACTGTTTGGGGTGTGGAGCTTCAACACGGATTTGGACGCTTATACATATATATACACTCACCTAAAGGATTATTAGGAACACCTGTTCAATTTCTCATTAATGCAATTATCTAATCAACCAATCACATGGCAGTTGCTTCAATGCATTTAGGGGTGTGGTCCTGGTCAAGACAATCTCCTGAACTCCAAACTGAATGTCAGAATGGGAAAGAAAGGTGATTTAAGCAATTGAGCGTGGCATGGTTGCTGGTGCCAGACGGGCCGGTCTGAGTATTTCACTATCTGCTCAGTTACTGGGATTTTCACGCACAACCATTTCTAGGGTTTACTAAGAATGGTGTGAAAAGGGAAAAACGTCCAGTATGCGGCAGTGCTGTGGGCGAAAATGCCTTGTTGATGCTAGAGGTCAGAGGAGAATGGGCCAACTGATTCAAGCTGATAGAAGAGCAACTTTGACTGAAATAACCACTCGTTACAATCGAGGTATGCAGTAAAGCATTTGTGAAGCCACAACACGCACAAACTTGAGGCGGATGGGCTACAACAGCAGAAGACCCCACCAGATACCACTCATCTCCACTACAAATAGAAAAAAGAGGCTATAATTTGCACAAGCTCACCAAAATTGGACAGTTGAAGACTGGAAAAATGTTGCCTGGTCTGATGAGTCTCGATTTCTGTTGAGACATTCAGAGGTAGAGTCAGAATGAGAACATGGACCCATCATGACTTGTTACCACTGTGCAGGCTGGTGGTGGTGGTGTAATGGTGTGGGGATTGTTTTCTTGGCACACTTTAGGCCCCTTAGTGCCAATTGGGCAACGTTTAAATGCCACGGCCTACCTGAGCATTGTTTCTGACCATGTCCATCCCTTCTATATATATATAAAATATATATATTCTTGGTTGTTCTTAAATTCTATCAAGTAAACCTGTTTCTTTTAAGTATCTCATAAGATGCTGATGGTTTTGATGTATAAAAAGAAAGTAAACCCTCTATTGACAAATGTGTATATCCTAATTCTTTGACTTTTTCTAACAGTATGGTTCTTTCTGTGCTGTATGCTTCACACTCTAGCAATACATGTTCTACAGTTTCTCTTTTGTCACAATTTATGCATAGTCCTGTTGCGTGTTTCCCTAAGCTACTGAGATTATGATTGAGACCTGTATGTCCAATTCTTAGTCTTGTGATCACCGTTTCTCCCCTTCGCTTCCAACCACCCTGCTTCCTTGTTATCACTTGCTTCTGTACTTTATAATAAAAACGACCTTTGGCCTGCGCGCTTGTTTCTCTGGCGCATAAACTCTATATTGGGTGTTTCTAGAAGGGATACAGCTACGGCCGCAAGTGAGGCGAAACCTCAGGATAAAAAACAGTAAATTAAATGTGCTACTTATCAAATTGTGTTTTATTAACATCTACACCTAGCCCAACCCTAAACCTACCCGTACAATACTGCAAATACAGTTATTAAAGAAATATATATTAAATGACGCAAAATTGATGTATGCATGCTCAGTGGAAGTAGCTGTATCCCTTCTAGTCTTTACTCATTATATTAGCAATAGTTTAGCATAGGTTGCTTGAAAACCATGGTGACTTTGTTTTGTAATTGAAATTTCTGTTTTATGTTTCATTCGTTAGAAAGTTTAGGAACTGAGATAACGGATTTCCTCTTTTTTTATCGGGTTTGGTCAGTTCTTTATCTTTAAACTAATACGCGTCACACTGAATCTATTGTGTGCTGATATTGTCAGGCGGGCCATTTGAAGTGGGCCCTTTTCTTGACTTGCAGTGGGTGGAGAGACCAAAGGGGCTTTGTTTTCAAAGAAGCCTCTGTCTGTACTTCCTGTTGACACAAGATGAATGTCCATCACATCCTGTCTCCAGTGTTGGTGCCTGGTGTTTGCTGTCTGATTGACAGCTGAATGAATGAAGCCAAGGCTATCTGTGCTAACAGAGAGAGGACTGTTTCCTGCGTCTCTGTGGCTGACTGTGTGCAGGAGATTCAACTCGGTATAATTCGTTCAATCACCACACTTGGTCAACTTTTTAATATTTTTATATAATATGCTCTTTTGTTTTGTAATATAAAGAAAAGTTCATGATAGAGCTGTTAATCCTGAAACTACCACTAGACGGCAGTTGTGTTCTTTTGTTGCCATTGGCATCTATTACCACTAGAGGGCGACATTAATGCACTTTCTTTTATCCTGCTGTCATTATTCTAGTACTGCAAGTAACTATCAGTTTACTTGATGAATCTAAATGTCCAAGTAGTTAAAAATGCCCCAAAATCTTGGTAGAAATATCAAATAAATATCAAAAGTGAAACTCCTTGCTCCTTGGTGTACATCTACATATTCATTTTAAAAGCTATATCAGCACATTTTGTGTTTTTTGTTAAATTAATTTTTAATTAATCAGCTTAATTTATAATAACTTCAGATGGAGACAAAACCTCAAAAAAATGCTTATATAATTAGATTGAAAGTATATTAACGATTAAACCTCCTTTGAAATATCAGATGGCCTAAATTCTTGTTGAAAACAGGCATACTGTAAGTATTCTTAAAAATAAAGGTTCCATAAAGGCATTAATGTTTCCATGAAGAACCTTTAACATCCATTGAACCTTTCCATGGCACAAAAGGTTCTTTATAGTGGAAAAAGTTTCTTTAGATTATATAAAAATCTAATAAATTCAGTTCTTAAAAGAATCGTCATTTAAGAATTGATCCATCAAAGATTCTTTGGTTAACCAAACATGATTCTTCTATGGCATGACATCACTTTGAAAACCCCTTTTGGACCATTTTTAACAGTGTATCAGAGCATTTTTTACTTTTGACTTCATGATCTACTGTACATTAACAAACTTCATTTGCTTCATCATTCTTATGCTGCCCGGTTCTTTTACTTGTTTGCTAAATTATTTATAGAGCTGCTATGGATCAGCTCATGTGGCTCAGACAGTGATGGAGATGTTAGTGAGGCCCGGTCTCTGAGGAACTGGCCTCTTTCGACATGATTTACAGGCTAAAATTTACACTCGGTCCTCCTCCAGTCAGGATTTGTGCATGATTTTTCTCACACTGGGGTCATTTTTGTCAAATAGATCACAATAGCAGCAGCAGGACAGATTGTTTGGTCTTGGAAGAAGTTGATGAGAAATGTTCATTGTTCATATTAAGATGTGACATTTGATTTCAGACTCTGGCATCTTGGCAAATCTGAGCACAGTGTGAGACGTTGTCGAGATCTCTTCTGAATTTCTAGAGGAGATGTGAGATTACTGAACTCTCTTTCAGTAGAAAGTCTACATTGGATCTCTGGGAGAAACAGTTGAGATTATGAAGTGATTTCTTTTGTGTTTTTGTTTAATTTTTTATATTAACATCAAAATCCACTCCATTACACGACACCGTTTTCAACTAAAAACGGAAAACTTATTATTAGTTTTGGCTATTCATTTACATGAAAACAGTGATTTAGGGGCCTGAAAATGCAATCTTTTGAAACTTAAATTTCAAAGTGCAATTTAAAAAAAGAAAAAAAATGTAAACTACAAAAATGCGAATTTGTGAAACTACCACTTTCAATCCCCCGAAAGGTAGTAAAGACATCATTAAAGTAATCCATGTGGCTCCAGTGGTTTAACCTCAATGTAATGAAGCACGTCGGAGATTAATATTTTGTAAATAAACTGGTAAATTATGGTTTTGTTTTTTTTTCTTTGCGCAAACAAAGCACGCATCATAAAATTTAGGTTTAACATGGATTACTTTAATGATGTCATTAATAGCTTTCTGGGGCTTGAAAGTGGTAGTTTCGTAAACTGTCAATGGAGGGACAGAAATTTCTCAGATTTCATTAAAAATATCTTTATTTGTGCTCTGAAAATGAACGAAAGTCTTACGAGTTTGTAACGACATGAGGTTGAGAAATTAATAACAGAATTCTTTCGGTGAATTAACAATTTTAAGTTTTAATCATTTTCTCATGTGATTTTGTCATTTTCATTAGTTTTTTATTTTATTTTTTTCTGTTAAGCTTAAATATACAGTTTTTATTTTAGTTCTAGTAATTTTAGTGCCTCAACTTATTTATTTTAGTCAGCTGCTAAGGCAATCTTTCTCATTTTAATTTAAGTTTTTTAAGCTTGAGTTTTATTTCAACATTATTTCATTTATCAATTTTTAATAGCTTTAGTTTTAGTTAACAATAAAAACACTGCTCATAATAATAGACTCTAAATGAATCACAGTAATACTTTACAATCAGGTCTCATTTGTGAACAATAGTTAATGCATTAGCTAACATGAACTAACTATGAGCAAAAATATTTCTTACAGCATTTTTTAATCTTTGTTAGTGTTAATAAAACACTATTATATATAATTGTTACTATTATACTACTGTAACTTTTGATGTTTTGATGTAATATGCATTAGTAAATGTTGAAATTAACTAAGATTGATAAATACTGTAGTATTGTTCATTGTTAGTTCAGGTTAACTAATGAAGCTAAATAACGTTAACAAGTGAAACCTTACCTTATACTGCCATTTTTGCAAGAAACTATCACAATATGTGATCTATAAAGTTGAAAAACATTAAGTAGCCCAGTTGAAAATGATCTCAGTGTATTTAAAGCCATAGAGTCTCAGTTGAGGAGATTTAGCAAAGCATCAGGTGTTGTGAGCTTTCTGAATGTATCTCAGAGAGCCGCGGTGTGTTTTCTTAGAGCTGACATCAGAAGATGCAGAAGAAGATTTTCATGCATTTTTCATGTGCTTCAGCTCAGAGGAAGAACCTACGGTGCGTTTAATTGCTTCAGAAACCTCTGAATTCATGTCAACCTCTCTCCATACAGCTGAGAACTGAAATCATCTCACAATCTGTATGATCACATTGCTCATTTGTGTGTTTTAACTTTGCATTGTTGCGTCACTTGTGTAGATGACGTCTATGTTTATCACATCTGCCAGTTCTGATTATGTTGCCGTTATGTTAGTGTTAACGTCTGACACTTTTTCTTCATTTTCAGCTTTTTAACATGCTTAAAGTCGATTTGCATCTTTGCTCATTTGCACATTAATTTCCAGATGACTGAGGTGTGTGTGTGTGTGTGTGTGTGGTCCAGGTTAATCCTACATTATGGGAACAAAATGTCCCTATGAAACGGAAGCAAGCTAGTAAGAGTTGTGGGTGTAAACCTCACTCCCCTGCCCTCAAGATGCGCACTGGCTACTGACGGTAGCTACTTGTTAGCACGTCTACTACTCGGAGCGTGTCGAGTACATTTGGTGCCATGACCCAGATGGGAGTGAGGTTTAGGGGGGTGAGTGTAACAGAAGCAAGCTAGTAAGACTGATACTAGAGGCTGTGGTCTTTAGCGTCCTTGTTAGTGCGCCCGCCTCGGAACGGGTCGATTAGGACCCGTTACATTTGCTGCCATGACCCGGATGGGAGTGAGGATCAGGGGAGGATTTCGCGTAGGATTTGTAGCAAAACCAATCCAGTAAGAGCATTGAGTGTAAACCTCACTTGCCTGGCCTCAAGAGGCAAGTGGCTGATGCCACTGCGGTTTTTAGCGTCGTTGTTAGCGCGCCTGCCTCACATGCCTGAGACACCGGTTCAAGTCCCGCTCGGAGCGGGTCGAGAAGGACCTGTTACACCTACAAAGATGGCAATATCTGAAATCCTTGTCCTTGTGGGGACATTTTTTGGTTGTCATGAGGAAAACGCCTTATATATCATACCAAATGATGTTTATTGAAAATGCTAAAATGTAGAAAGATTTCGGTGATGGGTAGGTTTAGGGTACAGTTTGTACAGTATAAAAATCATGTCTATGGAAAGTTCCAATAAAAAAATGAAAACCTATGTGTGTGTGTATGTTACTAAACGTTCTGTTACTAAATATTCTTTTTTCTAGATAAGAAAAATCCAGCTAAAACAGGGTGTAGCTGGTTTCCATGGTTTCTAATTGGTCCAAGCCGGTTTAGAAAGGTGAGTCAGGTGGTCTGGAAACAGACGGACCTGATTTCAACCTGGTAGACCACTTTGGACCAGCAATAAACCACCAGTCAGGTTCCAAAGAGCAGTTTGGTCATCTAAGTGGGTATATATTAGAATTGATACGTCAACATGCAAAGTGTTCGAAAAATCTGATGTGTGTTACAGAATATACATCAATATAAACTCCAATCCTCACCCAATAGCTTTCATGTGCATACTGTATTTTATGAAAGTGATTGTGTTCAAGGTCAGGCTGTGTGCTTGTTGTGGTTATTGAAGTATGCAAAGTGAAATCATCAGCGAAAACGGAATAGACCAGCAACTAAATGTCCTTATACATATTCAGACACAGTGGATATAGAACTGTAGCTTTGCAGTAACAGTCTCACAGTTTGATTTTTATTTTTAAAATGACCAGTTCAGTTATACTATATTACATTATAATCAGGTCTGTTCAGTAACTGTCCAGTAAATACTGCAATGAAGAAATAGACAGCTAGTATAGATATACATATACCAAACTGCTCCTGCTGTATACTGTATTATATTTACATACTTCAAAATCACTACAAAAAAAAAAAAAGAAATGAAGGAAAAATTGTATGCTTGCTACAAGTAAACATCAAACGCAGCCTGTAACCCATTTCTATATTGTGACGTATATTTAGAGTGAAACTTGATATTTAACAGTACAAAAATGATTTTTTTCTTAAGGAACTAATTTAATTTAGATTTCATGGATAGTTGACTTTGAATATATATGAAAAATACTGAACACTATATTGTTCTGAAATAAATCTACCTGTAGCTGTATGTTGGGAGAGTGGGGTAAGATGTGTCGCCCCATTATTCTGTAGAAAATAATAAGCAGTAAAAATATTTTGAATATTTAAACCTTTTTTGGCTGGGTTATGAAAATGCAAATTATGTGCAGCAGCATATAGACTTTAGAATGGGATTATGCTGTAAATTGTAATTATTGGAAAAGTAAATATATTAATTATTCAATGTAGCCCATGATATGTCAAAGGTTACCCCTAACATGGGGCAAGTTGTGTCACTGAACCACTGTGGCTATTTTCAAACCAAACAGCTTTCTATTATAGAAGCTCGTTTCCACCTCTAAATAAAAAAAAAAAAAAGGTAATTGTGAGTTTTTATCCCACAATTCTGACTTTTTTTCTCACAATTTTGAATTTTTAATCGTGCATTTCTGACTTTATAACTCGCAATTCTGAGAAGAAGAAAAAGAACATATAAAGACACAATTGCGAGTTATAAAGTCAGAATTGTGAGATATAAACTCGCAATTGCATGTTATTGCTAATGTCCAACTGTGAGGGGAAAAAGACTGACTTTTTTTTCTCAGAATTGCAAGTTTATACTGTATGTCACAATTCTGACTTCTGAAAAAAGTCAGAATTGTGAGATTTAAACTCGCAATTGTGAAAAGTAAGAATGGTGAGATAGTCGCAATTACCTTTTTTATTTCAAGGTCAGAAACAAGCTTCCATATTCTATTGCTCAAAGAGGCGAATCTGAGTCAGAAAATCGTTCCGAAATCAAAAATTCTCACGCAAAATTCAGAAATGAGTGGATTTAAATCATTATCGTATTTATATTTAAATAACTGGATTTCTATGGAATAAAAGTTTTTATCTCGAAATTAAAAATTTTTTAGTCAAAATTGTAAGATAAAAACAAGAGTCAGAGTTGCAAGTGAACTCGCAATTGCAAGAAAAAGTATATTAATATTTACATCTTTATATCTTGCAGTTCAGATTTTTTTTCTCAGAATTCTGAGATAAAAGTCAGAATTGTGAAATAAATTTGCAATTGCAAGAAAAAAAGTCAAAATTGTGAGATTAAAAGTCAAATTTAACTTTTTATTTCCATTGATTTCAACCGCAAAAATTCACCATACAATGGTAAATGAGACCAAACCTTTAGTCTTATGTTTGTGTAAAATAAATCTCAACAAGCGACACAGTTTACCCTACTCTCTCCTACCTATCATTCTTTGATTTTGTTTTGATTGAATATTAATGAATAACAAATTAACACCATTCAGTAGTTAATATACATAAATTCGCAAGAATGTTAATAACAGTTCTCAGTACCCCCTTCTATTATTCAGAAATCATGAACTCAAAGTACTATTCTAGCAGGTGACCTTTGACCTGAGTGGATTCAATTGACCTACTTCAGCTGTTTATACTCTCAAATAAAAGTAGTCATTTGTATGGTGACAGTAACATTTAAAAAGCATTGATTTTCCAGAACAAAACAAAAAAATCCATTCAAAGTCATCACAATCATAATCGACTGTAGTCAAAAGATCTTTCATCTTCAAATCAGACCAGCCAAGTCTCAACCACATCTTTGAAAGATCACCATTAGAAATATTTAAAGTTATTTTTACACAGTCCGTCATAAATGTGGCAAATTTTCACTGTTCCTCTGGACAGCCCAGAAGCTCCGCCCTCATAGTGATGCGTCCGTACCACGACCATGGAAGAATCCGGATGAATCGGGCGTAGATCGGCGGATCTATCGCATTCTTTCTGTGTGTTTCATTGTCAAAGTTTCCTTGGAAGATCTGCCAATGACACAGAAGGACAATGAATTATTAAAAATGCTGAATCAGGTGAAAGATCCACATTCTGATGTCATGTAAAAGTGTACAATACTGTGGCAGCGAAATAGGCCATATAAAGCAAACGTTTGGCTTTCATACATCCTTAACCTGCACTCTTTTAATAGCACTTGTTAAAGGACGTCGTTCACAGATTAGTCCTCTGAGAGAATCTATTCCAGTAGACCGTCTCTTATCAGCACACTGTCAGAATAGATTACCCACCCAACACCACTAACGACCCCCAACCACGACACTCACGACCTTACAGTGTGTGTGTGTGTGTGTGTGTGTATTTAGAGGACAAAACACTGTCTCTGTGTGTTCAGAGGGAAGGAAGCGGGTTATGAGGAGAAAAGATCACACATCACATGATGAGAACGAAAAAAGGATTGTTTACTTAAATTCTGTCATTATTTATTCACCCTCATCTGAAAACCTATATGACTTAAAGATGCAATATGTAAGATTTTTGCAGTAAAATATACTAAAACTATTGGGCCAATGTTATATTTTTTGTTCAGTTGAGTACAATATCCCAAATGCAAATTTACAAATGGTGAGAAAATTGCAATTTTAACCAAGGATCTGGGATGTGTGAGGGAGTTTTTTCTTTCTTTTCTTTATTTAATTTATTTAACAGGGACCATGCACACAACAAATTTTGTGCCAGAGTAAGCTAAACAGCTAATTTGCATTTGTAGTCCCTGGGCAGGATGTTTTTACATAAAATTACAACACTCCATTACAATCGAACAGATCATTCGTAATATACAGCATACAGTATCAAACAAAAAAAACACAAATTAATGCACACATGATTGATTTTTCTTAAGCCATATTTTAAGTGCAATTTTAAAAGAACTAAGTGATGTACAGTCTCTTATATTAACAGGCACCAAATTCCATCTATCTGCCGCTCTAAATGAAAAATCTGACTGTCCAAAGGCAGTTTTCTTGAATTTAACTGAACAGTCGTCTGGTTTTTCTAGAATTGTCCTAACGGAAAATCACACATTATTTAAGAGGTGGTGCCGCCAGATCGCCTGTCAATGGCGTCATAACCGGCGTTACCCTCCGCTTCCCATGGAAACGCTTTAATATATTACATGTTTTATTAAACAAGGGAACATCTGAGCATCATTACTCCAGTCTTCAGATTTCATGATCCTAATATTCTATCCATGTATATCCATTCTATCCATAAATCCATGATTCTAATATGCTGATTTGCTGCTTAAGAACATTTATTATTATCAATGTTGAAATCAGTTGTGTTATACAGTTCATATTTTAGTGGAAACCCTGATAAATTTTTGTCAGAATTCACTTTTAAATAGAAAGTTCCAAAGAACAGCATTTTTTTTAGTGAATGGTAGTGTTCTTGTACACTGATCAGGCATAACATAATAACCAGTGACAGGTGAAGTGAATAACACTGATTATCTCTTCATCACGGCTCCTGTTAGCGGGTGGGATGTTTTAGGCAGCAAGTGAACATTTTGTCCTCAAAGTTGATGTGTTAGAAGCAGGAAAAATGGGCAAGCGTAAGGATTTTGGGGCTAAATTGTGATGGCTAGACTGGGTCAGAGCATCTCCAACTGCAGCTCTTGAGGGGTGTTCCCGTCGGCAGTGGTAGGTATAGAAGTTAATGCTGGTTCTGATAGAAAGGTGTCAGAACACACAGTGCATCAGTTTGTTGCATATGACCAGTCAGGGTGCCCACGCTGACCCCTGTCCACCTCCGAAAGCACCAACATTGGGCATGTGAGCATTAGAACTGGACCACGGAGCAATGGAAGAAGGTGTCCTGGTCTAATGAATCACGTTTTCTTTTACATCACATGGATGGGTGCGCGTTCATCGCTTACTTGGGGAACACATGGCACCAGGATGCACTATGGGAAGAAGGCAAGCTGGCGGAGGCAGAGTGATGCTTTGGGCAATGTTCTGCTGGGAAACCTTGGGTTCAGCCATCCATGTGGATGTTACTGTGACACGTACCACCTACCTAAGTATTGTCGCAGACCATGTACAGCATATCATGGAAACCGTATTCCTCTTTCAGCAGGATAATGCGCCACAAAGCAAAAATGGTTCAGGAATGGTTTGAGGAGCACAACAACGAGTTTGAGCTGTTAACTTAGCCTCCAAATTCCCTCGATCTCAATCCAATCGATCATCTGTGGGATGTGTTGAATAGGACTGAAATGATCTGCTGCAAACATCTTGGTGCAGATCCCACAGCAGGGCCAACGCAATATTAGGAAGGCGGTCATAATATTATTCCTGATCGGTGTATATTGCGTATTATATATTGATGCATATAAATGAAAATAAAATTATTTTTGTGTTTATTTAATTCAAAATGATGGAAAACATGCTATGATTATTTATAGACTCACTGCATTCTATTAAACACTCTACCTGGCTACAGTGGCTGTTAAAAAAATAATATTGTGTTATATATATATTGAATATCGTCAAAAATCTGGAAAATATTAATATTAATATATAATAATTCATATTATATTTCAGATAAAAATGATAAATAATCAATCAATGCACCCAGAACATGTTAGCAATCACATAGCAACACTGGCATCAGTCAAGTTGTATTTGTCTAATAAATGTCAAGTAGAAATAACGTGTCTCTCTTCTCCATAGGACTCCTGAGTTTTGTGTCTGACAAAAGCTTTCGTCTTGTCAGCTGCCGCCGCTCCGGACGGAAAGCATGGAGGTGATTCTTCAGCTGGAGGTGGGAGATTGTCATAAAAGTGCTGAGAGCTTCAAAATTTCTCGCAGCTAATGCCAATGTCATGTCCTTTACTGAGTTTGTGTGAGAGCCTCCATCTATTCCTGACAATCACTATTTTATGAAAGACATTCAATTCTCATAAGATAAAGAAGGCAAATAAATAAAAAAAAGTATAGTATCTCCTTCAAAGAGCATCATACCAAAAATGAAACACAGGTCCGTTCACATACTCTGTTGATCACAGAAAGTGTCCTACCTTATCCTTCTGTTGTTTCTCATCCTGATATATGAGCCAGCTCTCTCCATCATTACTGAACGCCAATTTAAAGGAACCAACAAATTGCACATGCCCGAAATCTTTGGCTCCTTGGGTGATAATTCCTGTGATTTTGGTTGTCATCAACAAATCCACCTGGTGATAATGAGAGAGAGAGAGTTTCTAGACTTTTCTGTGAAGAAAACAACAGCCACATATATCACTTAAGAAGCACATTTTACACTCTAAAACATATAATGAAATATTTATGATTTGTATGTTGGTTGCAGGAAATGTTATTTTATTTCTTTCATCAGCATACACAGCTAATTTTGAATGGAGAAAATAGCAGCGATATGGTGTAGTGAGTTCAAAGATATAGATTTCAGCAACAATGAAATAAGATGATGAAAGGGGAATAGTAAAATTGCAGGAGTAGCTGTGCAAAAATAGAAACGGGGCATCCAACTGAAGGCGCTTGCTGTGTAGACAGCTCTGTTCATGTCTAAAAGTGTCATTGTAAAGTAGGTTATACCTCTGCAATTCACTAGAAAGGTGTCCGAGGGTAAAACAAATCTCACACCTGCCTTTGGTAGCACTGACTCTCAACCTGTTATCAGTTTAATGCAGCTTGAATTTAGTGCCTTTCATGGGATGATGGACGTCAGACTAAATCACAGCGCTCGTCTGCACTGCAGAGCTTCCCCTCGGAGGACCGGAGTAAATCAGCGCCACTGACACCGCAGGAACGACTTCAGGCTGCTGGATTTTGTAAGTCTATTACTTTAGTGATATTACAGGATTTTGTAATAAAGCTCTGGAGCTTCTTGTTTTTTGCTAAAACAGCCAGTGCTGATTAATGAACTTGGCTTTTATTAAAATAAGCCGTGCTTCATGAAAATGAAGATGACATGATACCCAAAGGCCTACAGTGTGCTTCTCTAAATTCAGCATATGCATTTCTGGATGGTTTGGGTCGGGCAAAACTCAGAATTTGTTGATTTTCAATTAGTGAATTAATTTGGCCACACCCATGGGGCGTGTTTATGTAAACACATATATATTTAAAACATAAAAATATATATATACTTTAGACCATTTATATCTAATTGTTTTGCCAAAATAGGTCAAATAACTTTAATAAGACTAATAATAAAATTATAATGAAATAATTCTAATTATTTAAAGTTATAGATATAAAATTATCTATATCTATATTATGTAATATAAGTCCCCAGAATGTGTCTAAAGTTTCAGTTCAAAATCCCCCACAGATCATTTATTTTAGCTTGTCAAATTTGGGTGTGAGCAAAAACACGCCATTTTTGTGTGTGTCCCTTTAAACGCAAATGAGCTGCTGCTCCCGGCCCCCTCTCCAGAAGAGGGCGGAGCTTTAACAGCTCACACTTGGATTGTTCATCAACAACAAAGCTGGAGAATCTCACGCAGCCAAAATGAGGATTGTTAGTAACGGTGTTCAGTAGGGGTGTGACGAGATCTTGTACCACGAGATCTCGCGAGACTAAAACGTGACGAGATTTCTCGTTGAGGTGAAAAGTTGTCTCGTTGTGCTATCAGTGTGAGGGTGAAATTATTATTGAAGATGCCGGCGCCACTTTCAAATCGTTTGTGTGGAAACATTTTGGTTTTCCAGTTGAAATAATAAATGGCGAAAGAATAACACACAAGACACTAACAATATGTAAACATTGTAAGAAAACTATGCTGTACACCTCGGCAAAGGTTGTACAGACTCTTAGGGGCCGTTCACATATCGCACGCATTTTCATTTGCGCAAAATGGAAGCGACGCGCATGCGGTGCGGCGCGCTCGTTTTTTCCTGGCGCGCCTTCCTCATGGTCGTGCAGAGCACAGTTCATGGTTGCATAGCAACGACAGACGCTACAGAAGCGCGAGCTCCCGAACGCTTCCAAAAGTAGGAGGAAGCGACGCGGCCGCGCTTTACACGCTTTTTTAGGCGCGATATGTGAAAGCATCGCTATTACTGCTAACGGTTGGACTTCTCGGTGTACGCAGAGCTATATCACAGTTACAGCCACACAATCAATAGTGACTGGGAAATGGTCAACTTTGTACTGCAGTTAAAGTGACACTTAAAGTGTTATTTTTTTATTTATATGTTTATTTTATTTATACTGTTTAATTTATGTTCAGTCTGTAGAAAGAAGTTCAGTGAGATTTCTCATGTGAAATTATACAGGGCAGAAAACAATTGGTTGATTTTGTGGCAAAACATTTAGCAGTGTTTGCATGTTGTTTTACTGCAAATAATTCATTAAAATAGAAGTAAAATGACATGCATTACAAGTTGATTTCAAAATGCACCAACATTATTGCATTTTATGATTTTCAGTTGAATAAAAGACTATTTTCCCTTCATACGTTTCATTATTGAGGATTTCTTAAAAATACTATAAAAATCTCGTCTCGTGAACCCAATCTCGTGTCTCGTCTCGTCTCGTGGGATAGGGGTCTCGTCACACCCCTAGTGTTCAGCCTTACATTGTTCAAACCGGAGTCGACACTGATGGTGTTACAACTTTTAGAATGAAACTGGACGTTTCTAAACGGTTAGTGGATAAATTTATGTAGTTCCTGTGGAGTTTCAACTCATTCAACTCATCGATTAGCATTTGTCGTCATGTTAATCTTTTGTGCAAATCCAGCGTTGAATTGACCCTCGTTTGGGAACATGGCCCCGCCCCCTTTGTTGCGTGTTCTCGGGGGCGGGGTTTATGTAAATTTGAGGGTTAGTGATGTCACCAACCCAGGAGGAAGCTGGTTGTAGTCCTTAAACAGCTAATTCTTTAAAAGAAATATCTCCCTTTGCATTGAGCCTCGTAACTTTGTTGTTTATGCTCAAACAGCAACATTACACTCTAACTAAAGTTAAAAAAGTGAAATCATAATCAAGGACCCCTTTATGTCTCATTATTCTAGGATGAATTTAGCAGACTAATGTCTTTTTCAAAGAGCTTCACTCATTGAAAAAATAATTAACACAAGCATCAAAGCAGAATTTAACTGTGACAAATAACCATATTGTTTTCAGATAGCTCAATAAAATAGTGACATAACAATTATTTATATATTATATTTTATAATTGGTATATTGAGTAAATTAAAATGTGTTAAATATAATGAAATAAGTTCAAATGTAGGCTACTTTTAAGTACAATAAGCACATTTGTACTCATTGAATTATATTTAATAAATTCACATCATAGATTATTTTTATTCTTTTTACTTTAAAATAATATTTTTATTTTTAATTGTTTATATAGTATTGAAATTAGTTAAAGTCATATTAAAAGAATTATTTAAATAAATACCTTCTACGGTAACATATTTATGGATAATTCATATTAAACAATGAAATGTAGGGATATAATTAAAATCTGCAGCTGCTCTATGCATGTTTTTGTTCAGTTTCCTACATCTTGAACAGGACGCAACTGTGCAGTCAGTTTCTTTCGCTCTCTCTCTCCTCCTGCCTCTCTATTATTCTTTCATGAGGACTGAGGTTCTGCTTTCTGACCTGGACTGACGTGAGCAGCATTCACAGCAGCTCTGCAATCTCAGAGGAGGGTTTGAGCGGCTGGGCTCGGCTCTGCAAGCGTGCAGGTGTAATATAATATATACATTAGGCTGTTCTCTCGGATCCAATTTCCCAATCTCAGTTCAATGGATACAGACTCAGCCATTTAAAGCCATCACGGCTCTCAGTTCTGAGACCGAGCTCAGATTTACGGTCAGTTATAACGGCAGGGCAACGAGCGGTCTACCGGTTTAGCTGGAATAGTGATTTTGGTGGTGCAGTAGTTGACCTCAAACTGACCTGTGAGTGAACATGGAGGATTATGGAAGAAATTAAAGATTATCCCGCAGTATATTGATTGCATGAGGATGAATGTGTTTATGTGGCATGGAAAATTTTGGCTAAAATCATATACTGAGCAAGGTTGATCCTACCACCCACCATGTGTCAAATTCAGCCCACTTGGATTTCAAAATGATCTCATTGGCTAATATAATATCCCATTAGAAATCCTAAAATCACTATATAAATATTCTCTGGTTGTCTTAAAAATAATACCAGCTGTTTATCACTCCAGTTTGCTTGTCACTGTGTGACTTTTTAACTCCCTCAGAGGCAGAAACTGAACAAAGTCATGAATATTTAATGTAGTAAACATTGTTTAGTTCATGATTGGTTGCCTGCTGCTAAATTTGAGCACCTTTGGCCCCACAATTCCAGATAGGGCTTCATAAACCAGGATTTATCTTGTTTTTAACTATGGGTTTAAAAATTATGATAACAAAGAGGAAAACACAACAGCGAAAACAGAAAGGCCTTTTATTTAGTCTTAATGAGTCTTATATTTAGTGTTTTTTCACTTGTGATCAATTTAACGTGTTCTTGCTGACTAAAAGTATTAATTTCTTTCAAAAAAGTAGATAGTAGATAGTATTACACTCACCAGCCACTCTATTATTTACATCCATTTAACTGCTTTTTAATGGAAATATCTAATCAGCCAATCATATGGCAGAAACTCAATGCATGTAGACATGGTCAAGACGATCTGCTGAAGTTCAAACTGAGCATCAGAATGGGGAAGGAAGGTGATTTAAGTGACTTTGAACATGGCATGGTTGTTGTTTGAGGTGTTGGAGCAAGGTGTGCCTAATAAAGTGGCAGGTGAGTGTCCAGTATATACGCAATAATATATACAGTATGAAAGTCTCACCTGCAGCCACTGTGATTGGTCGTTATGGGCTGACGTCCATGCGTTGACCTTGCCCTGCTTGTCCAGTCTGGCCTTGGAGGGTTCCCAGGAGAACATGTCCATGTTCAGGGTCTGAAACACACTGGAGGAGGTTATTTGATAGTCCTGGATGTGTCCGGTCTTCATCCCCATGGGCTCTGAGCATCCTGAAAAAACAATTGCAAGAGTGAACATAATTCTCATGACTCATGACTGTGTCGAACACTGCGCCCATAGTGTCAAAACACAGACCTGTGAGCTCACAGCCCAGGAGCTCCATTCGCATTGTGCAGTGTTTCCTGCAGACTTGTGGGTAAATGCGGATGTATTGCGCTTCAATCGGTGGGCTGAAGGTGTTGGCCGAGGGGGCGTTGTTATCGGTATTTCCTGTGAATGTCTGCATTTAAATAGCATAAAACTTTTAAGAATAAAAATGTTAAGAAATGCTTTACAAATCGTGCAAATATGTACAAATATTATAAACGCACTTGCTCATTATACTCAACATTCACGGGACAAATATTCATGTGCAATGATGTTAAATCATAATAAGTTAGTTTCATGTCTCTCATTTCACTTCTTTTGGGGGAGATTTTTTTAAATCGAAATTAATACTTATATTCAGCGAGGATGCAATAAACTGATCAAAAGTGACATTTATAGTGTTACAAAATATTTCTATTTCAAATAAATGCTGTTCTTTTGAACATCATCAAACATGAGTCACGGTTTCCACTAAAATATTAACCAGCACAGCTGTTTTCAACATTGATTATAATAAGAAATGTTTCTTGGGCGATAAATAATGATGCGGAAAATTCAGCTTTGATTACAGGAATAAATTATATTTTTTAAATATATTCAAATAGAAAAATGATATTTTAATTTGTAATAATATTTACAAATTACTGTTTTTCTTGTATTTTTGATCAACTAAATGCAGGGTGAGCATAAGAGACTTCTTTCATTAAAAACATTTAAAAATCTTACTGACCCCAAAATGTAAACAATAGCATATTTTAATCATCTAATACTGTATTATAATTGTAATTATATCATATAAAGTCAAATCAATAAGTACATTTTTTATCATTATCATAAAACAAGAATTCAAATATAGCTGGCGTAAATTATGATAAATGTTACATTGAAGGGATAAAGTAGTTCACAGGCAGATTTGCAGATATATAAAATAAGAAGAGACTGACTGATAAAAATAAAAACTGGAAGGAGAGACGAGTTGGCAGGAGAAGTTCTTAAGCGGACACTTTCTTAATTTAAAAAAATCCCCCTCAGGCTCTCTCATCTCATCTGGAACGAACAGCGTGCCCCGTCTTACCATGTCCTCATCTGTGTCCTTGACTTTAAACATGCTCCAGGCCTTCCCGTCGTCGCTGTATGCCACTTTATATGATTTCACATACTCAGGGCTTCCGATTCGCTTGGCACCCTGTGTTATCAGTCCGGTCACCCTCATCCTCCGCTGTAGATTTATCTGTGAGGGGACAGCACAAAATCGATGGCCTCAGCTCACAAGATGAACGAGTGAAGCCTCGTGGGCTGAGGAGTAATAATTTGTCCCGATCAGAAATTGCTGTGGTAGAGGCAATAATGGCTGAGTATCTGGAGAGGGGCTATGTTAAAGTTAGCTATTAACACTGTAAACACTGCTTTGCACTGTAAAAAGCAAATAACTCTGAATTAAATTGGTTTAATATAAATAAATAAATAAATACATATATATATATATATACACACACACACACACACACACACACACACACAAATAAAACTACATTACCCATGATGCTGTACAGAAAATTTCACCAATCAGAGAGTCACGGCAAGCAAATCGCACCAAAAGAACGACCCACTACCAATGAAGTGCCGCGAATGACATAATCGAGTCAGCATATTTTGCAACAAATTTAAAATATATCGTTTCTCTAGATATTATCATCAACTGTGAATGAATAATTATATTTTCACCATATATTTTCACCATTATTTGCAATGCTTCGTGGGATTGTAGTTCTTTACGTCACAGAAGTCATTAAGTGCTTTTTTAACATACCTATGGGAAAAATGAATGAAAAAAATGCTTCCGGAAACCAATGCCTGAAATGAACTCTTATAGTAGCTGTCAATTAAAAAAATTTAATTAAATTATTATAATTTATTTACTGAATTATTTTATTTAAACATTTGATTTTGCTTTAGTACAACGTAAAAGCCAATTTCGTTTTGTTCATTTTGAAAACAAATTCTTTACATCACACATTTTTATTTGGGGTCTTTAGTCATTTGGAAACCCATCTTGGGTTGGATCACCGCTTGATGTCAATGTAAA
Organism: Zacco platypus; assembly: GCA_038088235.1. Taxonomy (NCBI): domain Eukaryota; kingdom Metazoa; phylum Chordata; class Actinopteri; order Cypriniformes; family Xenocyprididae; genus Zacco; species Zacco platypus. Next base: position 16,808,033 of record CM076086.1, read on the forward strand.
ATGTGGCTCCTGATGCAAAAACAAACTCTAAAGAAGCAATGAGGACATCTAAGGACTAGACACACAGGTAACACAGTTTTCCAGCAACAAATTGAGCTCTTATTTAAAAGCATACTGGCATCAAAGCCTTCTTTAATCTGGAGAGCACAAAAATGGAGTAAGGCAGACGAAGGTCGCCAAACAGAACAAGGCCAGGGAAGCTGGTGTTGTGTGGGCATAGCTAGTGGCAGTGTGCGGTTGCCACTTAAGTCATTACAGTGACTGTGAAAACCCACACTGTTCTGTTCTTTCCCCTAATGAAATCATGCCTTCAGAAGTCCTAAAATCTCCTCCAAGTATAAACTAATTACTGGGGGGTGTTGATACTTTTCCTTGAAAGCAGTTACTGTGTTGAATGGTTGGTATACAGCTTTGAAGTTATGCTAAGTTAATTGTTATATAGCTAAGGCAAGCACTACTCATGAATTGATATTCAAAAAACAACAAGTATAAAAGCATGGGATGAGACTTTAAAGTGCACTGTATTAAGAAATGAATAGTCTTTATGTTGACGTTCGCTTGAATTTTCACTTTCAGTCAAAATGTGGCAGGATTACCTGAATCCACGGATATCGATCACCCTCGGCTGCGCTCCAGGCATTGACGAGGCCCTTCTTGTTGAGTCGGGCGAAGTACGGAAACCACTTCTGGAGTCCAAACAAAGCTCGATGTGTGGAGGAAGCTGTGACCTGCTGGTTCGAAATGATCCCCCCTTCCATCCCTAAAGGTCCAGAACATTCTGAGAGAATAGACAGAAAAAGAGACCGTAAGAAAAATCACATATTCTCAATTTAAAGGGATAGTTCACTCACAAATAAAAACTGTTTTTAATTTCTCAACCTTACGTCGTTCCAAAGCCGCAAGACTTGTTCATCTTCGGAACACAAATAAAGATCTTTTTAAATAAATCTGAGAGCTTTCTGTTCCACCAAAGACAGCTACGCAACTACCATTTTAACACTTTAAAAAGTTCATAAAGAAATTGTCAAACTAATCCATATGAATTGAGCGGTTTAGCCCAGATTTTCTGAAGAGGCTCGATCACTTTATATGAAGAACAGATTGAATTTAGGCTTTTATTCACATATAAACATTGATCAGCGAACATACACAGAACCTTAACTGAACCTGCTTGACGCACGAGAACAAACCTCATTGGTTCTTGAGGAAGCTCAAACGTGCTGCGTGACACGCGAGAAAAAACCTCACCGATTCTCTCACGTCAAGCAAATTTGTTCGAGCTTCCGTTTACCACAACTAATGTGTGAGTTGATGAATGTTTATATATGAATAAAAGCCTAAATTCAATCTGCTCTTCAAATAAAGTGATCGAGTCTCTTCAGAAAATCTGGACTAAACCGCTCAATTCATATGGATTAGTTTGACGATCTCTTTATGAACTTTGTCAAAATGTGTCAAAATGGTAGTTGTATAGCTGTCTATGGAGGGACAGAAAGCTCTCAGATTCATCAAAAAGATCTTCATTTGTGTTCCGAAGATGAACGAAAGTTTTTGGAACAACATGAGGGCGAGTAAATGACAGAATTTTCATTTTTGGGTGAACTAACCCTTTAAAATATTCACGTTTCCTTCTCATAGACATTTAACTGGAGAGATTTTGCTCAAGTAACATTCTTCTCAAAAGTTTCTCCCAAGAAAAAGACCCCCATAATCTCTATAAGGAGTTTCAGAAAAGATCTAAACAATGTCTCAGATTCCAAAGTGAACAAACACAAGTTAGATGCTTCAATATAAACTGAAACATTTCTAATCAAATTCTTTCAAAACTGAATGTTCACATTCATTTTGCAGCTTCTATACGCTTACTGTGCATCAACAATTTTTTAAAACAAATATCGGTAACTACTCTGACAGAGTGTCCTGCAATACTTATTCAACATCACTACTGAATATGCAGAGTGTCCTGGACTATGAAAGACATTTTTGTTCTTTAAAAATAAATATAACGAGGGAAAATTAAGCAATTCAAAGGAATACCACAAACGTAGTGTTCCTTGGTCTCAAACGGTAATATGATAATCTCATTCTTGCTCTCGCAGGTTCCCACCACAGACTCCGTATCGGCCCCTGAAATGCCATCTTTCTCTGTTTTGTCATCAAAAACATCTGGCAGGTCTGAACTTTTGGATGGGACGTCCTTGGATTCATCGATGGATATTGTGTCCTTGCTCTCACACACAGAGATACTGTCTTCGCTCTCGAAGCCTAAGATGTCCTCCCTAGGGTCATTGCTGTCATCGGTTCGTCCACCTGTGGAGATGGCACCCGCTCGCTGGGACATTAACGGAGTACTTGAACCATCTCCACTTATCGATCGCACCGACTGAGGAGATTCAAAAAGGAGTCGCAGGCTGTTCAGACTCGCCTGTAGGGAGCTTTGCCTGCTATGCTTGGAGAGCATGATCGCAAAACAAACCTTATCGAGGGGTGTAACTTTATATATGCTCCTCTGAGAGCCGTGTAAGTAAGAGTGCATGACAGTAATCTTCAACTAATTCTATTATGCATTCATAGATCTGTTAAGTTACAGCTGGGAATAGCTTGTTTTGAGTCAGCATAAAAAAACCCAGCAAATAAGTCATGGTTATGTAAGTATTGGTATTCTCTCGAGTCCTGGAGTGTACGGTGAGTTATGAGTGGTTTCTGACACACTCAGGAGCAAGAACATCTAGAAAATGTTGCATGGACAAAAAGAAGCAAAACAGAATCAGTTTCCCACCTGAATTCATCGAAATGACAGAATGATTTCATGTGCAATGTGGTACCCTACTCTGTCAATGTCATATTGGCCTCATTCACTCAGATTCTCCTAAAAAAAAAAAACTATCGAAGGCAGATGGCTCTCATCCCCAAGCCGACACATGCGGAATCCAGTTTGAGTTTGAATTTGCTCCTCAAGAGATGATAACGAATATTTATGCACATGGGTTTAATTAAATGAGGTGATGAAGCCGATTCTCACTTACTGTACTGACAGTTCCGCCCCATGTATTCGGCGTGACATTGGCAGGTGTAGTTTGCTCGCAGGTCTGTGCAGCTGCCTCCATTTTTGCAAGGATTTTTCTCACACTCGTTAACATCTGCAGAAGACAAGCAGACATCCACAGACACCTCAGGAAATTATCAAAAGAAAAAAAGCTCCAAAAGGTCAAATAATGTCATTATGCGTCGATTTGCCAGTGATGATTAATCTCTCTCATCATACCGATTTACATCGAAACTGCTTATTTACTTGCTAAGAGAAACTAAATGCAGAGAAGGAACTATTATTGCTTAAATATTGTTCCTATGAGACTTTGATATCTACTTTGTCTCAAATGTCAAGCTAAAGCAGATTGTAGGAAAATGTACGTATTAGTGTTGTCACGATAATGGAATTTCAATATGATACCTTGAAAAATATTGATATTCAATACCATTTTCGATACCACATAATTTTTTAATAATTTGGTTGCAATAGTTTACACAGCACAGGGAGGCTTTATTTGAATCGTTGAACTAAATTTAAAACAAAAAAAGACAATTAAACAGTAGTAAAAAAAAGAACAAATAAATAAATTGCAAATGATAGCACACATAAATACAATGAAAATGAAATAAACATGGCTTTAAGTTTTAAGTTTAAGTTCTAAACGCTACCTTTCCAATGTTTTTCAATGGAAACACAGGGTAGACGGACGTCTTTAACCTTTGCGCTCACATCTTGCTTCTTTTGCAGCATCTTGCGCATGACACAGCATTCTAAAAACGTTAAAAGTTAAAAGGAGTTCAACTTTTAAAAAACACATCCCTGGATTTTGGACTTTTCTTCGTTCTACTGACCTGCATCTCACATTTTTAACAGCAAAAACGTTTTCTCTCAACTATTTACATTCCAAAACAGACTGTATTTACCTGAATACTCAGCAAGACAGACATTTGCACATCATTTTGTGTGTATTTGACCGTTTAAGCTCAATAATCCGTGAAAAAGAAGTCAATTTGGTACTCGCAAGCTGTTTGAGAGGCGGCTTTATGAGAGAGCCACTTAAACAGAAGCAGTCTGAGCATGAAACCGTCAGGAATTACTAAAATTCTGTGCAGTACAAGTACTATTCAACTGAAGAAAATGAGACGAGTGAGTGAGAGGAGGCGGGTGTGTGTCAATTCTCAGAGAAAAGAGCAATTGAGAACGAGCAGCTGATTTCGGGTATATCGATACTGAAGAAAAAGTGTATTGGAACCGTTTCAGATATTTCAGTATCGATACAGATTGAAATATTGATATTTTTGATGACTAGTATGCATAAGATTGTACAAATTCATACAAATTTACCAGCAGTTCGCCAAAATATAAAATGGCTACGAATTGCCATGAAATAAGCAGGCTTTGTAACAAGATTGACTCCTGGTTAAAAAGCTCATGTTGTCCTATCTCAGAGTTATGCTGCACTGACCTCTCACTTTGATTTTTAAGCAGCACAAAAGGAACTCAAGAGACTCGTTACAGACAGCAAGATGCGGGGTCGTCCGAGCAGAAATTCAGGGATCTGCAAGGTGGAGCACAGGCTCAATTGTGTCAGGTATCTGGCAGAGATAAAGCACACCTTTGGATTTACCACAGCAGAAGAGCACTGGAGAGCAACAATCAAATCCACAGCTTAAACTGTGTCACCTCATGAGCACTGAAAATACGGATGAACAGAACAAATGTGGGATTTAAGGATCTCACGGGGTGGTGCCAAAATAAAAAGAAAAGCTAAAGTTATAGGAAATTCATTGCAATTTCAAATACTCTTTTACATTTCTGAAGAAAATGTGAGTGGGTTTTGCTCATTGTCACGAAGCTGAAGTGTTATGGAAGGTTTCCAGCATTTTGCTGCAAAGGTGTTTAGAGTAGTTTTTAGCATGTTGCTATGCGGTTGCTATACTAGCCTAAATCAGTCTGCTATTCTGGTCTCTAGATATGCATCAATTCTTCTCTCAGTGTAAGTCTACAGGATTTTTTTTTTGTCCATTTTATCACTAAGCAATAGTAGTAGTAATGGTGACACAATCACCCCACATATATAGTTAGGGCTGAATATAGCAGGGGCTAGATTCTACAAATTTGTTGCATTTTAGGTCTACTTAAAGACGTTTCTTGCACCATAAAAAATATTTCCCCCACCCTCGCTCTACTTTACTTGCTTAGTTGAATTAAGGAGGTAGTTTTATTAAACCAATAAAACAGAGGTCACTTTAGTCAGAGGTTACTATTCTGCCAGAAGTTGACCTGTGTACGACCGTTGCCAGAAGCCAGTTATTATAGTTTAGTATTAAATATGGATTTTTTTTTTTTTTTTTTTTTTTACAAACACCCATCACTTCTCTTGAGAAGGTCTTTATTAACCCATATGGATTACTTTTATGATGGATAGATGCACTTTTTTGGGTTTCAAGCCCCATTCACTACCATTATAAAACTTGGAAGAGCCAGGATATTTTACTGGTGCTGGTACTGGTGCAAATGTTGCATGACTCGTTTAAATACTCTCCACCCATAAATTTTGCATCTGAAAAGGGAAACTCTTACAAATGCATATGCAATAAGGTCAGGTGCAAAATTAACTGTGCACAATGCTGTTCTTTTGAACTTTCTATTTATCAAAGAATGCTGAAAAATTGTATCAGGGTTTCCACAAAAATATTAAACCGTTTTCAACTTCGTTAATAATAACATTTCTTGAGCAGCAAATCAGCATATTAGAATGATTTCTGAAGGAACATGCAACACTGATTATTTAGTTATTTTACAATATTAGTGTTTTACTGTATTTTTGATTGAATAAATGCAGCCTTGTTTGCATAAGAGACTAAATGAATGCTTAAGAGAAAATTATTTCAATTTTTAAAAAAAAATCTTACCAACCTAAACTTGAAATAGTAGTGAATTTAACTCTTTTATTTCAAAACCGAAAGAAAACGATGTGCATGATATGACCCCCAACACAAAGCATTGTTTTTTTTATAGTGGCATTGGCATTCAGCCTTCATACTAGTCATGTGCATCCAAGCACCACTGTCAGTTACGATAGAACAAACTCGTCCTGATTGGTGGGATTCCCTCCGTGGGGCCAAAGTCCAGCCAGTCAAGCAAGTAAATTGGTGTGAGGAGCAGAGGGGGGTTGGTCAGCTGTCAAGCTGGATTTGTGGTACTGTATGCTTCTTCCATAGTAAAACACAGAGCCTCTGGCCTAATAAATGTCATTTTGAGATGCCGAAGTTCCTTTTGGTTGCCTCTTCCCCTGATCAGAGCGTGTGCCGTTGTTGAACACATGCTGATTTAAGCATTCCATTTCTTACAAAATGCAAATTCAGTCTGCCGAGTTGTTCCAATGCAACTAGGTTAATGAAGTCAGTGGTGCTTCACACAGTGTGAACACTAAGTCAGAACCAGCATCAGATCCTGGCATTGACGATATAGATGAGGATGGCATGTATCTGACTTCTTTATGGCTCCTCTACAACAGTTTCACGGGATTGCACCAGTTCTCCTGTGAACCTCTTATTGAAAATGAATTGTGATATATCAGGTAACTTTTTCCCTGTGCTATACTTTCTCACCCCCTCTCACTTCTGCTGCAATCTGTTTGTCTGCTCATGATAAAAGCCACAGACAAACAGTTGCCATTTTTCTTGTCTATTAAAAAAAAGGAAATTATATATTTTTTAGGAATTCAACTGAAGATCACGGTTTCTTTCAGTTATATATATATATATATATATATATATATATATATATATATATATATATATATTAACTTAATTCTCTGTGACTTTGATTCTTTATTTTTCAAATGATTTGTCTGTTCATTGTAAAAGCCACAAACTGAGAGTTTCAATATTCCTTGGTCTTCATACCCCCACACACGGCCTTGCAAGCCCTTGGTTTTGGTACCATTTTTCCTTCAGAACTGCCTTAATTCCTCATGGCAGAGATTCAACAAGGTGGTGGAAACATCCCTCTGGGATTTTCCTTCATATTGACATGATAGCATCACACAATTGCTGCAGATTTGCTGGCTGCACATGCATGATGTGAATCTCCCGTTCCACTACATCCCAAAGCTACTCTATTGGATCTATTCGAGACTTTAGGCCATTTGAGTCTTGTGAACTCGTTGTCATGTTCAAGAAACCAGTTTGAGATGATTTGAGCTTTATGACATGGCACATTATCTTGCTGAAAGAAGCCATCAGAAGTTGGGTACACTGTGTCCATAAAGTGATGGACATGGTCAGGAACAATACTCACGTAGGCTGTGGTGTTTAAACAATGCTCGATTGGTACTAAAGGGCCCAAAGTGTGCCAGGAAAATATCCTCCACACCAGCACAGCAAAGTCCCCAGAGTTAAATCAACTCTGCTCAGAGAACATTTGGTCCCTCACTAAATAGTGTTAAAGTAACACTGAAACAGAGCTAAAGTTAATGAGATAATTAGGTGATGATTGAAGATTAATGATGAACACCTGCTGTTAACAAGCAAAATCTCTGAAGGAAAAATAAACACAAGAACTACAACTTTCTTCAGCCACAGATTTAGATGAAATCAATTGAAGATAAAAGACATTAAATCTCTCAAGATCTGATTAAAACATCTGAATTAGCACTTTAACACTATTTAAAGAGGGACCAAATGTTCTCTGAGCAGAGTTGATTTAACTCTGAGGATTTTACACTGTGAACCGCTGATACAAGGCAGGATGGATCCATGCTTTCATGTTGTTTACACCAAATCCTGAACCTCCCATCTGAATGTCACATCAGAAATTGAGACACATTAGGCCAGACATGTTTCCCAATCTTCTATTGACCAGCTTTGGTGAGCCTGTGTGAACTATCGAATCAGTTTGCTGTTCTTAGCTGACAGGAGTGATGCCAGTGTGTCTTCTGCTGCTGTAGCCCATCTGGTTCGACATGTTGTGTGTTCAGAGATGCTCTTGTAAACCTTGGTTTTAACAAGCAGTTATTTGAGTTACTGTTGCCTTTCTATCAGCTCGAACGGTCATTCTCCTCTGACCTCTGGCATCAACAAGGCATTTTCGCCCACAGCACTGCCGCTCACTGGATATTTTCCCTTTTCGAATCAGATAATTTTCGAATCATTATCTATAAAGCCTAGAGATGTGTGTGTGAAAATCCCAATAGATCAGCAGTTTCTGAAATATTCAGACCAGCCATGTGCTGCCATGTGATTGGCTGATTAGATATTTGCGTTGCATCACCTAATAAAGTGGTCAGTTGAGCATATCTGTCTTTTAATTTTTTTTAATTCATCACATATTTAATTTTCTTATCTTTTCCAACCAATCTTAATGGAACTCTTTACACAAGCTTTGCATTATAATGGGCTAATGGTCTAAGCACCGGATGCCATTTATGTCTAGTGACATCCCTGGTTTTTTATACAGTATGTCACACTCCGCTAAACATCCTGCATGAGGCAAAGTCTAATTATTATGAAAAAAACTGAGCAGGTCATGGGGACTGGGGCAGATAATGAGACCGAATGTCATTCTCCAAAAATCCAACCAAAGAAACTGAGTTTTCTAAGGCCGTTGCTCAGGCTGTTTCCAGCCTCCAGCTGCTAACTAAGCCTCTGTGTCTTATCTTTCTCAGCTGTGCTTTCACTCTGGCATTAATTATAGACTACGCTTCCAAGTCAATTCAGGTGACAGTGCAAATTAAGGTCACTGATGCACAAGTGTGATGTGTATTAAACTGTGTAGAACAGAGCACAATATTCTTTCTCCCAATACATGAAAAATGCAGGCGGTGTGAGGTAACCACAGAAACAAGAGAATCAGGGCCAAAAAACACAAACAAAAAAAACAAATAATAACCAGCTCTTACAGCAAACAGACAAAATATAGCTCTTTGCTAATTATGTACCTGTCACTTTGTTAAGTGTTTGGGTATAGTAAGTTTTTTTTTTTAGATGAAATGAAGCAGAAAAACATGGATAATGCGGATTGTGTTTCTACACTAGTTAGACTAATGCCAAAATAATACACTACAACAAGTGCGCAGTCCCCATACATACTTGACATGCGTTCGGTCAGTATACTGCAGTATACTGCAAATTGAAGATTCATTCAGATGTCTGTGGCATTAAACTAGACGTTATTATTATGGTAACTAGAGATAGAGATGTATGTATTTGTCAATTGTTTAAAAAATAATAATACTTTTAGAAAGTAACTTTCCCCATCACTGTATTTATATATAGAATAGAAACCTATCCACTGATAACGTACACTCATATAAGTTTCCTCATACTACAACTGATGCTATATTAAAATAAATGTGCCTGAAAAAGACAATGTTTCTTACTGTGTTGGCAGTGAACACCATCGAAGCCAAGCGGACATCTGCACAAATATCCGACAAAAGTGTCACCGCGGTAGGTCTCACTGAGTTCACACACCCCTCCGTTGTGACACGGGTTCGGGTGGCAGGGCCCTGAATCAGGAAAACACACAGTCTCTGAAATCTGCAGGAATTATTTTTAAGTGGTACTTAAGTCTTACTTGCAGGTTCATGTATAAGTGAACTTGATGTTCAGTATGATTGATCACATGCACTATTCCCACAAGGTGATTATTATTTCATGACTTTCAGCTCAGTCTGAACATAACAATAAATACTGCATTAGCTGTAAAAGATGCTTCAAGAAAGTGTGACTTCCTAATGAACGCTAAGCAGATGTTTAACTATGAATTAACAAGTGAATGGAAATCGAGGCTGACATCATTTATGTTCACGGCTCATAAGCCCAACGTGAGCCATCTGCTTAATAAGGCATTCGTATCTGGAGTCTCAATGAGCAAGCTCCTTTGAACGTTTCTTAAAATGAGGAGAACAGACCATTAAAGGAGTGTTCAAATAAACAAACTCACCGATCACAGATTCCTCTTCCCAGCCGGATGCTGTTAAGAAAGCAGAAAGTACAGTTTGTGTGAGATTCTGACATATTATATATGCACTTAAAAATAAAGATTACAATTAGATGAAACAGTAGAACCTTCTAAAGTTCCACTACAAACTTTTTATTCTTATTCAGTAAAAATTCTACAGTAAAAACCTGTTATGTGGTTAACTTACCAGTTAGCATACCACTTACTTATGTTAGCTTATCATACTGTACAAGTTCATTTTGTGTAATTTTACTGTAAAATACTGTCAGATAAAAACGGACTGAAACTACCATATGATTTACAGTAAAAGGAATTCCTATATGAGTCCACATATGATTATATTTTATATAAATAATTTATTTTCTTCGCATTTTTGTCAGTAATGCACATTAAAGTGTCAGTTCACGCAAAAATGAAAATTCTGTCAATAATTCCTCACCCTCATGTCGTTCTACCTTCGTTCATCTTCAAAACACAAATTAAGATATTTTTGATGAAATCCGATGGTTCAGTGAGTCTCTATTGACAGCAAGATAATGAACAGTTTCAGATGCTCAGAAAGATACTAAAACATATTTAAAACAGTTCATGTGAGTACAGTGGTTCAACCTTAATATTATAAAGTGACGAGAATACTTTTTGTGCGCCAAAACCCCCCCCAAAATAACGACTTTTCAACAATATCTAATGATGGACGATTTTAAAATACTGCTTCATGTAGCTTTATGAATCTTTTGATTCGAATCAGTGGTTTGGATCACTTATCAAACTGTCAAACTCACGTGAAGTATTGAAAATGCAAAACACTTATGACATAACAAAGCCTCGTTTACTGAAATCACATGACTTTGTCTCCGAACCACTGATTTGAAACAAATTATTCTAAAGCTTCATGAATCAGTGTTTTGAAATCAGCCATCACCAGATATTGTTGAAAAGTCGCTATTTTGTTGTATTTTTTTTTTGGCGCACAAAAAGTATTGTCGTCGCTTTATAATACTAAGGTTGTACTCACATGAACTGTTTTAAATATGTTTTAGTATCTTTCTGGGCATCTGAAAGTGTTAATTATCTTGCAGTCAATAGAGACTCACTGAGCCATTGGATTTTATCAAAAATATCTTAATTTGTGATGAACGAAGGTTTTACATGTGTAGAACGACTTGACGGTGAGTAATTAATGACAAAATTTTCATTTTTGGGTGAACTAACCCTTTAAGATGTTTTGTGTTACAGTGCCTAGAAAATCATCAGAGCCCTTTGAATAGATACTTTATTTTTCATATAGCCTGAAATCAAAACCCATTCCAAAAAACCTTTTACAGCTTTATTTACAAATTTTGCCAACAACAACAACAAAAAGCAACAGTTCTGAAAATTAATTTTAAAAAAAAATGAAAAACTAGAATAACAAGGTTAGTCATCAGTCCCCTGATTTAATACCACCTTTTGCTTTAATTACAGCTATTAGTCTTCTTGTATATGTCTGCACTAGCTTTGCACACCTAGATTGGGGAATATTTATCCATTCTTCCTTGCGGAATTGCTCAAGTTCACTAAAATTGAGTGGTTAGTGGCAGTGGACTGGTCTCTTCCAGAATACAGCCACAGATTTGATCAGATTTAAGTCAGGGCTCTGATTTGGCCACTCAAGAACATTCAACTTCCTATTCTTAAGCTATTGCGTTGTTCTTTTGGCGGTATATTTAGGATGTCGTTTTGGAAGGTGAATGACTGTCCATCTTCAGCTGAGGAATGCAGATTTTCCTGAAGAATTTGGATGTACTTGGCAGCATCCATTTTCCCTTCAATCCTGACCAATCACCCAGTCCCGCTGAAGAGAAACAGCCCCACAACATAATGCTGCTTCACAGTAGGTATGGTGTGTTTTGGGTGGTGTTGCTTGTAGTTCAACCGAAAATGGTCTCATCAGACCATAGCACCTCTTGCCAGATGGTGCGTTTTTGCCTGGCACGAACGAGACTGATTGTGGCACTTTTTCAGGAAAGACTTCTTTCTTGCCACCCTGCCATACAGACCAGCTTTGTGTAAAACTTGTGAGGCAGTTGTCACATGCACAGACCCACCAGTCCCAGCCTTGTAGATCCTTCAAAGTTGCCTTTGGCCACTTGGTAGCTTCTCTGATCAATATCCTCCTGGTTCGGTCATCCAGGATGGACGTTCCAATCAAGGCAATGTGTTGGTGGTCCCATACATATTTCACTTCTTAATGATGCTCCTTTTACAACTTTATCCGAAAGGCCTTTTGAAAACACTGGAAGTTGATTAGTTGCGCTTGAGCAAGTTTATAACAGTATACTCTAGGGGGCTGATCACTTTACCAAACCTGGTATTCCACTAATTAATTTTTAACATTTTGCAATGTTATTTTCACTTTGATGATGAGGGTTATAATGTGTATATATATAGTTAATACTCAAAAAGTTAATTTGTTTAATTTTCCATGGTGTAATGTGACAAAAGGTAAATATTTTACAGAGGATATGATGACGTTCTATAGGCACTGCGGATTTTCCACCTTTTTAAGCCAAAATTCTGATCTGAAGAACCATTTAGCAACTCAAGAACAGCCAGAAATGATTCTTGATAAGAAAAGGCTTCTTTGCTGAATCTGAGAATCTTTGGAGAAGCTTCATTTGTGAGAGTGTGGAGAAATACAGCATCACGTAAAATTTGTAAACTCATGATTCGTTTTCAGATGACGAGGAATAAGGCAAACATTTAATAAAACTCAACTAAGAGGCACATATCACGCCATACATTTTAAAATGGGGTCTTTGAGAGAAAAAATGGCATGAGATGAAATCTCATGGGCTTTTAGGATACATTAAAAACTCACAGGAAACATTTTCACTAGCTGGTGTACTGGGACAGTCAGCTCCGTTCTCACACGGAACCGGTTCACATACTTCACCTACAAAAAATGAAGAGATATAAACAGGAAATGAATGTATCTTCTTTTCCAAAGACAAGTCACCTCTACAACTTGGAATTGTGTGCTGCAGAGTGATGCACATGAGTTTGTGATGCTTTCCACGCTGTCATTTCAACCTCAACTATTCAGCCACAGGAATCTGGACTGGAACTTTGAGTGTTTACACAGGTGTCCCTGTCGGCCAAACTTTGGAATACACTTGCTGACTCTTAAAGACGCAGCACAGATGTTTGGTGATGACAAAATGTCAGTGCTTTAGAAATGTGTAAGGTTAAGTGAGACGGAAGATTAGAGAAAATCCTTTGTGTAAAGAAACATGGCTGACGGAGCTGTCTAGTTTCACACTGAACATCCGACACTACCTGAGGGCATAAAGCTCAGAGTGGATTATAGTAGCACGATCGGCCTTGTGTTTTCCAGCACAATGAATTTCGCACAGCCAGGAACGTCTGTTGTGTTATGTGCATTGATACAAAAACACTGGCACTGAAAACTTTCAGCAGTTTGATTGTGAATAACACCGTGAATCGGGAAGGAACGATTCCTCAAAGCTTATAGTTCTATTTTAACAAAACCCTTACTGAAATGTACCCAGGTAATCACAGTTCCCACCAAAAAGTAGGCATAGTTGTTGCAACTGGGATAAAACTGCGGTACTGTAATTTCACTAACAGTAAACTACTGTAGTACCACGGTAATAGTGTTGGGACAATATAATGGCTTTTGTACATGTGGTTTGAAGTGCACTACCAAAAGTTTGGGGTGAGTAAGAATAAAAAAGATTTTAAAAAAAATTAATACTTAAGTATGCATTAATCAAACGTTACAGTAAAGACATTTATAATGTTTCAAAGGTTTTCTGTTCTTTCTATTCATCAAAGATCCTGAAAAAAAAAAAAACACAAAACATACACAAAACTATTAAGCAGCACAACTGTTTTCAACATTAATATTAATAATAATTATTTCTTAAGCAGCAAATCAGCATATTAGAATAACTTCTGAAGGATCATGTGACAGTAATGATGCTGAAAATCCAGCTTTGCATCACAGGAATAAATCGCATATTTACAATTTTAAAATAGGCTATGATAAAATAGAAAATGGTTATTTTAAATTGGAATAATATTTCACAATATTACTGTTTTTACTGTACTTTTTTTACTGTAGCCTATTACATGATAGATATATAAGCACTATAGATAGTAAATATGGTATTTTGGTGGAAACTATGGTTTATAAGCATCTATAATAATCCATTTATAAGTATATAGCATCTGTAATAATTTTAATAAATTGTAGATATGAAAAACAACAAGTTTCAATATATATATATATATATATATATATATATATGGAGAATTTACCGTTTGAAATAAATTGACTGAATTCCCATAATTATACATTTTACTTCAAAAAATTGTGGTAAATATGGTATTTTGGTAGAAACTATGGTTTATAAGAGTTTCCACAAAAATATTAAGCAGCACAACTGTTTTCAACATTAATATTAATAGTTAATATATATATGGAGAATATACCGTTTGAAATAAATTAACTGAATTCCCATATTTATACATTTTACTTCAAAAAATTGTGGTAAACATGGAATTTTGGTGGAAACTATGGCTTATAATTACATTTTTGTAAACTTTGCAATAATAATATTCATTTAAATAAATCATAGGCATGAAAAAACAACAGGTTCCAAGCTAAAGCAGCTCTAATAAGTGATATTACACACCCAAAACTATCACAGCAACACTAACCCAGTTTATTTCAATCGACATCTCAGTGACAGTCCACACTGAGTCATTCTAGTAAAGGTCAGCCACAGTATGACATTTCACAATCACACCGCGTTCAGCCATTAAAAACACAAGGAGATGTTTCCAGATGATAGAGTTTTGATGCGTATTTACTGTGCAGATGACCTCTGGATCACCTCAAAGTAATGTCAAACAAAGTAACACGCACAAGCAGGTATTGCCATCTCTATGTGTCAAACCGATGCATGCGCGTGGATTAATCTCATATTTAATTGAACGTGCCATCTAATGATCATCTCCCTCATGAATTATGTCAGAGGACGTTTGAATAAAACACCGAAGTGATGTCCGACCTGTGCATACAAGCGCATTAAACGTTGTCTTGAAGTTCTGTTGTGTGTAATAAACTTAATGTGGATTTGTTTTGTGCAAATGATGAACGCACAGAGTTGTGTTCAGTGAACTCACCCGTGGATGTCGGATGTGGGATGGACGCGGCTATGCGGACGACCAGGAACAAAAATAAAGGAAGCATCGCGAGGAAACTTGTGTATGTTCTCCAGTAAAGCCTCGATCCGTCCCGTGCTTCAGCCGTGATGCAGATATAACGGCAGAGAGGATGTCCGGTGATGCTGTGACTCCGAGCAGTGATGCTGCTGCTGCTTACTGCAGTGATGAAGATGATGATGGAGACATCAGTGAAGACGCACCCACTGATCCATTCATCCTCAGAAAGCCAGAAAAAATATTCCTGACGTGCAACGCAACATCCCCACGTGCAAATGTAAAATGTTATAATGCTTTATTGGCTGCTTTACAAGACGATAAAAACATTGCGTCTTACGTATAGAAGATTTTTTTTTTCTATGGTGTGTTTTCATTGCGACAAACATGTTTATTTATTGCACATATATTAATGTTCTTCATAGATAACCTCAAAGTTGTGTGCGTATGTGTGTGTGTGCGTGTGTTTGTGTGTGTGTGTATGGCGCCCTCTGTAGGTCAACAAGAGGAAGTAACAGCTTTCGACAATTATAGATAATGTTCAAGCATCTTCGAATTAATAGGCTAATTTTAAGCATATTACCGCATAAACTGCCTCTAATTCTAAGTAAAATCTGATTGTCATTCTAAAAACGTATAAAGCTGCAATAAAAATAGTTTCTTGTACGCATTCTTCATGACTTACCACCACTGTCTTTTAATAAAGATAAATTAGCGAATTAGCCCATGTTTAAATAAAAAAAAAATCAATATATATATATATATATATATATATATATATATATATATATATATATAATTTATTATTATGATTTTATAACACCTCTCTTAATTTTAGGTGACTATATGTATGGCAGAAACCGTTGTTACCATGGTATATTTTTGTGAAGGGCGGCAAGGCACGGGCACGCGCCTCAGACAGGAGCGCGGCGGGCGGGCTCACGCGAGGTGGGAGTGTTTGAGGGGCGCGAGGGCTGCGCGAGACTTCACAACACCACTCTCAACATGAAACTAGCCAAAGTGAGTGAAACAAAAGTAACGAAAAGCTTCCTTAACGTCGTTTTTAACATCTCTTCCCCACTTTTTAACACTCCTGCCTGACTGTAAATAAGCATAAGCGCTCAACTAACCTCAAACGCTGCACTTTTGTGCTGTCAAACTTGGCCAGAACCAAACTAAGCTAACGAGCTAACGCACATCGCCGTCATTTGTGTGCAGTTTTGATTTAAATCTGTTTTTCTTTACGCTTATTCTTGCTGAAATGGAGTTTTAGAGTTCCTCTTAATAGTTTTGGTGTTTATTCCCACTCCAGATAAATAATATCTTCTTGTGATTACAAAGGCAAAATGTGCTAGCATCACGTGTGGAAAAATAATTATATTTCTAAGGCGTATTGCAGTATTTGAGTTACTGTGTCCTTTCCTATTTTCAGATAAGGAGAAAATCAAACAATGAAGACCTGAAGCTATCTGTCTTGTGTTAGACCCAAAGCTACATACTGAATTAGAGGGGAAACTGTCTCCTAAAAGGGAATAAAGGTGTAGTTGTGGGTTTCAGGAGGGGAAACCCTCCTGAACTTTGTCAGCTTTCATTGCCAACTTCCCAGGGTGACAATGATGGCAACCCAGGGTGGCGGCGAGGAGCCTGATCCCTTTTCGGCGGTGTCCCGAATGGCTGGGGCAGGAGGAGACGGGACCACCCGTTTACCAGCCTGTTGCAGCCAGGGGATACAAATCTCGGACCTGAGCTCAACTTTGTCCGTCCATACCACGGTTTTACCACCTAAACAGCCTCCTGGGGTCACTTATTCCATCTTTGGGAAGGATCCGAGACCTGGAACCGTCATGTTTGCCTCAAAGGGTGGTGGTATTAGTCCTGGACATGTTATATTGGGGTCTTTTTCAGGAGTTGGGAGGGGGATGTCAGATCCTACGCAGGAAGGTGCTGTCGGTCGATTGTCATCCACATCCCTGAGTCCCGAAGTTTGCCTGGCATCTCCTTCGTTTCACTCGCTGGGCATAGTTGAAGAAGGTGATGGTCTGGATGTCCAGGAAATTGGAGAGGATGAGGAAGTTGTTTTAACTCTTTCTGCACCGCCTCCTAATCAGTGAGTCGCTGATTGTAATATGACATTTTGATAACTCATAACTTTGAACTGCGATTAAAATGGTAAAAGATCATTTGGCAAATAAATAATGAAGTTTGTAACTCGACAGGTGGTATCATGGGAAGCTGGACCGGATGATTGCAGAGGAGCGTTTGCTTCAGGTCCGGGCGGCGGGCAGCTACCTCATCAGGGAGAGTGACCGCCGGCCCGGCTCATTTGTGTTATCTTTCCTTAGTATGACCAACACAGTCAGTCATTTCAGGTGTTTGTTTTTTTCTCATAATCTTTTTCCACAACATTAGTGTCAACCAAACCACATCTTTATATTGAACGATCACAAATGATCATATATTTCAATATAAACGTTTTTATACCAAGATAATGAGATGGTGTCTTTGGTGACCCGAGTTATGAATGTTTGCAGGATCATCGCCATGTGTGGCGATTACTACATTGGAGGCCGTCGTTTCTCCTCTCTGTCAGATCTGATTGGTTATTACAGTTACGTGTCCTGTCTGCTGAAAGGAGAGAAGTTGATATCACCAGTCGCCCCTCCAGAGGTAGTCATTTTGTATTATTTATTATCAGAAAAATGTAATTTTCACAATGTGTATAAAAAAAAAACTATACGTTTTGTTTTGTAAGCCTGTTGAAGACCGCCGGAGGGTGCGAGCAATTCTTCCATACACCAAAGTGCCCGAAACTGATGAGATCAGGTAAATTGATTGTATTATATGTTGTTTTCAAATACTGTATATACACTAGTGTTAAAAAGTTTGGAGTCAGTAAGATTTTTTGTTTTATTTATTTTATTTATAAAATGTTTTCAGCAAGGACACTTTATTTTGGTCACAAGTAGAGACATTTATATTGTAACAAATGCTTTTCTTTTGAACTTTCTATTCATCAAAGGCAAAATATCAAAGTAATGTAGCAAAAAATATTAGAAAACCACAGTTATGTGTGTCTATATATGCATAAAAAGTCATTTCTTTGACTATTTGTATACTATTACAGTATTTATTAATTTTTTTTATTAGTTTTTTTGGTATTATGTTCATATTTTTGATTTTCATGTTCATTTTAGTTAAATTGTTTATACATTACTATTTAGATTAATTGATTTTTATTTCGGTTTTAGTTCAGTATTAGTTTTCATTTATTTTCCGTTAGTAATTTTAGTGATTTGCGGATTTTATTTTTAAATAAAATATGTAATAATAAAATGTCAATGCCATTGTGATTAAAGTTTACTTTAATGGACATCTTTTGCTTATAGTTTCTTCAAAGGCGACACATTTATAGTTCATAATGAACTGGAGGATGGCTGGTTGTGGGTGACAAATGTCCGAACAGATGAGCAGGGACTCATAGTTGTGGACCTGGTGAAGGAAGTGGTGAGTGGACTTCAGATTTTAAATAAAAAATGTTAAATAAAAAACAAAAGACACAGTATTATGACAGAGGTTGTCCTTTAATAGGGACGTGAGGAAGACCCACATGAGGGGAAAGCGTGAGTTTAATTAGTTTTGATTTCTAGTTGAGAAGTAGTAATGCAAACTATATACAACATTAAATTAAAAGTAATATCTAATTATATTCATGCATCTCATTTGATCTGCTCCACATCTTCTGTCTGTTGCAGCTGGTTTCATGGCAAGATCAACAAGCAAGAGGCTTATAACCTTCTGATGACAGGTCTGTCTGAGGAAAAAAAAAAATATTTAAATGGAAAAAAAATAGCAACACCTGCCAAACTTCTGTAATTGCTCTCCTTAGTTGGGCAGGTGGGCGGTTTTTTAGTGCGGCCATCCGACAGCACGCCTGGGGACTATTCACTGTACTTCCGCACCACAGAGACCATCCAGCGCTTCAAAATCAGCCCCACACCCAGCAACCAGTTCATGATGGGAGGCCGTTACTACAACAGGTGCATGCAATTTTTAAGCATTTAAAGGGCTTTGAAATGTATAAAATTGAGTTTCATGCAGTGTTGTCAAAAGTACAGACTTTTACAGAAGTTTTAAAAATGTAACAATACCAGCATTTTCCCCTAACATTTTGAGCAGATTCTTAAATGCGTCTGATTGGCCATTGTGTTCACGCACTCAAAAGCTATGTCTGTGATTGGCTACGATGATCAATGCTTCAAAAACATGTTATAAATAGACATTTTTGATGCTCTTCACCAAACGCGCTTACTCAGATACACACGAGAGCATTTAAAAGCAGGCGTCTATCAGTGGAAATATTAGGGATCCACTGATGGACGCCTGTTTTTAAATGCTCCCCTGTGTATCTGTGTAAGCCAAGGGTGACCAGTCCTGTTCCTGGAGGGCTCTGTCCTGCAGAGCTCAGCTTCAACCCCAGTTAAACACATCTGAACCAGCTAATCAATGTCTTACTAGGCATACTAAAAACTTCCAGGCAGGTGTGTTGAGGCAAGTTGGAGCTAAACTCTGCAGGACAGTGGCCCTCCAGGACTGAATTTGGACACCTATAGCGTAAGCGCTCAATGAAGAGCATCAAAGATGTCTATTTACAACATGTTTTTGAAGCGTTGATCATTGTAGCCAATCACAGACATGTCTGTTGAGCGTATGAACACAATGGCCAGTCAGAGGTGTTTAAGAATCTGCTCAAAATGCAAGGGGGAAATGCTGGTATTGTCACATTTTTAAAATTTCAGTACTGAAGTGGGTACTTTTGACAACCCCAGTTTCACGACACACCTTGCTTTCTTGTTTTTGTTTGTACAGTATTGATGACATCATTGAACACTACAGGAAGGAACAAATAGTTGAGGGCCACAACCTTAAAGATGCTCTATCTGTTCAAGTACGTGCAACAACCATTCGGGAAAACTCTCATTTATTTTATTGTTGTTGTGTCAGATGATTTGAATTGTGTGATTTCATCAGCACCAGGAGCAGGTGCTGACAGACACTGTCGAAGGCAAAGAAATCTACAACACCATCCGTCGAAAGACCAAGGATGCTTTCTATAAAAACATTGTGAAGAAAGGTTATGTCCTGTTCAATAAAGGTATTGCCAACATTTCACAGTAGATTTACGTTGAAGGCATTATCAAAATATTTGAGTGATTTGTGACATTGTCTTATGTCTTTTATAGGAAAAGGAAAAAGATGGAAAAATCTATATTTCATCCTTGAGGGTAATGATTCCCAGCTGATCTACTTCGAGAGTGAGAAACGAGCCACTAAACCAAAGGGTTTAATTGATTTGAGTGTGTGTTCTGTGTATGAAGTCCATGACAGCATGTTTGGCAGGTTTGTTTCTTGCTGTATAATAAACTGATAGTGGCTCAACTTAAAATTCACAAACTACTAATAAGTACTTTTTTTGCAGGCCAAACTGTTTCCAGATAGTTGTGCAGCACTTTAGCGAGGAGCAGTGTATCTTTTACTTTGCTGGAGAGACGCCAGAACAAGCTCAGGTAACGATTCTTTCATTAGCAATGATGGCTAATACAACTGTTAAGTCACACATATTCCATGTTAATCAGAGTTTTTGTCTTGAGTGTAGCATGAGAAATAATGCATTTGTAAGTCAGTTGGTTTCAGTCCCGCAGTGAAATTTCACTGGTCCAAAAGCCATCTCCACATACAGCACTGTTCAAAAGTTTGGGGTCAGTAAGAGATTTTTTTTTATTAATAATCATACTTTTATTCAGCAAGGATACATTACATTTACATTATTACAAAAAAAATATTTTTTACTTCTATTAATCAAATGATCCTGAAAATGTATTATGTAAAAATATTAAGAAGCATGACTGTTTTCAACTCTGATAATTATGAAAAATGATTCCTGTGCACCAAATCATCATATTAGAATGATTTCTAAAGGATCATGTGACACTGAAGACTGGAGTAATGATGCTGAAAATTCTGCTTTGATCACAGGAATAAATTACATTTTAAAATATAGTAAAATAGAAAAGTTTTTACTGTATTTTTGATTGAATAAATGCAGCTTTGGTGAGCATTTAAAAAAATGTTACTGACCCCAAACTCTTGAATGCTAGTGTATCCGTGTGTGTGTGTATATATATATATATATATATATATATATATGAGATTGATAAATAACCACATATTTCATATTTTTTGGCTGTCACATTGTCATCTCGCAGATGTAAAAATTACTTGTTGCACCGCAGAACACAGTGAATATGGTTGTAAAATTTATTCTTGCTCTCTTCTTCTGTTCTTTCTGAACTGTGTAGGACTGGATGAAATGTCTGCAAACCTTTTGCAGTAACTTGAGGAAACCCAGCCAGCCATGCTCAAACAAACGCCTGCGTCAGGTAAACTCTCAGTGGCTTCTTGACGTCTAATGTCAATGAATTACCGCATTGCTACCCCTCATGTGTTACTCACATCTCATGTGTCTTTACAGGTCAGCAGTTTATTTCTGAATGTTGAGGAGGCTCATAAACTGCCCAGTAAACACTTCACGAATGCTTACTGCAACATTTACCTGAACAGCATTCAGGTAGCAAAGACCCATCCGCGGGAGGGCCAGAATCCTGTGTGGACAGAGGAATTCATTTTTGAGTGAGCCGCATCCTTAGATGTTGATGATAATTGTATTAAATTGTATGTATCTTTATTAACACGTTTCATGATATTCCTGCAGTGACCTATCCAGTGAAATCAACAGGTTTGAGATCAGCCTGAGCAACAAGACGAAAAAAAGCAAAGAGAATGATATTTGTATGTTTCTCCTTATTACTTCATGCTCAAACTTTCAAGACTGCTTTGTATAAGGAATAATGTACACTGTTCTCCTGCAGTGTTCATGTGCTGCCCACTGTGTCGGCTCCAAAGGGGTCAGATGATTGACGAGTGGTTTCCTCTGAGCTCTCACGTGCCCCTGAAGAACATGGTGCCCAGCTCACTCCGCCTGAGAGTGCGCTACTCTGTGGAGAAGATCATGCCTGTGGAGGTGTACAATGAGTTAAAGGAGGTGGGATTTTCATTTAGAATATACACGTGTTGATACAGTATATACACAGGGTCCACATATAAATTCAGTCACTGGTCAGTTGGTTAGTAACTGTCCGAGAAATTACTGAACTATATGTTACACTTAAAACACAATGTTAGGATGTTTGTCTGACCCTTGCTATGAAAGTGTCATTTTTACTGAAATGTTAGAAAAAGGCAAAGTAATCGAGAAATATTCATGGAATTTGATTGTGTTTTGGTATTCTTTATATGCCATTATAACTTTTATTCATATTTTGAATTGGCTTTTATTTTTATATTTTAATTTTATTTCATTTTTTGGTAATATGTGCTTTTTGTGCTTTTTTTTTTTTTTTTTTTTTTTTATATTTTATTTATTTATTTTTTTTTAATGTTACTATTTAGGTTCATTTTTATTTGTTTTAGTTGTTGTTGAGTTTTAGTTTTCATTTATTTATTTGGCAAATAATTCTAATATCCCGATTTAGTGCTCAGTTATTATCAATTATTATTGGTGCTCAATTATTGAAAATGGTTTTTATTATTATCAGTGTTGAAAACAGCTGCATAAACTTTTTGTCGAAACTGAGATACATTTTTTCAGTATTCTTTGATGAATAGAAATTTCAGTGAACGGCATTTATTTGAAATAGAACTCTTTTGCAACATTATAAACGTCTTTACTTTGAATGAATTTAATTACATTTTAAAATATAGTCCAATAAAAAAAAAAATAAAATATTTTAAATTGTAATAATATTTCACAATATTAGTTTTTAGTGTATTTTTCATCAAATAAATGCAGCCTTGGCAAGCATTAGACACTTTTTTCACAAACATTAAAAACTCTTTATTATTCCAAATTTTTGACCGCCAGTGTATATTTCAATTAACAGAAATGTTTTAAATAGTTTTAGTACACAACAAATATGCCCTGGTTCATGTAATGTTTGTTCCTTTAGCTGGTTCTGCTGAAGGAGTTGCATGTGATCAACGCTTTGGCCCACGTTTGTGGACAAAACCGCACTCTCCTGGCCAGCGTTCTGCTCAGGATATTCAGACACGAGAACCTGGAGGCCCAGCTGCTCAGAGAGCTCAATGACCGTGAGATCAGCGCTGAAGGTGCTTCTTTTATTCCTCTTGCTATGCAGTATGGCAGAATTCTCAGAATTATTCACAGAGTTGCTTGTTTTTGCAGACGAAGCTACAACTCTTTTTCGCGCCACCACTCTAGCCAGCACCCTGATGGAGCAGTACATGAAGGCCACGGCCACTCCGTTCGTTCACCACGCTCTTAAAGACACCATCCTGAAGATCATGGAGTCTAGACAGTCCTGTGAGGTATTGGTTAGATTTTAATGTTAACTAAAGTGGCATATCCTCCTTTTGTAGCTAATAATGTTAGTCAGGGTTTCTTGCATTAAAAACAATGTTAAATTAATAGTTTGATTTGTAATTTATTTTAATCAGATCAGTTCTATCCTCTTTAACCCCTTAGAATTAAACTGGGTCTTTAATACTTTAATATCTACATAATAATCTACATGTTTTATGACTGTCAAATGACACTACAAATATGTTTCGAAAATGAATGAACCGTTTTAGCAGCTGATACCTCCTAGTTTGATGGTCATTTGTGAATGTCATTAGAAATGTTCAGTAACCTTTTTATGCCTGTTTCCACTGTAAAGCTCAATCCCTCTAAACTGGAGAAGAATGAGGATGTGAATGTGAATCTCGCTCATCTCCTGAGCATCGTGTCTGAGCTGGTGGAGAAAATATTCATGGCTGCTGAAATCCTGCCTCCGTGAGTCTATGACATTTAAGGAATTCAGCCAATAAACCCTTTAATCAGGATATAATGTTTTGAGAATGGAGTTTTATACATGTTGTTGCCCTTTTCTTTTTTTTTTCTTTTTTTGCAGGACTCTCAGGTTCATTTATGGGTGTTTACAGAAGTCTGTACAGCAAAAGTGGCCCAGAAACACAACCATGAAAACTAGAGTTGTAAGGTATGGGAATGTCTTTTTTGTGGCAGGACATTTTGAATGTTTTTTTTTTTTTTTTAATAAATAATAATTAAATAAATATAATACAATTTTATATTAAAATCATTTGATGAATTGGTATAAATATCAACAACTGTATAATATAATGTATGCATAATTTATTTATTTTTTTTGCCTGTTTCTTTCAGTGGATTTGTCTTCCTCAGACTGATCTGTCCAGCTATTGTCAATCCAAGAATTTTTAACATCATTGCTGGTGAGCTGTGAATGACCAATTCAGTTTGTTTAAATTGTGTTTTTATTAAACGGGCATCAACAACATCTCGGCTTTAAATAAAGAAGTGACTTTTAACAAATCTTTTAAATGTAAAAAAAATAAATAAATCTATTTCTGCAGACCCTCCTTCCCCTATCGCATCCCGGACTCTCACTTTAGTGGCCAAAGCAGTCCAGAATCTGGCCAATCTCGTGGAATTTGGTGCCAAAGTAAAAACAAGCACTTTAAGTGGATTTCAATAGTTTTTGTAGAATTCCCAGGCTTTATAATTGTTGCTTTCTTTCTTCCCCCCCATCTCAGGAGCCGTACATGGAAGGAGTGAATCCATTCATCAAGAGCAACAAACACAGGATGATCATGTTTTTGGACGAGCTTGGGGTTTGTCAGCATTTCTAAAACTGCTTATTTTGCTGTAAATGTTGCTAGTACATTGAAAAAAATGTGTAGGATTTATACTTTTAAAACAGCAAAAAAAATATTTTTTTGAAGTTGTACATAAAATATTATTTTAGTACATTTGACAAGAAAATACTATTTCAGGCTATTTTCAGCCTGTAAATTTCACAAATAATTATAGAGAAATTTTCAAGTCGAAAGCCTGAAATAGTGTTTTCTTGTCAAACGTACAAAAATAATATTTGTTTTATGTACAACTACGACAAATATTTTTTTTTTTTGTTGTGTAACTCATTCTTTTAAGACTCAAAATAGACTTCCTCCAGGGGGCGCAAATCCTCCATGACCCATATTCAGCAACGTGGAAATACACAACCATCCAAAGTTGTGAATTTAACTTATGCACAAAATATCGCATGAAGCATTTGCGAATTAAGCACTGTTTTCATCCCATGTGTTCAAGAGAACTAAATAGCCATGTCCTGGGACATTGGCACAAAATATCTGTAATAAATATGGCCGTTTCTGCAATCAGGGAAGCCACTGTGTTAATGCAGATCTTGGTGCTTCCATCCAGCTTTTTTTTTTATGCAGTGTCCCAATATAGGCGGCTAAGTCATATTCACACGGCCTGTGCAGTATGTCCAGTGTGTCTTTAGTATTTGAATACGTTTGCTCTTTTCAGAACATCCCTGAGCTTCCTGAACCCACAGAGCACTTTAACACTGACCTGGCCCGTGACCTCGCTGCCCTACACCAGCTCTGTGTCACACACTTAAACGAGCTGAGGATACTCAGTAACGAGAGGGGCACGCAGCAGGTACCATTGTAACGTCTGACATATTTCATGCTGATAGCCTGTACTTGTGTCTCATGTTGTGTTTCTCTCTCAGCACATCTTGAAAAAACTCTTGGCAGTCACTGAACTTCTGCAGCAGACCCAAACTCAGTATGCAGTGACCAACAGCGGCCGGTAGACTGCAGGACTTCACAGTCCTACACACTTTAAAAGCTTTTACATGTCTGTTCTGTGACATTATAAACCACTTTAGATCAGAAACGCCACGAGGCAGTGAGACAGAGTGAATGTTACTGTTTATCTGCGCACCCTTGTTCACAGGATGTTTTCATAGAGAGAAAAATGAGGCGAGAGAAACTTCTA
This sequence comes from Zacco platypus, assembly GCA_038088235.1. Lineage (NCBI taxonomy): Eukaryota > Metazoa > Chordata > Actinopteri > Cypriniformes > Xenocyprididae > Zacco > Zacco platypus. Next base: position 16,834,207 of record CM076086.1, read on the forward strand.
CAATAGTCATAAAAAAGGACAGAGTGGCGTTTTCCAGGTGACAGAAGTGTTCATGACTGCTGGTTGCATTCTGCAGCGTTAAACACTATTACAGTTTTTGCTCTAAAAACAAACTAAAAAACACATTATACTGAGAAGTCTGACCGTTGTGATGCTTGACAAGCGTTTTATCTAACTGAAGATGTGGAAAACATGCTCGGAAAGACCAAATATGCTTTATGAATTTACACTCTGACTGGGTTGTTTTCGTTTTAAGTGTTGTGATTGAGCAGGCCTTCAAGAGAAAACATTCTTTATATCTGATTTTATATAGGAACTACCAAGAAGTGCAAAAGAAACTATTTTGTATCAAAACTATTTTCATACTTGGAATCATGGAATTGAAAATATTACATTTCGCTTTAAATGTTTCTAAAAATGATTTCTTGACAATATGCATAAAGATATGGGTGACATTACACTATCAGGTATGCATGCACTCATTTAAAACATTATTGTAAACATACAATAATTGTGTTCTAATATATATGCAAATAAATCGTAGGATTTTTGTCATTTGTCCGTTTAATTTTTATGAATTTCTTTCCATTTCTTTACAGTTCATTCAGTGTCGTTTTAAAATGTATTAAAGGGGATCTTCCCACAGGAATAAATAAATGACCAATCAGATAAGCCTCAAAGGAATAGTAAAGGCACTCAAAAATGAAGTAAATGGGGGGCGAGATGTTTGGTTACTGACGTTCTTCCAAATATCTTTGTTTTCAGCTAAACAAAGAAATTCATACAGGTTTGGAACTACTTAGTGGTTAGTAAATGATGACAGAATTTATTTTTGGGAGAACTGACCCTTTAAAATATTTGTCCAAAGTGTGACTGGCTCTGAATGGGCTAAAGTCAAATAGTGTAGTACAGCCTTATGATTACTATATTATATATATATATATATATACTATACTATATAAATATATATATTTATTTATTTTTTTAAATCGAATGTTTACAGTTTTACCTCTAGATGGCAGCATTTTACTTCATTCTCAGGATGGTCTGTCGAAAATTAATCCTCTGTGCCTTAAAATGAATTGAAAGCTGTACTATGTTGTGAATTCTGCTTTTATAAAATGTTCACTATAAAATAAAAGCACATTATAGAAATATAATAGCAAATTATAAATGTAATCCTAGAAGATATAGAGCCGGGGCGTTGAGGTCAAGAGTAAACATCAATGAGGGCTGCACAGACAGCGAGTTTTTGTTTTGTTGTTTTTGTCGTCTAGGTGTCGTTTAGCGTGGCAGTGGTTTTGAAGCCACTGTAGATCTAGGCCTACACCTATATTCACACACACGTGCCTATGACCTTATTTTTCATTCTGTACTCCACGTTCGGTCCAAACCCACAGGCCCGACGGAGCTGCAGGACTCTGGTGGAGTGATTTAATTGTCCTGTGACGAGGCACAATAGAGATTACAAGCACCCACCGACAGCACAGTTGGCCAGCAGAAGGGACTCTATGCCCCCTATTCCTACCTCAGTTTTCTTATTATTTTCCTCTTTCAAAGGGCCCAAATAGAGCCCAGCAGGTTTGAGTAAAGAGACCTGAAAGAACGTCTTCCTACTAACTTTTCAGCCAGTGAACAAAAGATCAACGTTTATCTTTCCCCAGCAATGATTAAATCAATGTCAGCACAACTAAAATCAGCACGACGTCAAATGAAAAGAGCAGAAAGTGACAAAACTTACTGTTTTGACAATGTAAATTACAAATGAGAATCAGGTGAAGCATTTTAAAGTAAAGTGGATAATAATTTCCATTGGCCAGGAAGGTAAATATGTTGTAGATGCATTTACACCCCTGTGTGTCATCAGTTGAAGCATGAAAACTTCAGACAGGTTTGGCCAGAATTAAAATTGACCTGCAGGTTCGCATGTAAAGGATTGTGGAATTGCACATGAAAAAAAAAAAAAATTGCATGTTTTTTTCAATAACTATCATGATTGATGGAACGTGGAAATGCAACGTGTCCATAAATATCTTTAGCCCACGACCTCGTGCCCTGTGGACTTCATATGTCACCCCTTGAGGAGACCTCATGCCCTTAACCACTCTACTGGTTTTGTGGACTAAAGGAGGGCAAGGTCTATTTTCAATTATGGGTTTCGGCCCCTCTAACACAAACCATTTAACCCCTGACCTCCCTTAGGGCAGCCGGACTGCCTACCGCTGGGCCGAGCGTTACTACCACCTTGTAATCCATACGGTCTGAATGACCGAAGTACCGGCAGCAGCTGCCCTCTCAGTCCACGCACTAACAACCTGCCTAATCCATTGAAGTCAAAACCAACAGACCTGCCCTCCACTTCAGGGGACTAGTTATTGAGTTCTGAGTTTACAACGTCCCGCTGTCTGTTTCACAAAGGAGGACAGAACTGACTTAATTACAGACTATTTGTTCTATCACGAAAAAAAAGCACCTTTAAATAATATTTTATTACATTTACACTTTAAATTGTAACAAACTGCTTTTAGGAAAACATTTTCAGTACCATATTTTGTGTTGGCAATGTTAACTGTTAAATGGTGGACACAATAAATGAATTCTGGGTAAAGCAGTGCATTGTGGTTAATGTTTTGAGCACACTTCCCACAAGAGCTGGAATTACCTTAGAACAAGCAGGATTTTAATACTCTGGGAACACAACGGAGACACTGACGTCAGCCATTCAATGCATAATTATTGCTCACAGATGGTTAACAATATGTTAAAATTTGCATTTTAGGGAGACAGCCATGGGGGACACTCGTGTCTCACAGAGTCACACATCATTTATTGTCTGTAATTCTAGCTGAAATGTAAAAAAAAAAAAATTATATTTGGCAAAATATTTAAATTTTTTATTTGCATTTAATTTTAAATCCAAATTCTACCTGGAATTAATTAATCATGCATTTAATTTTGCATGAAAGAAATATTTTTAAAATTTTGAGTCTCATTTTTGATTAAAAAAAAAAAAGAAAAGAATTTTCTTAGAGCATTCTCTAAAAATGCACATTTTTTAATTTAACAAATTTTAATACTATTTGGTACATTTATTTAAATTTTGTTACCTTCGCCCAACTGCAAAAAAATACTTTAAAATTGAACAGTTTGAATGCTTTGGTAAAAATGTTTAACTGCATATATTCCAAATATTTTTAAAATATTTTTGTCAGATTTGAATCACTTTCACATGATCACAAAATATATCTCTGAGAGATCAGACCCTTTTTAAAATATTTATATTACCATTGTATTATTCTATGCTTGTTGTCATTTGCTTTTAGTAATAAAGTGTGGTAAACAGACAGAGGTTATGCACCAGTATGCGTCATGCGGTCATGAACAAGGCCGGCCGGTCAGCAGGTCAAACCAATAGTTGACCAAGTGGATTTCATTGACTCTCTGTGAGCAGTGGTCACTTCACTTTGTGGTACAAAATTAAGACACTCACCAGAACTCACTTGACCTGTTTCATTGTCTCTCCATATGGACGTGCCAAAAAAGCTTGTTGTCCAGGCGTCCCAGGGGCCAGAGGGGAAGTGGACGACACACATTTATAGGCCCCTGTAGAATTAAATGACTTGTATGCATTAAATGATTGGTATTTGAAGCGAATTTACTTTTATTTTAACTCTGAACTGTGACAATTTTAAACACAATCATCAAAAAAAAAGTTTGCGTGTGTGTGTATGTTCTTGTGTTAGCGACTGTGCGCCAGACAGCAACAGAAACCGCCCCTGAGTAATGAATATAGTTGTAAAAGAAAGGCTTTGTCTCAAATGGCCCTGTTGGGATGAAGCATTGTCGCTGGCTGACCTTTTGGGTCAGTGCAAACTCTCCCAGTACCAGGAAGCTGATGGACCACTTTTTCCCACGCGTTGTAAAGCTCTTTGTCTCATGCCGAGAGCTGCCATTAACGTTTGAACCTTCCCTTTTGGGCTGCTGCAGTCGGCCACTGGCTTGCAGGGCGTCTCCCTGGTTCGTTAGATAAAAACCCACCAATAGCTCCCTTGGAAACGTGGATAATAAGGATCAGCTAAGCTAACTGTGACAGCGTGGGCCAATTTTCCGGCCTGCTGAGTCTGTAAGGGGTTTTTCTGGAACACACGACTGGAGCCGAGGAGTTTTCAATGGAGTGTTTGTGTGAGAGGGAACGACACACAGAGATAGATAGATAGATAGATAGATAGATAGATAGATAGATAGATAGATAGATAGATAGATAGATAGATAGATAGATAGATAGATAGATAGATAGATAGATAGATAGATAGAACAATGGATGATGTATGGATGATAGAAGGATAGACAGAATAAAAAACGAATGAACGATGGATGGATGGATGGAACGAAAGATAGATAGATAGATAGAATGAACGAACAATGGATGGATGGATAGTAGAACAATAGAACAAATGAACGAACGATGGATGATGGATGGTAGAATGATAGATAGATAGATAGATAGATAGATAGATAGAACAATGAATGACATATGGATGATAGGATAGACAGAATAAAAACGAATGAACGATGGATGGATGGATGATAGAACGATAGAAAGAATGATAGAATGAACGAATGATGGATGGATGGAATGAAAGATAGATAGATAGAATGAACTAACAATGGATGGATAGATGGATGGATGGTAGAATGACAGAACAAATGAACGAATGATGGATGATGGACAGTAGAATGATAGACAGATATATAGAAGGATATATAGAAAGATAGATAGATAGATAGATAGAACAATGGATGATGTATGGATGATAGAAGGATAGACAGAATAAAAAACGAATGAACGATGGATGGATGGATGATAGAACGATAGAAAGAATGATAAAATGAATGAACGAATGATGGATGGATGGATGGATGGATGGATAGATGGATGATAGTAGAATGATAAAACAAATGAACAAACGATGGATGATGGACGGTAGAATGATAGATAGATAGATAGAACAATGGATGATAGAAGGATAGACAGAATAAAAAACGAATGAACGATGGATGGATGGATGGATGGATGATAGAACGACAGAATGATTGAACGAACGAATGATGGATGGATGGAATGAAAAATAGATCGATAGATAGATAGATAGATAGAACAATGGATGATGTATGGATGATAGAAGGATAGACAGAATAAAAAATGATTGAACGATGGATGGATGATAGAACGAACGAATGAATGAACGAACGAACGAATGATGGATGAATGGAACGAAAGATAGTTAGGATTTTTTTTTTGCATTTGTTATGATGAATAATCTTATCTTTAGGTTTTTGAGAACAGAGAAAATAAACATGAATGAGATTAAATGAATTTGAACAATTTTTCCAGCAAAAATGACTAATTATTGACATATACTGTTACCGTGACTTTTATTAAGATCCAAAGCAAGGCCAGTTTTCAACGCATTTATTATTTTCAGGCTGTTGCATCTCCTACAATTCACATCCCTTTCCTTTTCTCTTTCTTTGCCTGCAACCTTTCACAAATCTGAACGACACGCGGCCAAGAGAGGGAGCAAAGCGTTACCTCACAGTCTCTGTCAGCTTTTCCAAGGCTACAGCAGAACATAATGGCGGAAGTGGAGTCTCTCAGACAGGAAACACCCTCCCTTTTAATCAGCGGCAGAGCGAGAGAAAGCCGGACTCCGCCATACAAACCTTCATAATGCTAATCACCCTCAGGCTCGGGGTGCTAATGGAGGACCTAGCTCGTTAGCCGAGCGCTAATTAGCGTTCACGTCGGGGTGGGGGCCGTGAATCACGGTGTGATGTGAATGTCTAATGTATGAGGCCTCAGCCTTTTTAAAGCCTCTTTACATTTCGCTAATGCATTAGAGATCTGCGTAGCGCGCTCTCTTGTACACACATTAGTACAGTTAAAACACTGCGTGAGCTTTTTCCTGCTCTTTGTCCTCGTCGGGCGAGACGAGAGGCCAGTGCATTAATTTCCAAAGACAGCCTTTATACCTCCAACCATACCTTGTCTAGATCATGCCAGGAGTCACTCTGTGGGATGCCAGACGGGAGAGATAGTTTTGGCCCTCGTACCCTGGCAACTGTCCCCGGAGACAGCGGGTCAACGACTACAGACTCCTCTTTCCCGGGCCGAGGCCGTGCTGGAGCTCAGACGTGCCTCAGATGAATGAGGCCTGGGTGAAATAATCGAGCCCTTGATGTTTGAAATAAATCTGACAGGCCTTTCTAGCAAAGTTCCAGCCTAGTTTTCATCTGTCTCTGCCGTCAGCTCGTTTTGTTATATATTATGACAGTCGCACCATGTAGCGGAATGGCTGCTGATGTCACAATTTACAATCATGCATTGTGTTCGATGAAAACACCCGGGCTGTAGTATTAAAAGCCGTCTCCGATGCACAAAAACCTTTAGGTTCTGCACAGCTGGAGGGACGTGAGTAAAGGGGCGCCGTGAAAAGTCTTTTATAATCCAGTGAGATCGGGTAATCCTATGGATTTATATTGAAAAATGTTTATTTTTCATCTGTGCACATGCGTCATGTTACACTACTGTTCAAAAGTGTTTTTGTTTTTTTGAAGAAAATTTAAAGTAAATACTATTTCAGTTCTTTTGAACTTCCTATTCATAAAGAATCCTGAAAAAATGTATCATGTTTTTTTCCCCACAGAAATATGAAGCAGCATGATGGTTTTCAACATTGATAATAATAAGAAATGTTTCTTGAGCAGCAAATCATCATATTAGAATCATTTCTGAAAGATCATGTGACACTGAAGACTGGAGTAATGATGCTGAAAATTCAGCTTTGATCACAAGAATAAATTATATATATATATATATATATATATATATATATATATATATATATATTCAAATAGCTATTTTAAATTGTAATGATATTTTTGATCAAATAAATGCGGCCTTTGTGAGCATAAGAGGCTTCAAGCGAAAAGACTCGGGTTAACTTTCCGACCACATTGAGTTTTGCGCAGTGAATTAATTGGCTAAAACTATTAATCAAGAGACATTTAGAAACTAAAAATTCAGTAATTTTGCACACTTGGGTCTGAGTTCAAAGTAATATCAATAAATGTCAATGCCAAAAAATTCCAGTGCTTAGTTGGGTCACCAATTGATGTCCAAAAAGCCAAATGAGCTGAGAAGCAGTGCTGTAGATTTTGCTGCAGACAGACTGGACAGTGATAATTACTGGGTCGGCTCTGCTCTCAGGACTGGCTGCTCTTAACAATTAGGTCTGTAGAGCTGCGGCGGAGGTCTTTTGTGAAGCAGCACTTTGAGTGAATGTGCACAAGCTGTCAGAAACCGCCCTCCGGATCCAGGGCTGTTACCTCCCGCGGGGAGATCAGTAACACCGGTGGCACACAGATTTGTAGGACAGGACTGAAATCAAAGATTACGAAAAAAAGAATATCTTAAACAGTGCATAGATGCATTTATCCATTAGTAAAATAAAGAATAATTAAATTCAGAACTGTTTAGCAATGCTTAAAATCAGTTGTTGTATCAAACCTGTTGGATTTTCATTTAAAACTAGTCCATAAAACAATCAATTACTCTGAAGACTTTTCATCACACAATACTAGCATTAGCTAAGTGATTATTCGCTTAAAAAATCCTGTCCACTGCAACTGAAATTTGGCAAATGGTTCGAGACACAGCAAATTTGTAACAGAGTGGAAGATTTTCAGCTAAGGAAGACATAAATGTAGGTTAGTCTTCCTCACACAAACCTATCATTTGACTTCAGAAAAACATAGTTTTGACAGCATTCAAATTTTTCAGGAACCACAATTAACAATTTGTCATGAAAAACAGTAGAGTAAGTATTGCACATCCTGATTTTGCAGAGTTGTATGCGTCAGTTCGAAAATTTAGTCCTAACCATGTCCCTACCCCAAAACCTAACCTTGCCCATAAGGTATCCCTAATCAGAGGAAAATGAGGACAAGGTGGAGATGTAGGAGCACCTAACCCTGGCTGTAAGTGTAAACTTGATATAAACTGCAAACTTGCCCCTCAAAATCTGATTTGAATGTTGTTCCATGATCAACAAAAATCCAGGAACATGTTGCAATTGGCGTGAGGGTTCAAGCATTTTTTCTTTAGGAACAACAATGAATGATTACTGAAATTTAATTGGGACCTACAATGCTCCTTTTACAAGACCCAGATTGCAATGAGTCGGCGGACCACCGGCGGGGCTGCGGAGGCAGTAGAAGTGTCAGAAAGGCGAAATCGCAAACACGTTTGCGGGCGCACCGCTGGCGGCAGCCGCTTTTTAAAAGCGCAGGCCAGCCGCCATTCCGCCGCCGTTATACCAAAGGGCTGCCCTTACGCGGCCCGTAGGAGGCAAACGCTATTTTCGAGCGATCTGCCGCCGCTTATTGTATATATTTTTTTATATTTATAGCATGCAGTTTTAACAAGAATAATGACTGATTAAACCAGACAAATTTCCATTTGGCGATTTAATTCCACATTTCAAAGTAAGTTACAGTAACTGTCATTGAAACAAAATTTGTCAATCGCTGAAATGTACAGAAAATATAAATAAAAAATAAATAAATATATAAAAATACACACAATAAAGGACATGCAGGTTTCTAAATAAATGTTGGTTTAATGTTGTCCCCAGAATGTGTTTGTGAAGTTTCAGCTCAAAATCCCCCACTGATCATTTATTATAGCTTGTCAAATTTGCCCCTATTTGGGTGTGAGCAAAAGCATGCCGTTTTTGTGTGTGTCCCTTTAAATGCAAATGAGCTGCTGCTCCCCACCCCCTTTCCAGAAGAGGGCGGAGATTTAACAGCTCAGGCTTCGGTTGCTCAACAACGACAAAGCTGGAGAATCTCACGCAGACAAAATGAGGATTGTCATTAACGTGTTCATCCTTACATTGTTCAAACCGGAGTCGACACTGATGGAGAGACTCGGGAAGAAGTTACAACTTTTAGAATGAAACTGGACATTTCTGAATGGTTAGTGGATACATTTCTATAGTTGCTGTGGAGTTGATTGAACTCATCGACTAGCATGTGCCGTCATGTTAATCTTTTGTGTAAATCCATCGTTGAATTTACCCTCGTTTGTGAAGCAGTCCGGCGTAAAATGAAGGCATCAATAACACTCTACTACAACAACTCTTCCTCTTCTCTAAAGCAGCCCAACATGGCCCCGCCCACAAATTTTGGGGTTCGTGATGTCACCAACCTGGGAAGAAGCTCATTGTATTCCTTAACAGCCGTTTGTTGTAGTTCTTAAAAAGCGCTGAACTTTGAATGTCATTTTGTAGATGTTGTTTATGCTCAAACAGCAAGATTACACACTAACTAAAGTTAAAAATTGAAATCATAATCAAGGACTCCTTTAATTTAATTGTTTACCATTTATTTATACATTACAAAAAACTTAGGAAAAGTTATTTAAATTAGCTAACTGTGCTGGGAGCACCAAGCGAGACTCGAGGTAAACCTCAACCTGAAAAAACCCTTCAAAAAAGTCGAGTCCTCTGAAAGACATTGTATAAGTCGTACACTGCATTAGAATCTTAAATTGCCTTTTTTAAAATCTGATCAAATCTAAGGTTTTGAAACTTCAAATAGCATTACACCATCACAACCTCTGTTCTCGTCTTCAAATTCTCCTAACACCAGAAATAGGCTGTCATCTCGCATGTGACTTTCACCAGGCGTCAAGCACACTCACATGCTCGAGTGTCCATTAGCTGGCATCTAGATCCCAGAGGTAATGGCAACATCTCGATACATTAGTGGAGTTAAGCGACTTGACTCTACTCACGGCTAATTGAGGGCTGCAAATTTCTTAGACATGTCACCTCTCACCTCTTCTGACCTGCGCAACAGGGCCCTTGCCAACATATCATGTAGATCCGTCTTTGACAGACAAGAGACATCCCAAGAATGCTGATATTAGCGCTCATGTGATATTGCTTACAGTAAGCGATTACTTTGATCCAAACCATTTCGGTTGGCTATAATACAACAAACTTCCATGAAAGTTATTTTTCTCAGAAATCACACTGAACACAAGTACAAATAGGCAGCATTTTCTTTCTTTAATGTGTCACCAACTGGTTGGGCTTCAGCTAAACCACCTAAAAAACTCTGGTGCATGTGCTCTAATTGTGTAGTGGCTGTAGATTCACTGCAGTGCTCTTGAGCTCATGGGGTATGGAGCTCTTGTTTGACGAGCCGATCACAGGCTCATTATATTGGCCCCAGGCTTGGGTTTAAGTCAGCAGGGGCCCAAGGGCCCCTTTTAAACAGTAAGAGATCCAGTCGTTGCTACGGAGATTGTAAACCACGTACGGTGAATAGCCGTGACTTTCCTCATGCATGGCTAAACCGACCACATGTCTTATTAAAGCAAGATCAACCTTATTTATGATCTTGTTTACTCTTAGAAATGTACTATTTAAAAAGAGTTTACCATGGTAACCTGCTTTGTTATATAATATGAAAACCAATAAAACATAATTTACAATTAACAAAAGATTGGGTTAAAGAAAGCCAGCATCACAATCAGTGTGTTGGGGAAAGTTTCTTTTAAAAGAATTTATTACAATATTGCTTTACTCCCTAAAAAAGTAAATATTCGCATTAAGTAGTTACTTTTTATGGAAATTAATGTGTTACTTTTGTGTAACAAAAAAGAAAAATTTATATTTTTAGCAAATCTAAAGGCCCTTTCACACCAAAAAGTGAAATGAATAAGTCTCAGGCTGAAGGAAATGCAAATTCACATCTGTACAGTAGAGGGCGCAGCTCAAACAAACATTTCAGCTGTGCCGCCATACTGGATCGCAGAAGAATAGGACACAGGAGACGAAAGGCTATGTCCGAAATCGCCCCCTTTACCCTCATTCACTATTCCCAACATTAGTTTACTAATATAGTCCACTTGAAGGAGTGAATGAAAACAAGTGAGTGAATTCAAACTTTTGCGTAGTTTGTTCTTGCTGTTTAATAATCATTTGAATCTTAGCAAACTGGCAGCTGCAGTAGTAATGAAAAGATGTATCTTGAACTCTTGTCATGGAAACTATCAATAAACCTTAATTAAACAATGTAATAATCAATAAAAAAGGAAGTTTTACCTGTATGATATTACGCTGTTGCCACATTGGACCAGCAGTTTTGAAAATGGATGGATGGATGATTCAGCTGCAGGCGCCATCTTCTGGTCAGATGCAGGAATTCATTTGGCGCCACCCTCACAGTGCATTATGGGTATTCTCTAGCTGTTCAACATACATCCGTTGTACACTTATTATTGCGGTGCATTGTGGGATTGAATGAGTGCACTCAATAACGTCCACTATGGTTTCTGACACCTTTACAAATAGAGGTGTCAGTCAATAAATGGGAAAACAAAGTAATTTGCATTACTTATTTGAAAAAGTAACTCGGATATTTTGTTGTAAATGTAATCTGATTACATAACTCGCATCACTTGTATCATGTTGCATGATAGCTTATTTACCACAAGCTATGACAAAAATTACCATGATACCCATAGAGTTCCTACAAAAATACCATAATAAAACTATGGTATCATGGGATTGGCCACCAATGTCATCAAAAATACAAGACAAAATATTCTGAGAGGTTTTTACACTTATCCTAAATTAATTTACTGTGGTTTTACAACTGTTTTTAACTCTATTATATCAGAAATGAGGTTACCAATGGTACATTTTTGTAAGGGATATGCACTTTAACAGTATAAAAGCACATATCCAAACTACTAAAACTTTTCCCCGAAAATATGAATTTAAAATTAAAAAAAAAATGGAAATATTAATAATTGGTTTAACAGTATATAAATAATACTAAAATAACACTAACAAATACACAACAGAAATAAAACAAAAGTACAGTATTGCCAGCTGATACCATTACTGTACCATGGTATTGCTACTGTACATCTAAGAGGAACTGTCTGTCGCTGCATATTTCCTTTCATCTGAATCACAAGTAAATTCTTGAACTTTTGATGTAATTTTGTTCTCATTTTTGTCTCCTTGGCAAGATAAAATAATGTAAGGGTGGCAATAGATCTGCCCCCACAGGTCAAGCACGTCTGCTTAACCTGTCATCTGAGAAAGGCCACCTCACAAAGAGCTACAGGAAAATCATCTTGTCATTACCATGGTAACAGGCGGTTGGATACCAATCAGACTTGAGAGGGGGAGGATGTATTCAAAGTGCTACATAAATCTGAAATTGCTGCGCAATTTTCTCTGGCAATTATCCCAAAAAAGAGAGAGGAGAAAGTAAGATGAAAAAGGGGGGTAACTGTCTACACTGAAAACCAGCGACGCGAAACTAGGACAAAACTAGGGTACTCCTATTCTACGCAATTTAATTTTAATTGTTATATATTTAAATTATTTTTTGCAATTAAATAAAAAAAATAAACAATATGTTTTGAATCGTTTCATTATCCTAAAACAGCCATTACAAATATTTCAATTGAATATAAAAATTATTTGGATCAGTAAATGTTGAAAAAAAGAGTCCTGGCAAATTTCACATCCTGGCAAGTATCCAAGCAAACACAGTCGGGTATGATTTAAGTGAATGTAAATAGTTAAGAAAGATATCGGGTGTGTTCCAATGCACGTCAGGTCTTAAAGAGACAGCAGCTTAATAAACCTGCCGCTGTCTGTGTGATTAATGTTAATCAAACAACAAAAGAAAAAACAGAAAATCAATTTTAAATATATTTTCAGGTCAAATTAAATAACTATACTTGTGATATAAAATTACATTAAATTACTCATATCATGAAATAAGAATTTCAGAACCTGTTCAGAATGTTGTTCACCTGTTGTGAAAGGTTAGCGAATGTGATTGATAATATGATTGATATTTATGAAACAATGAATTTTAAGTGTTTACTCTTGTTTTAGTTTTTTGCCGTATCAATTCAGCATTGGTATCATAATATTTTAGACAGGTTTCGTATCAAAGTCATAATTTTGGTATCGTAACAACACATATGGACTCTGCTATATTTAGAACAATAACTTAATTGTTGTCATTAAGGCCTGTTCACATCAAGAACAATAAAGATAACTATAATGATATTGTAATTATAGTGATCACACCATCTTTCTGTTTATTATAAGCATGCTGGAGTTTTGCCACTTTAAAAGCTCGAGCTCTTTAAAGCAGGATGGATTCTGATTGGTCAGTGTTTTTATCGTTCATGAGCTGAAAAAAAAAAAAAATCCAAAAATTGTATTTGCTGGCTGGATATTCAGCAGTAGTTCTGTTCTAAATATGACTACAATTCCAGACTGGATTGTTGCCATAGTGGACGTCCATCTCCTTGATCCATAGCTGACACTGACATGCACCTTCTGCTATCAATTAATGCCCCACAAATGAGACCCAAGAGAGACATAACCCGCTGAAGATCATAGAGGGTCATTGATTATCACTGAATATGACCTATGAGGGCGAGCCATGTTGACCTGGATTTAAACAATGGCTGACCCATCGTTTACTTGTAGTGTGGTGCGGCTCTATGGTTCCCAAAGGACGCGAAACGGTTCCCAGTGGACACAGAATCCTTGAACATTCCGCATTAAAATTTCATCTACTTGACATCCGCTCTTAAAAGTTATTATACTTTAAAATTATTTAACCGTAATTTGTGGGGTGTCTCTTCAACTATGTGGAAAAATAAAATGTGGAAAATAAACTCCTCTAAAACAAACATTTAGTTTAAGTCTACTAGCAATGTCCAAGTGTGGGTGTTATGAAAATTAACCATGGTTTTACTACAAAAAAACAAAAACTAAACATGGTTAATATAGTAAGTTACAAATTAACCATGGTTTTGCGACACTAACCATATAGTTTAACCATGATATCTGTAGTAAAACTGTTATACAAATGGTAAACAATCTGCCTTTTACTATAGTAAAATCATGGTTAATTTTCGTAGGGCTAGGTATATAGGGTTAGGAATTTGTCATTTTTGTTATGAACATTTTCACATCTCACAACATTTAGAGGTGGAAATGACAGTCTAAATGTTTTTGAGATAAAATAACTGACACCTTTTTCTTGCTAAAGCTAATTTTGTGGCTAGCATTTTATGCATCCTAAATATAACCGTAAATAATATGTTCAAGATTTTGGTCAAAACTGCAGCTTGATTGAAATATTACAAGTGATATTTACCTTGATTTGTATCTCAAGCCTGCTCTTCTCTGGCGCTGTTGTTTACTTGATAACCACTTTTGAAAAACTTTATTAGCAGTAAAATTGATGACATTAATGCAAATGACGTCACGACTGAGAGCCAGTCATAATTTGAGTTTTAATTTTCAGTCACACCAAAATATTGAAATGGTTTATAATAAGTTCACTTTTTGTTAGATTTTTACAAGTTAAAATGAAATTAAGTTGACGGAAGCCCGCTTCCATACAAATCGAATTGAATTTTCTGAACAAAAAATGGACTTCAAAAGTAAAACTTTTCCAAGACAGTTAATATATCAAATAGAAAACAATGAAATCAGTTAGTTTCTTAAATGAAACACCCTTTTACAGTTGTTTATCATGAAGGCAACATGCAAGAATACAATTTGAGACAAAAAGCTATTTAATACACTAATCATCAAATTACTACTTCCGTCATTTCGCAGTTGTCACTTGAAGTCGTTTTCTGTCCCATGGGATGGACATAGTAGTTTTTAACAGCCAATGGAGCAGACGGACCTCTGGTATTGGGGGAGGGGGTGGTGTGGACGACAAACTCACTGAAAGTTCTCAAGGAATCATTTCTATTTCACACTCCACTTGGCTGCTGATTTGAGATTGTGTGTTAGCATAACAAAGCCGCAGAGCCTGTGAACTTGGGGGACCTTTCGACCCCGCAGCTCTGGCGGTGAATAGGCTTTGGCTCTGCCAATAGAACCCCTCCCTGCCTCTCCTGTTCGTGGCTAAATTGTTAATCAGGGTAATTTAATATAGTTTTCAATATGCCTCATCTCTCTTTGGGAGGGCATTCACAGCTTCCCTCTCCGCCCCAACTGAAAAACACCCCATTCTTTCTTTCATGCGGCCCCAGACGGGCAGCTGCAGTCTGGCCTCTTCTCCGTGCTGAAGTGAGCCGGTATCATGCATTGCTGCGGTGGAGTGGGGAGCGAGTTGAGGTGGACGTGAATGTGGAAACCTCTTAGCCTTGTCTGACTCCAAGAATGGGGGAGACACTCTAGTGGGGTTTGAGACCGTGGCGGGACAATAGTCTGTCCCCGAACCTCTCTGCACACAACCAGACAGCCCGTCCCACCCTCTGTCCATTGAGATGTCCAACTTTAAATGTTCTCTATGTTAAGCCATAGCTTAGCTTCCCCATAGCACATGGGAAAATATGAAAGGTCTAGTAGTTTTTGTTTAGATAAATTATATACACTTGCCAATATAACATGTAAATCATATGAATTTTTAGTTGTTATATAAAGTTAATACACACATACTTGTCAAACGTCTATTTTGTATTCGAAATAGTGAATGTGTTTATTTAACGCCTTAGCTTAAGGTCTCTTTGGAAAAGTATGTGTCCCACGAGCGGTAAAGTGGAACGCTAACAGGTTAAATCAGTTGAAATCACCCATTTTGTTGCCTCTAGTCCATACCTGTTAACTTCGAGTCAGCTTTTAGTTGTATGTGTTATTGAATATATTTTCTAAGTAAAACTACATCTTTTAAAATGTATTATTTTACCATATAGTTTACTTTGTGTGTGTGTGTGTAAAAACATCACTTTTTTATTATATGTGATTAACCCTTGATGGGACATTTAACAACCATAGAGAAACATGATTTGTATTCACACCTTCTTTGTAATATGAAGTTCCACAATGCTAACACACATACAAACAACCAGGATAACAGCAAATTCTGGTAGGACACTTATCTGTAAACACTCCCCAAACTTGTTTCACATATTTTGCATACTGGGTAGAAGATGGAGAGACTTACAGTATAAAAATGATCATTGTATTTTGTCCCATGACAGGTTATTTGGAACATTTCTTGAACCTTTTTTAATTGTGAATGTGTAACGGAGGCCAGCTAGTAGTCGCTGTGCGAGTAAACCTCCCGCCCTTTTCAGTTGGAAATGTGTCATTTAAGCGGCCCCTAAATTAATAATTAACAATTTTTACAACGCAAGTGATACAATCAAAGACTACTTTAGCTCGATAATATTTTCTTAGAGCTGCTGTAAAGCCAAAACAATCTCTGTCCATTAATTTTCCTATTATCACTGTGAAGCTGCTTTGAAACAATCTGTATTGTGAAAAGAGCTTTATAAATGAAGATGGCTTTACTTGACTCCCCTAATCTCAAGAGGTGCTCTAGCGACTAACGCTGGAGACTGCAGCCTTTAGCTTCCTTGTTAGAGCGCCCACCTCCCATACAGACGGGCCTAGGTTCATGTCCCACTTGGAACGGGTGTTGCGCACTGGAGGGGCTACATTGGTGCCGTGACCCGGATGGGAGTGAGGTTTATTGTGGTGAGTGTAACGGAGGCCAGCTAGTAGTCGCTGTGCGAGTAAACGTCACTCCTCTGATCTCAAGAGATGCTCTAGCGACTGTTGCAGTCTTTAGCCTCCTTGTTAGTGTCTGACACCCAGGTTTGAGTAGGACCTGGGTAGAGGGGTTACAAATGTTCAGGGTCAACAGAAGGGTTTTAGGGTCATGTGTGGAGAACATGGTAACATTTGGACATTTGGACAGTTCATGTAGTCAGATTTTACACCAAGCCAATATACATAAACAAATATGTTTGGACTTTGCCCCACACACAAAAAATATCTTATACTTTAAGTACTTTTAAGGCGCCCCATTATGCTATTTCAAGCAGTCTAAAGTCTCCTTTTAAAGTCTCCTACAGTAGGTTTATGTTTATCTATTAATTATCTCATAATATACATTGCAGCATCAGCTCTTTTCTCACAGTGTGGATTTGATAAAGGATTCGTTCACTTTAAACCCCTCTTTTCCGAGAGCCTACTCTGCTCTGATTGGTCAGATGGCCCAGTCTGTTGTGATTGGTTGACCACGTACAGCACGTGTCGGAAACTAAACACCTATTACCATATTTGAATTTCAGCTCCAGATTTTCCTCAGCACTTGATACACAGTGATAAAAACAGTAACAATGGAATCATGGTGTCAGTTTTACCGTATCGATTCCAGCGCAAGTCCTCATCTTCTGGAATTGCATATAGTGGAGTTGCTTTCTCAGTGCAGAAAACAGCAACTTCTCGACATGTCGACAGCACAAGCCAAATTCTGTCAGGTCTCAGCTACAACTACAGTGTTTGAAGGCAGGGCAAAGTAGACGTTGTTCGAGGGCAGCGAGTGAAGGTTACAGACTGGCATTATGCAAATTTGTTACAAACCTATTCAGGTTTTGAGAGGGAACTAAAACTGACGACTCGTTTCAGGCAGTTTAGAATTTGTTTCTTTTGAGAGAAAATAACTCCATTTATCATGCACTTTCATCTTTGAAACTTTACAGACATTTCACATTCACAAACAGCTATATCACTCTCTACATGAAAGGTAATATCTGGAAAAAAGCATAATAGAGGCACTTTAACCAGATAAACATGTTCAAAAAGTAATAAATAAAAAATACATCCACACATTTGTCCTGAGACAAGTCTGCCCACTGCTGGCTTCTCCACTTTTAAGAGTTGTAAACTAATTACTGGAAGTGCATTGTTAACGTCTGCTGGTTATTTAAACACTATTGGCTTGTGTGGAGTTTAATGAGAGTAAATATAAGCTCCACTGGATAGGCACAGTCTTTACAAAGAGACATGACAGTACTCTTCTCACCTACAGGCTGTGGAGTAGATTGTGAATCACGCTAATTAATTTCAGCAGCACCTCGTCTAACAAGGGCCTCCTGAGAGGATGAGAGGAGGCGGTCAACACGAGGACCAGTGTCCACTCACAACACCATAGCCTACTGACCAGATACTAGAGCATGAGCACCCCTCTCAACTCAATGATGCTGATATTGCTTAATAATTCATTCTTTGTTGAGTTAATTAAAACATTTCTTTTATTTGCTGTACAATTTGAAATACATTTTTTAAAGCTTAAAGAGCCTCAAAAACGATTAGCAGGTATATGTGTATAGAATTTTTTTTCTTATATTAAAGTCCCCCTGTGGTGAAAATCAAGTTTTTAATGTTGTTCATATGTCTACCTGATGTATTTAACATGCTTTTAGACAAACCATATGCAAATTCATAATTCAACACCATTGCTGAGTATTCTCTCTTTAAAACTACAGTAAACCAAAGACATTTTCAAACCCGCGCTTTGAAATCGCTGCTGTTTCTGATGTCGCAAACTACCTTGTGACCAATCAAGTCAATGTGCCGGCGGGCTTTAGCATATCATTAACTGACTGCGCAAGGGTCTTCTTCTCAAAAGAAGGTTATCCTGGTATATTTTTCTCTTGATATGAAAAATCGGGTAGATTTAGCAATATGGCGGGTGTATATGCATATTACGATGTTATGATGACCTATGCCTTTCTCAACCGTCGTTGTTCAAAGCGTTTCTGAGGATACTGATTGTTAGAAGGCAGCTGTCTGTCTCATTAATGTGAACCTGGTTTGTGTTAACACATTATTAGCTGTTTGATGATGTAGTCGAGAAATCGCTAATCAAATTAATTACCGTTATGCATCTGACACACGTTGTTAGCGATTCCATAGTGCAGTGTTTAGCTCAGTAAGTTGACTGAGTGGATCTCTGAGCTTGTGCGAGTGAGTGGAGGTGGGGCTAATTATCATATTCATAGATCCGTGTATATTAAATGAGGCAAAGGTGTAGAGTTACATTCAAGCTATTTTAATGAATTAAGAGTTTTTTTCACAGAAAAAAATGTTTAAATATGTAATTTTGGTGATCAAAAATTAGTTTAAAGACTACAGGGAGACTTTAATATTAATCGTATATTAATATTAATGTATTCACAGGGTCATGTGCAAATTCTTGACCAATCAAACACTATCTAGTATGAGAATGCCCTTCCCCCTAAAACCACTTGCTTATGATGAACAATAAAAAGAAGTAAAAAGTACATATCATGTGTACTGAAGTATGAAGGTTACATTCACATCATTCGATCATGAAAACTGACATGCTCTTATGATGTGATATTTGGGCTGTCACACACCTGAACAAAAAAAGGAAACATGAACATATTTTGATCAAATATCAGTTTTTATTTAAAAATGTGCAAATAT
This sequence comes from Zacco platypus, assembly GCA_038088235.1. Lineage (NCBI taxonomy): Eukaryota > Metazoa > Chordata > Actinopteri > Cypriniformes > Xenocyprididae > Zacco > Zacco platypus. The sequence continues at coordinate 16,853,586 of CM076086.1, forward strand.
TTTTACAGACACACACACTCACAAACACACAGATATATATACACATTATGGGAATAATTTTTATTTTATTTTATATATTTTACCCCTTGTGATCGAACCGTCTTCGTAAGATGATCTGTGAGCTCTGATTGATGTTACTTTCACCATCACTGAAATGAGACAAAATTATCCAGACCAGATCCTTCCCATGATTCCTTTCTCATCCTTCATTTGTCAGCCAACCCTAGAAAGACAAAAATATTGTGCAATAAATGCAATGTTTAAACATTTTCAGTCAAAGTATATGCATGCTACCTAATTGTTTTAATTTTGACATTTGCCTACATGTTGTTACATGTTCCCTGGTTTTGTGTTTCTTGTTTTTGCAATTTGGACTTTTATTTTGAAGTGTATTTTCTGTTCCCATTGTTCACTTCCTGTGTTCCTGTTTTAGCGGTCCTTTACACAACCCCATTTTCAACTATTTATGAGTTATGGCTGTTCATTTATACAACAACAGCGTTTTGGGGGCCTGAGAACGTAAACTTTTTAAAACAGGTTTCAAAGTGCAAATTTTGGAAAACAATACCGTTATCATCTCTGTAATCTATAAAAACGTGAATCTGTGGAATCAATGACGGCATGCACATACATATTATGTGTTTAGTCTATAGGCTTGTACATTTAACGGCAGTGCTCTGTATGCGTATGTGCGTAGGCACGTAACGTAGCGTTTCTTTTCAAAGTGACATTGTGACTACTGGCATGCATAATACAGCGTTTGTAGTAGTTTTCGCCAATTCGTGTAAACGGGGATTGTTTTGGCAATGTTGTCATCTATACAAAGAAAAAACTTTCCCTTTTTTAGTACATCGTTGTCATGTAAATGTACCCTTACATTGTTTGTATAGTTAGCCTTTGTTTGTTGCCAAAGTGATTGATTACCCTCACCTGTTCCTAGTTAGGCTCTCATAATTCTGTGTATTTATACCCATGTTAACTTTGTTCAGTGTCTGGTGTTGCCAGATGTATTGCTTGAGTTGTTGGCATTTGCTGTGATGTACTCGGTAGTCTGGATTTTTGGATCTTTTTATTTTGTTAAAACTTTGAATACTGCAACTGGATCCTGCACTCCGTCTTCTCTGAAACATTACGTGTGGTGGGTGTAGTTAAAGACTGTATGATGTTCAAATCCACACGGCCCATACGCTGAGCTCCATATAATTAATGAACACACTGTGATTAACTCAGGAGGAAGTTTAGAAGAGGAAACTGAACTCCTGATGTAATGCTATCCACTTCCACTGATGACAAATATAAGCTTGACAGATCAGCCGAAACTCATTTTCTAGTACTATCCCTTGACATTTGCCTTATTTTAATTTTTTTTCTATGCTGAAAAATGATGTCCATTTGGCCTTTGGCTATGGTGAACTTGTCATGTTCACCCATTACGTTAGATGTGGGAATGAGATGCGGAAATATTCATATCTGAGTGAAATTAAACCTTCATTGATCATGACGAGGGAAAGTGATCGCTTTTAATTCTCGCTTTCATTATGGTCAGGATATAAATATTTCATTTAAACAGAATCTGTGTTGTGTCAGGCCAATGAAATGCCTCTGGATTACGACAGAAAAATATATAGCTTAGCTGAAGCCAACATAAGAAGCTTTTACAGGTACAAATGCTATTTTAAGGGTTATGAATCTGAGAGAGTGTGTGCGCTCACAGAAGGAGTCAGTCTTGTTAACACATCGTGATTTCACACCTAACCACCGACATCCTTTCAGTGAGTGAGATGTGTGTGTGTGTGTGTGTGTGAGAGAGAGTGAAATGCACAAATCCACTTGATGCAGTTGAGTCACAAATATCTCAAACATTATGAATATAAAGTGCTTATGGTCTCTTGATTCTTCTCAGTTCGTCACTTGTCTTGATGCATAACTGGACGGAAAAAAAGTCATGTATGTTATCTTTTTAGAGATAAATTTACAATGTTCAATTCTATTGGAATATAATTCTTAGTTTAGATAAAGTCAGAAATTTTAGAAAAGTCAGAAAATCGATAACATGAATAGTTAAACAAATGATTATATAAATTCACACTGAATAATGAACAAAATGTATAATAAATAAATGTACAGATATTCTTAGTGTTTGCTCTTTTTTAAATCAAAAAGCTTTAGTTTGTATTTTTAGTTGGTTTCACTGGTTCTTTTATTCTCTAATTGATTTAAAATGAATAGCCTTTTTTATTTATGTATTTAATTGATCATAGTTCAAATTGTGTTTTATTTCCCTTTGTGTGCATCTGTACACCTCTCTTACACAACCCTGACATTGTAAGATTAATTTAATGTATCAATTATTCTTATGCTAATTAGGGTACAGTTTCCCAAGGTTGGCATCACAGATGGCAACAAAACCTCACATGCATCTCGTCTCCTTTTTCTCTCTGTCAAACTGTCTCACAAAGCCTGTAAGAACTGAGCAACAATATTTGCATACTTTTGTCCACTCTAATCCAGCATAACGCATACAACACTGGTGTAGTGTAACAGCACCCCCTCCGACGACACACACATTCACGCAGCAACACACACACACACCTTTCTTTTCATTGTGCTTGGCTAGCTTATGTCATTTTCTCAAGTCTGAATACTCCGCACAGCAGTCAAAATGGAGCCAGCTCGAGAAAGTGATGTCATAATTAATGTTTATCTCTCGGCTCATACCAAACACGACAACAGGAAGTGTTTCCACAAAGCTCTCATTTCACAGAAAGACTTGAGTAATATACACATATATTATATTTTTATATAAGTTATAATATTTAATGATTCACATCTATCTGAGAAATGAGAGTTTTGTAATATATATATATATATATATATATATATAGTGTCTATGTGTGTGTGTGTTTTTAATTGCTATTGTTTGCAGCGTTTTGGGTTTTAGAAAAGTGCATTATAAATAAAATATATTATTATTTTATATATATACAATATATACTGTATGTTAATTTACTGACATTATAATAAAAGTTCTGAATAATTATTATAAAGTGCACATTATTCAAAAGAAGAAACAAATTAAAATGATTTATATATATATATATATATATATATATATATATATACTGTATTTTTGAACATGGAGGAACATCACAACCTGAAACATCAGCAGCTACATTTGTATATTGTTTATTTTGTATAAATGTGTTACATGTAAACTGAAAAGTCCCAGTTGATTTTATTGACAATTTTACTGACAAAATAACTTCCATCTCTTCAGAAACTGTGCAATATATATATATATATATATATATATATATATATATATATATATATATATATATATATATATATATATATATTGCACAGTTTTTATTTGTCAGTAAACTTGTCAATAAAAACAACAAAACTGTAAATTTTCAGTTTACATGTAACACATTTATACAAAAATAAACAATATACAAATATGTCTGCTGATGTTTCAGGTTGTGACGTTCCTCCATGTTCAAAAATAGTAGTCAAAAAATAATAATTGTGCTGGACAGACTTCATATAAATATACATATATATATATATATATATATATATATATATATATATATATATATATATGCTGCTTGCAACGTGATTAGTTGATTGATAAGATTGTAATTCCTAATGCATTACAATGGCAGGCTATTTGCAAATTTAGCAGACATTACAACTTTGCTTGACAGATATTTATGGAATATACATGCATGTCTGACGGATTTTGAGAACTGAATGGATCATTTTACATGTGGTGGCTAAAGCAAAGATTGTTTAAGAGTTGTGAATTAACAATTTCAATGAGAATCAACTCAGTTTTGATAAACAAGTCATGTGCATTTAATTATGTGCAATTTGTATACTTATATGTGCCAAAACACATTCTTAAATCAATAAGAAATTCAAATCTGATGTGAACAAAGCACTGTTTCTTCAGAGTTTTGAGAAAAAAAATCTCCAAGAGCCAAAGCAGCTGAGAAAAACTGTACAGTAATATCACAAGTGCTTTTCACAGCCCAATCAAATGTGATAGCTTTATTAAAATTAGCAAGAATGTGGTATGATGATACTGACTGGGCCTTATGTAGTCATGTACACTGTATTATGCAGGATTTGGCGAGACCTCTATAACCTCTCGCTGTACACAAGGTTCAGCTGAATTCATTAGGGAACATTATCTGAGACCAACAAAACAGCTAATCACAAACAGAGCGCCGAGCTCCCTTTCTCTGAGCACTGTCCTGGTTTAATGGCTCAGGGTGGCGGACGCTAGTTCCTCTTTTCCAATTTCACACACTAGCCGAATTTTATCCCCACAAGAACGACGAGTTTCGACCCAATGTGCTTTCTGAGATAACAGAGATACCACAGACTGAAGCAATGGAACGAAAGAGCGTCCATTTTCTCACACACAAAATAGTAGATAAATGGTTTGCAGTGCTCAGAAAATTCCCAGATTCTAAAACGAACAAAAGGCCCCCATTTTCAGCACATACATACTCATTAAACACACATATAGAGGCCGTGTCATGACTTAAGGAGAGATTTTATGCCTACTGTGTCTTACTATTATGTAAAATTAGGTGGGGGAGAGAACAGGAAGATGAAAGGGTTTGGGGGGGAAATTATCCTTGCGCCAAACTCATCCGCTGTCTAATTACAGTAACATGCTTTCTTCATGGAAGAGTATTACATGAACCTCTCTCTCTCTCTCTCTCTCTCTCTCTCTCTCTCTCTCTCTCTCTCTCTCGGTTAGAATGGGATCTACTGTAAATGTGTGCCAAAGGTGTGCAGCTGGCACCCGGATTCGTTCATCCAAAAGGATGAATCCATTATTCAGTCACATACACACACGAAACACTGTTAAAAAAACGTTAAAAAAAAAAGTCACATGGTTTGGATGCTGAATGTACCTATAGCTAAATTTATGCTGTTTCCACACAATTTAAGCATTCACGGTTTTGTTAATAGTCATCCTTGGACCTTCATTGCATATAAAAAATATGAGTTATGAAAAATCTTGAGTTAAAACCATTCATAACTGCTTTGCTGCTATTAAAATTCTTCAAGTTAAAGAGACTGCAGCACTGCTAACATAAGTACATAAAAACTAAATGGAGAAAACTGATGAGTCATCTTTACCTTTACCTTTAACATTATCCCAAAGAACTTTTACAGTTTTGTTTTTTACACCCCCTTTTTGAAACCATCATGTTAAGGAAAAAAAAAGAAATCTAATGACGTTCGAAGTCGATTGTAAAACAACCGCTATTTGCCGACACAGCATTCTATGCTAATGCGCTAATGCAAGTTTATGTAACGTTACCTCTAACGGCCCTCTAGCGGTCGAACCATACAACTGCAAATTACTTGCGGAGGAATATTGTTTTGGTAATACTGTACGTGTGCGGCATTAAAACCCCTTCCACACCACCTCACCATACATGCTCTATAACCGGATCTTTGTTCTTTATCAACATGACAAGACAGACATGACGTAAATGATGGAAGTTCCCAGCAAATCCGCCCCGACATCTCTAAAATATATTATAGGCTTACCATAATGAATCAGACAAAAACAAAAACACATTTTGAAAGACGTTTTTTTAGTGTAATTTCTCATTAAGGGCATTTTGTTCGTTTTTAACAACAACCAAAAAAGATTACATAGTGCAGTGCTTCCCAAACTGTGGGCTGTAGCGGTATTGCCGGGGGGCCATAGCTAGTCCAAATCAATATATTAAAATAATTAAAATATTCCAATTGTTCTAAAATGTTATTTTTTTGAAAGTATGTAAGGTTAGTGTTATGGATTTAAATATATTTGTAAAGAATGTTTACATCATAGTTCTCATACTTCACATGAAATTCTTACAAACTTGTTAATAAATGTATTTGTGGGGAAATGTCGGTATATATTTTTTAACGGCGGGGTCTTGGAGCTTTTGCAATGTTTTTGGGGGCCCTCTTAAGTTTGGGAAGCTCTGACAGTGAAGCTTTAACAGTTTTACTTGTCAGTTTACTGAGGTTTTTACTATAAATAGGTTACATTTTTATAATGTATTGAATATTGTCTAATAGTATGGTTTTTGTCCTTTTTTAAAAGTTATTTTTAAAAGTTAAAAGTGCCTCTGTTGCTTTAATGAACATATTTTCACCACCAACAAAATGAAAATTGGATACATTTAGAAAGTAAAGCCTTTATTTGTCCCGCAGTGGGGAAATTGCATAGTGAAGACACTGTCTGGATTTTATTGATATTGGTTATAGATGGCCATCACTTCCTTTCTCTAATTGATTTTCACGTCATCCTCTCCTGTTGTGAACTTCCACCCCCTCCCCCCCTCGAACGAGAGCCTTCCGTGAGATTTTGACGTGAAGATGTCATGACAAGCTTGGCCTTTCTCTCTTTCCTGCGGCTTGTGCGGCCCATGGCCAAAAGGTTTTGTGGCGAAGGGACTGTGAGAGGCCTGTTCCTCTCCCCCTCCACTCGGCTTTACCCTTCTGGTTCCCATCCGCTTCCGAAGCTCTTAACAGGCCGAGCCGAGAGCTCGTAACCCCCAGCACACCCTAATGAGAGACCAGGGGACAATGCTGGCATTGTTTGGTACCTCAGCCCAAGAACAATGGATGTTTACCCAAGCAGTTGTCCGACCCAAACTCTACCGTTGATTACTGTTGGGTCTCCTGATTAACTCTGCTCCTCGCCCCAGCACAATGGAGCCTTTGACTGGGCCACCGTAAGCCCCCTCCAATTTGTCCTCCCCTCCTTCACTTTTTCTCTCCATCGCCACTCTTAACACAGAACTCCATCATGGGACCCGAGAGAGAGCAGCGTCTCTCATAGGGCTGAAATATCGCTGCTTAATCGCCACTCACTTCAACAGAGACACATTAACACAAGCCTGGAAAAAGACCCGTGTAGGGACTCGAACTTTTGTATTTTAAAAAAGCATCTTAAAAATGGGCTTCGAAACGTGGGTTTGAAACATCCTCTGCACATGTAAAAGGTTTTCTGAGACTATCAAGTGAAAATACTTTTTGGTAATCTAATATAAGTTTAGCAGTGCTTAAAAGCCGAAAATGGCTTTTCCTGTCACATTTGCATTTGTGTGTGTGTGTGTTTGCACATCATATTACTTCTTATCCAATTTTACACATATACATACCAACACAATGAAAAACATGCATTAATATGCTGAATAGTTCTTGCTAATATGAGCAGAGTTCATATTCATCAATTCAACAAAAGTTTGACTGTGTCCTCATGCATTAAATATAGTTTATAATTCGCAATGTTCCAGTCCTTTCACCGATCATTTAACCTAAGAACTGCCATTTCCCAATGCAAAAGATATGTTGCACTGCTACATAAATCATTCAAATGCATAAAACTTAAAAGTTTGGGGTCGGTAAGATTTTTTTAATGCTTTTTTGGGGAAAAAGCCTCTTATGCTCACAAAGGCTATATTTATTTGATCAAAAATACAATAAAAACACTAATACTGTGAAACCAATATTGTACAATTTGAAATAACTGTTATCTATTTTATATGTTTTAAAATATAATTTATTCCTGTGATCAAAGCTGAATTTTCAGCATCATTACTCCAGTCTTCAGTGTCACATGATCCTTCAGAAATCATTCTGATATGATGATTGATCAGTGTCCTTGCCAAATAAAACTATTAATTTCTCTTTTTTATTATTTACAGACCCAAACTTTTGAATGGAAGAGTATATTTGAATACTGTATCCCACAGCGTACATTATAGCCATGGAAATAAGTTTATCATTTAAGCACTGCATGTACCACAACATACACAAAATGGTTTCCGTTCACTCACACTGGTGCATATAATCCATGCAGGCATGTTTTAACAATAATGTGGATACAAACTTTCTCACAGCACAATTCAGATTATTAATATAGTTATAATTGTATTATAGAGCATGTATATTTAGGTCCAGCTTCACACACTGGAACAGAAGCCCATTTAACATTAGGCTGAAACTCAATGCATGAAACGCATTAGAACACTAAAAACCCTCACTACATGAATGTCAGGTCTGCGTGAAGGCACTTGATTTTGAAATAGCATGCAGTTCTATGTTTCTGTGGTCATGTATGGCCGTCAGCACTGCGACATGCACACACACACACACACACACACACACTGAACGTCTGCAGTCGGCCCATCTGCCCAGCAGAGCTGCTCAGCACCCAGGCTCCGATATTCAGATGAGGCCCGCGCAGATTAATAAATCATTAAGACGCGCTGTCTATAACGGCCCCATTCACACGCTCTCCGGACACCGTGTGTCTGCTGCGAGCCCGGCATTAGACATGCAAGAATGTTAATGTCGACACGCATTATAAGAAGCTTGTGAGGCGTCTGTCTGCACGCTGGGCCTGTGCACATCTCGCCATATTGTGTCTGAGAAAGAAGCCCCTCTCGTCTGGAGTAAGAAGACCCACTTTGTGTTTGTACGCAGCTTAATGCGTTTAGAACACGTGGCCTAAATATGAAAGCGTTTTGTGCTTATGGTTTTATCACTACTAAAAGTCAAACATAAATCTGATCTGAGAGTGTATTTTAAAATGTGACTTTTTAAATATAAATACACTCTTAAAAGGTATAAATGTTCTTTATTGGCATCACTGGTTCCATTTAGAACCTTTAACATTCATAGAACCTTTCCAACGCACAAAAGGTTCTGTAAGGGGGAAAAAGATTATTAGAATGTTCTTCACACTAAAAAAATAATAATTCTTTAATTGTTCACTGAAAAGATCTTTGGGGAACCGATAATTGTTCTTCTATGGCATCACTGTGAAAACTTCCTTTTGGAACCTTTGTTTTTAAGAGTGTATAAATAAAAATATATACATATTAGTGCTGTCAAGCGATTAATCGTGATTAATCTCATCCAAAATAAAAGTTTGTGTTTACATATTATGTGTATGAACTGTGTATATTTATTATGTATATAAATAAATACACACACATGCATGTATATATTTAACAATATATATATATATATATATATATATATATATATACATATATATACATATTTCTTAAAAATATACACTGTAATAAATTATTTTCATGATTTGTTATCAGAACATTTTTTCTTTTGTCAAATCAACTTAAATAATTAATGCGTTTCAGATCACATATTTTGAGTTTCTGTTGATTAAATCAATCCCCTTCATTGTATTAATTCAAATTTTTAATTTCAATGAACTCAATTTTAAGGCAACCAGGAAACTTACTTTTTCTTAAGTTACATGTATGTGTGTGTATTTATATATACATAATAAATATACACAGTGCACACACATATATTATGTAAACGCAAACATTTTGTTTGATTAATTGCGATGAATCGTTTGACAGCACTAATACATAAATAAATTTATACATTTTCTTGTACAGTTTGTGTGTGCATGCATGTTTTAATAAAAATTTGCAATAAATTATTTTCCCCATAAAGGTAGAGAATTTAAAACATTTCTTCCTTTATCTGCATTTGTTTTTTTTTTAATGTATAAAAACATTAGCGCACAGGAAAAGACACCTGTTTTTCTTTTTTGTTCTCTTTTCTGGTCCATTCAAAGCATTTTGTCTCCTGCTTAACCCAGCACTTTAAGTACACAGTGAGGGGGATGATTGCATCACAAAGGAAAGCACCAAGTCCATACCCCTATTTTGGCTTTGAAATTTGCATGCATTTGCATGATTTTATTATGCACATGCCTTTTGTTCCCTGGGTGGGAACCATAGGAAAAAAAAGGAAAAAAAAGATGGAGCCGTGCAAATCCACCTCACAGACAAAAATACACATTTACGTTTGGACGACATGAAGATTTTGATGAAAGCTGAGCTGTTAATATTTGCACAGCAGTGCTTGTTTAGCAACAATCAACAAATTAACTGCAGGAAAAAATATGAATATATTTAATGTGGAACTGTTTTGTTGTTACTTATTGATATTTGCATGCTGTTTTATTCTATTATTAACACCAAACGGGCACACAAAACGCTTTCAGCTTCATGCAGACTCGCCGTTTCATAATTATAATTGAAATATCACATCATTAGCGTCTGCTATCAAAAAGGACTTCAATGGGAGTCTAATGTAACAGTCCAATACGACCGACCTGATTTGAAGAAATAGGTCAGGGGTTTAAAGTTGCCTTTGGCCTGGTTTTCTAAACCACCCTGATTCAGACACACACACACACACCGTGATTGCTGAGTCTTCTGGCTCGATAAACATTTCTTCTGACCAAAGTACCCTGCTAATAAAAACATATTCTAAGAACGTTTTGCGAACGTTCCTAAAAGGTTATAAAAACATTATTTCTGAATGTTCCCTGAGTGTTTTAAATTTTTTTTTTTTTTTTTTTTTTTTTTACAAATATTATAGATAGTTCACCCAAAAATTAAAATTCTCATTTTCTAACCTTAAAATTGTTCCAAACCCCTATGAATTTCTTTCTTCTGCTGAACACAGAAGATATTTTGAAGAACGTTAGTAACCAAACAGGTGATGGACCCCATTGACTTCCATAGTTTTTTTGTTTTTTTTGTCATACTATGGGAGTCAATGGGGCCCATCAACTGTTTGGTTACTAACGTTCTTCAAAATATCTTCTTTTGAGTTCAGCACAAGAAAGAATTTTTTTAAAGTCATTTTTGCATTTATTATGATAGGATAGTATAGAGTGTGCAGGAAGCTGGGGGAGTTGATCCAGAAGGTTCGCGAGGCAGGACTCGAAGTCGGGTTGACCGAAGCACAACAGCGCTATGTCAGCACACTGCCCATGAGGCTATCGGCGCCAACAGAAAAAAGACATTTTAAGGGTTTGGAACAACTTGAGGGTGAGTAAATGATATTAATTTTTGGGTGAACCATCTCTTTAAGAGAACATTCTTTTTTATCATTTCACAAACATCACGGGAATGTTTTTCAGAGAAAAAAAAATAACCTGTACAACATTTTCGTTCTTCTAACATTTTGAAAACATTATTAAAGACCAGATAACTTTGACCAAACATTCTATTAACGTTACTGGAAAAAGGTTTCGCGATTAACACTATAACATATCTTTAATATATAAGGTTCTGTCTCCCACCTTTAACCATACTTTCCACCAATATTATTATTCTATTTTTCACCTGTCTTTCCCTTATAGCTAGTCCGTCTTGGTAATTTGCATGCATATCTTTGTGCTTTTGAATTTGTATGCAATGGGAAAACAAATCTCAAACGTGCTACAAGCATGTTGAGCAAACCCGTACATGTTCATGTGTCTATGAATGGTCAGCAGAGGATGTTCACATGCCTTTTTCTGCCCTCTGGCTCTCCACTCACCTCATGTTGCATCAGCCTCACGAGGCAGCGCTGCCTCCACTTCCTCCTGCAGGCGACTCCGAGCTCCAGCTGCCTCTAACACACACACACACACACACACACAGAGAAACACAGAGATTCCATGTTACGCCCACAATAAAGGCACATTATTGTGTCTGCTATTCTGTTAGCTTTACTATATAATGGTGAGTGCAATGTTTCGTATTTAGATAATGTCTAGATTTACATTTGCCAGACATTTCTATCCAAAGCAACCTGAACTTATTCCAGATGCTCTGTAACCCTGAATAAGTTGTTAAACCTCAAAACATCTAAGGTAATCAGTTACAGGTAATAAGTAAGCAGAACCGGCACATTTCGATTTTGTGCTAATGCATTTTAATTGCTCTTAACTTGAAATTTTTAAATAAATCAATTCATATATTTAACCTTGAAATTATCATATAATCTCAACAAATATTTTTAGAAGTGGAAATTTAGCTAGCTATAACTAGCTAATCCGGTAAATGCTGATTAGTAAGGCAATGCTGTGATAACATTTGCATTGCTGAAAGAGTACAGCGATATAGAACATTTAACATACACCTGTTCTCAAACTAAGCTCATGCTTTACTCGTCACCATGATGGTAACCCCCCAAAAAACCCCACATAACAGAAACTCTTCTAAATTAGCACAGGAAAACATTAATCACTACTAAGTTTCCCACTTAACATTAATCTTGCACAAAAAAACATTATATAACACTTAATTTTAGCGTTTAGCGAGTGCCAAGGCAAAGCATGCTGGGAAATAGAAATCCCATCCTAGTTTCAGGTAAATTTAAGTTTGTCTAAATTAAAAGAAACAAGTTACTTAAACTCAAAACAATGAAACAATTCAGATTACTTCAAATGTGTCAGTTTCGTGAACTCAAAAGAAAAGGAAAGTTGTAAATACTCATAAAAGTTCATTTGATTGAACTAATTTGTTTAATTTGAGTTTGCCCTACTCAAACCAATGAATTATTATGAGCGTTAGGGTTTACAGTGACTTCACGCATTCCCACAACCTTCACTTTGTTACTGCCACGTTCTACTGTTCGAGCTACATTTATACCATACACTTTAAAAAATAACGTTTTTTTCCACATTCCACAAAAATAAAGTTTTTTCGAACCATTTCAGTTCTTAAAAGAACCATTTTGGTCACTCTATACTTTGCATGCGATATTTCTACGAAGTCTGCAATTATTATCTCATACTCTGTGGCGTCTTTTTTGCAAATATAAATTCAACATATAACAAATAATAATAAATAAAAAAAAGTATAAATATACATACTACTCCACGTTACTGGATTCTTTCGTTATGTATGCCTTTTTTTGTGCATAATTTAGCCAAGAGGTCATGCTGTGACGCATTGATCTTCTATTGGTCACACGTCTTCACCTGTTACGAATTCACAGGTCACAGTTTAGACTTTAGAATGCGCCGAAATGCAAAACTCAGTCTCGAGAAGTCAATGGAAGGAAAAGTGTAGTGTGGCAATCCCTAGTGTGAAGTCCACTTTAAAATACCTTTTGTGCAAAAGAAAGGTTCCATGGGTTTTAAAGGTTCTTCAGGGAACCATCAAGGCCAATATTATTTGTAAGAGTGCACCAGAAAATGTTTTAATGACATTTTATGCATTATTATTTTTTAGTGGACAGTATTTGTTTGTAGTCAAAAAGAAAGAATAAAGAACCATGCATAAGATCTGTTCCTCAAGTGCACGAGTATCAACGCCACCTCTTGTTGCATGAATATGTTAAACGTGAATGAATAATTAACAGTGTTTCTCATGCCTGCCATCTATCTATTTTCCATCTGTTCATGTGACTCCCTAAAATTCCTCTCATTGGTATCTTTGTTCTATGAAATGTTGAGCATGTTTGAAATGTGTGCACAGAGAATTAATTCTGAGATTGATGCACTTAGCTTGAAATACAAAGCTAAAGAAGTCATAAAGCACATATTTGTTATCGCTGCATGTCTTCAACCATGTAGTTTGTACATGCGCCGTCGAATCAAAACACAACATGCCAAACGTTCATCAAAAGCGATTCTCCTGAGGATCTCCATGCGGTGTGATTACCACCAATCATACGCTGGAGCTCAGGGTGCTAAACCAATGAAAATGGTGCTAATTAGAAAATTGGTATTCATGGTAACGGGCAGCTATTGTGATGTGACATATGCAAAGCGCGCGACGTGTGTGTGTGTGTGTGTGTGTGCCAGCAGACATTTTGGGATTGCCCTCTCAGTCTCCACTGCCAAAGCCATAAGATGGTGGCAAACAGGAGGCATCGATTCCACGGTGGACAATGACGTTTGGAGATGCCCATGAACCGCTGACGGTTAATCAGAAGGGTTGTATGGCATATATTTTTTCAGATCTCATTCAACATCATGTAAATCAGTGCTTTTATTGTTCCTGCAGTCAAAAGCAATTATATTGAATCTTGGTTTTGTCAGAAAACAGAAATATACCTTGATAGTTTTGTCATTTTTTTTTTAAATTACAGTCCATTTGCAGTCAATAACTTGTAGCAACAATTCAGTGGTTGATTCTGTATTATTTTATCTCTCAATGCATGAATGCGACTCATGTTTCTCCTTCAAAATCCCAGAGTCTCTCTGCAAATTAGCAGTCTCGTTATATTAATGAGCCGCCTCAGCATTTATGAAGTACAAAGTCGTTTGCAGATTGTGCCATCAGCAGTTGTCGAAAAAAATTAGGAGATTTCTTATAAATCAGAGATGGAAACACAATTACAGCACACCGGTATTGGAAATTTAGTTCCGGTATTTGTAGCCCATTATAATCTACTTGTTTTAGCCTGATCATATTTGCTTTGCTGTGAAATGTTTATGAATAACTGATATGGTTCAGTATTAATATCCTTTAGTGTTGATGACAGATTATGTTCTTATTATAAATTGCTCTCAGAAGATCTAAGATAGAAATATCAGTGTAATGAAGCACAGTAACACAAGGTGATTCTCATTACAGTTATTGCAGCTATAGACACACTGGCACCTCCAGCTCATATAGAGTCAGCTCGCCTCATCATCTCCATGGAAACTCCAATCAGCTCATCACACATGACAGATTGGCCAAAAGTGGGCGGGCACATCATAACTGCAGGTTGATTAGCAGATATTCTTGTGATCTCTCTCTCTCTCTCACTACTGAAATGGCATCATTTCAATGATTATACTACATTATTTAATTTGAATATTATGTAACAAAAGTCATTTTATATCTTCCCCATCCCAAAATTGTAAATAATAATAATGACCTAAAATATGGGATCGATTTAATTACTTTAGGCCTGGTTCCACAGACAGGGCTTAGATTAAGCCAGGATTAAGTTCAATTAGGACATTAAAACAGATTTTTTTTTTTTTTTAAAAACAACAAAAAAACATTACTGGTGTTCATCTTGAGAAAGAATAATGGAACCGACATATTTTAAGATATATATTAGTGCAAGTTGCTTTCAGTTAAAAAAGCTAAACATGCATTTTAGTCTGTGACTACTGAGTAAAAAGAGCCAATATTTTCAAAATGCAATTTGTGTGATTTGTTAAATTATTTTTGAATGAAGTTATATTTCAAATGATCTCTTTAAAACTGTATATTTTGTTC
This sequence comes from Zacco platypus, assembly GCA_038088235.1. Lineage (NCBI taxonomy): Eukaryota > Metazoa > Chordata > Actinopteri > Cypriniformes > Xenocyprididae > Zacco > Zacco platypus. Next base: position 16,868,666 of record CM076086.1, read on the forward strand.
AGGCAAATGTTTTAAGTAACCAAAGTGTCCATTTGAAACAGGTGTAAACATCCCTGAACACTTTGAAAATACATTTTATTAACTGTAATAATTTAATAATAATAATTTGTATCAAGTTATCTTCTTTCTGAGCTCCAGCCTTCAGTCTGACCCCAGTGGGTCCAATGGTGACCTGTCTGGCCTCTCATGCCCTCTGTCCCAAAGGAACCAAAGTTCAGAGTTCAGCATGAGCTTCATGGTCAAGTTCAAATTCATTCTGACCATCAAAACTGATTCTATATGCCAAAATACACAGTACAGTAACAGATATGACATAAAACACGCGTAAACACCAAAGACTATATTTTCTAGTGGAAAGGTGACATGAAATTGTCTAATAAAATAACGTTTTTAAATAATTAATATTGTTCCCTTAATATTTTTATTATGCTGTAAACAAATAAATAAACTAACTGAAATGTAGCACAAAATGCTGAGATAAGACAAAGAAAAAGTAACTTTTTAAATAAAATCCAAACAAATGTGATGGATTGCACAGGGAATTCTGTGAATGCTCCTTTAACCAGTAATTATTAGGTTATTATACTTCTTACTTTTACTATTTTAAAAATGTTTATGTTTTGCTTTGTGAAATAAAAAAATACACAGTAAAAATTGTTGGTTTAACTAAAAGTAAGTTTCCTGGTTGCCTTAAAATTTTGAGTTCATTGAAATTAAAAATTCAAGTTAATACAATAAATGTGATTGATCCAATCAATAGAAACTGAAAATATGATGTTATCTGAACCACATACATTTTTTAGTGCACATATTTTAGTTTCTAAAAAAATAACATATTTTATATTTTAAAATATCGTATTTGAGGTAACATGTATATATGTGTGTGTGTGTGTGTGTGTGTGTGTGTGTATATGTATATATATATATATATATATATATATATATATATATATATATATATAAATACACACATTTTGATTGCATTTTCAGAGCAAAATCACTAACATTTTTTCAGTGTATACATGCCAATAAAGATAATAAACCATATTAAATTAATATAAAAAATGCAGGGTTTGTTTAAGGTTAAGTTTAGGTTTAGAATACAGAAACCGTCTTTAGCTCAATATAAAAACAAAAGTAGTCAATTGAATGTAAAAAGAAAAACATGGCAACAATTTTTTCGTGAAAGAAACTCCTAACGTGTAGCCAGCTGCTTAACGACGCGTGCGTGAGAGACTGTAAATCAGTTGTCAGCTCTCGGGCCTCTCTGGGCCTTCAGTCGAGGACAGTTTACGAGTAGCACGTTGATTCGTGTGTGGATGTCCAAGTACAGCATCCCGTTCCACATTCCCGTCACACACATGCTCTCCAGCATCCTCCATTCACTCCAGCTCCGCTGTCCCACCCTCCACAGTGATGCAGATGAGCAGGGTGCACTTGGACCCCCCCCCCCAGCACCCCTCCCTCACAGGGCTGTCTGTCATATTCTGCCCCAGACAAGACATTACCCACTTGCCCTCGAGCGTGGGAATGGGGGTCCACGGGCGTTCACATCATCTCCCCCACGTGCGCTCGACCGCATCAATTAAGGATGAGTTTCTATGCCATTCCTTCCTCCATCCCATTATGTCCCAATTATTTCATTTGAGGAGCTTGAATAAGTCCAGAGTCAACGATACTCGGACGCACGTGGGTTCCATCGAGCTGACAACCACAACAAACTTACGCCTTTGTCTTGCGTATGCGCTTTGCGTTCATCCTTCTATCCAAACGCGTTACACAAATCCCTATATTATGATGCGCATGACAAACGTGCAATAACGCTAATATCTATGTATTTCTTCATTGCACACAGCTATATTTAATGCTCCACGTTGCTGATTGAAGCGGTCCTTACTTTCGGTTATCTAGCTTTATGACGACCAGCACACTCATACAGCTAGATAACCAAAGATAACAACACGCCTCCAACATGTGATGCGTCGCACCACAACAAGTGCAAAAAGCCCATTTGCCCCAATTACTCCAAGTCACCAGATGCGAGCAATTAGTTTCATGCACAAAAAAAAAAAAAATCCCGAGAAAGTTTCTCGCTGTTCTTCCAAATGAGCTCGATCCGATGCAACTTGGCTCCCGCGCGTAATTGTCGAACTTCGTCATTCTTGACGCGAACGTTGAAGATGCATCTACAAGACGCGAGCCTGCTACGTCCATCCACAGCAGCGAGGATGCTTTTATTCCAAGCGGAGCTCGGCTTGGCTGGATTTACAGTGCGGTACGCATGAAATCCTGCGTATCCATGCAAGAGAATAAACGGGCACGCAGCAAAAAACGCAAGGCATAAAGGCAGCGAGCGAGAGCTTCTAGAGTAAACACATGCGTACTTGGGTTTGGGCTTCAAATATCACTCTCGTAACATGCGTAAAATGCGCGCAGGTTTGATCCGGAGGCATTTTCGCTCCTCTTGCTCAGGGTAACATCATGACGTCCTTAAGGCACACGGATGATGACGTGCTCACGGATGACAGGACTGACGCACTTCATCTTTAGTGCCCAAAATGCGCTCAAACCTCGTGAGGTCAGAGGTCTCGAGGTCACGGCGAATTTAAATGGACATTTGGAGACGCACGCGGCGGCGCGCACCGGTTTTCTGCAGTGTGCGCTTATGAATATAAACTAGAGTCGGAAATGAACCAGGGCTAAGGGCAAAAATGTCCTTGGTTAATTCTCTAATAGAGCCTATAGATACATAAAAGCCCCTTCATTTCTGCTCCTCTCACCTCATCTTTGCAAGATGTGACAGATCCCTGCAAGACTGAAACTCCCAGTTAGTTTGCCTCAGAAACTATATTTTTGAATGAATTATAATCATTGTGAGTACAATAATGTCTCTTACATTTCAGAGATACTTGAGATGTGAACAGATCAACATGACACAGATGAACTGGAGTATTCTCGCTCTTCATTTCGCCTTATTCGTTTGTGCAGCAGCAGGAGACTAAAATGCTCCCAGTTAATATAATATATAACATGATAAAATAACCCTAAAATATTATCACTTGGAAGGATGCACACAATTATCTAACCATTATGCATGTAAATATTTCGAATGCATATTTAGTCCGAACACAATCGACACACACACGTATAAATGTTTTTTTTCTTTTTCTGATTACCTATTTGAAAGTACAAATGCATGTGTAAAGATTTCTTAATGAGAGAAAATAAAGCAGCTGCATGAAGTGGCCATGACTGTCTCAGGGATGCAAACAGATTTGCCTTGATTTTAAAGGCTTCGAAATTACTCAAATCAATCAGATGTTATATTCTGAAAACAAATGACATATACTTTCCATCAAATGTTTAATAGTAGCTCTTAATTGAACCGCCCTGAAGCAATTAACCACTTAGAGTGTTCGGCTTGACGTCACACTGCTAGGACAATTAACACTTATTTTTCTGTTATGAGCACGTGACTTGCAGGTCAAAGACGCATGTGTGTGAAGACTTTTTTGTTTTGGTAATATATATATATATATATATATATATATATTTTTTTTTAAATAAAAATATATTACTCCTATAATTCACAAGCAAATAATTGACAAACATCATTCCATCATGTTAGAAAATAATTTAACATTTAGCATATTTTTTTTGATTGATTTATAAACAATTTTCCTTTTTTTCTGACAGGAAAACACCGGCCAAATATTTAATATTGATACGATAAAGCTACAACGAGTCTACATAATGTTAAAGCTACATATTTCACGTGGCCTGTTTTTTTTTTTAGCAAAATTAGTAGTACTTACATTCTCCTCGGTCTCCCCATGGCACCAAAAACAAAAAAATCTGGATGTGAACAAACGAACATCCTCGATTAAGAAATCACATCCACGAAATCCTTCTGTTTGCTAAAGATGCACGAGGCATCGTCGTTTGAAACGATCTTATTCCATCCACAGACAGGATGAGAAGGTGTGAGGAAGAGCTGAACTTCCTCACATGCTGCCCGCGCTCGAGCGCGAATGGAAAGTGCAGCGCGAGCCCTGCAAGTTTGGGTGGGCTTGAGAGAGAGAGGGGGGGTTTGGGCAATTCATGATCCACCCCTTCTACCTCTGCATTTTACGTGCGATGAAATTCATATTTTACCCAATTGCCCAAACTTGCTGTGTGAGTTTTTGTCACACGAGGTACAAAGTGACGTGACCAGGTGTGACTTACCTGAATCCTTACCTGAAAAGTGAAAAGTGTTTCATGCGTATCCATTGATATTTTCTACAATTTGGATCATTTCCCTCACATTAAGAGTGGCATTTTCTTCTACTTATTTCATTTTATTGTTTTAAATAGTAATTATATTACTATTTTTTATTATTCTGGCACTCATTTGATGCAGGACTGGAGGGGGTCACGTTCAATGACGTCGTCTTGTTTGTTACGTGCAGCCATATTTAGATACACCGAGGAAATTAGTGATGCTCAATATGCAAATCAAGCCATAATGACTACACCATTGAGACGAAACAATGTCTCGTGCACCAAAAAAAAAAAAAAAATAAATATCGTAATCTACTATGAGGGATCTTTATTTTTTTAAGCAAGCAGATATTCTGGATGTCGTTGGAGGAAGGAAATCAGAGCATGTGAGAAATTAACGCCTGTAATAATGTGTCTTTGTGTTTGAACGGCGTCTACATTTGCCGTGCACGAGCGCTTCTCTGAGAATTTTAAAGCGCCTCAAAGTTTTTTTTTTTTTTTTTTTTTCTCTTCAGCAGGTGAGTTTTTTTTTTTAAATGGAGCTGTTGGGCTACAATATTAAAAATTCAGGGTTTTTTTCATGTATATTATTTCTCACAAAAATGAAAGACCATTTTGTCTGGATTGTAGTTTAGTTTTTAAGACAACAGTCGAGTTTTATTTTTTTAAAAAACACACATTAGATGCAACCGGATCATTTGCTTGTAGATTTCTAAAGGGAATCAAACGGTTTGAACGCACTTGCTAACTAGCAAAAATATAATTGATTTTAAAAGCTATTGCGTCGAATAGACATGAATCCAGTTCAGAGATCTTCTCATTTTTGCTCACGAGAGAAAATCGCAAACATCTTGTATGTTTTCTTAACGAACAAACACTGCAAAATGGCAATTATTGATCACAGCTTTTTATTTGTTTTGTCTCAAAGCAAATATTGTTTTTTAAGAATGCTTTCTTTAAAATAAAAGCTAGGAATGGTTGTACGATAATTACATCTGGGTTGAATATTTTCTGTGCTGATTATTATTATTATTATTTTAGTATGTTCATGGACATAAAAGGGAAGGAAATATAGCTCACACACACACTCACACACACACTCATACGTAGCTTACACACACTCACATTGTTTTGTTCAGATTAAAACCAGCAATTACAGAGCAAATTTCTTCTTTTAAAACGTAGACTGTGAGATATCTGTACTTATATCCCGAGATAGACATCTTTGTAGTCATTTCGGCTATAGTAAACTCGAAGAAATCTCTTGAAGTCGCAGTGTGTGCTTATTTGCGTTTATTTATGTAAAATACGTTGTAATTTGAAATGTACTTATTACTAGTGCTTGTATTTTACAAAAGGTTAAACATTATCCCGGACTTGAGCTTTTATATTTCGACAGTTTCATTCTGACAGGAATCCGTGAACGCGCGAGCGAGGCAGCCGCGCGCAGACCCGCTTGCTGTTGCACTACAGCGACACCTGGCGGCGGCGTCAATCCGACAGCAGCTCTTCCATCAGGGTGTTTAATAATCACGAATCTGAAAGATTTATTCGATTTATATGATCGTTGCTATGCAGTTCTTATATTAGCATTAGCAACATTTAGCACAGTTTTCAGATCGGTAAAAGCTTAATTTTCATCATAAATTGAAGAGGAGTTGAATGAGCTCAGTTTTGTAGTACATTAACTAACTGAAGAATGTGCACGAGCTGAACAAATGTTATCTATCTATCTATCTATCTATCTATCTATCTATCTATCTATCTATCTATCTATCTATCTATCTATCAAAAATGCCATTTTAACGCTTTATGTGTTTATAATTTTTGAGTGGTGTCAAAATAAATGGTCAGAAATGTTTTACCGCGGAATTATTGCTTGGTTTGTTGTTTTTGATGGCAAAATAAACAATGATCTACTATATTCAGAGGCATGAACGTGTTTTCGCTCAATTATTATTGTTATTAATAATAATCCTCGTGCTGTCGATATATTTTCTTTATTTTAGCTCAGTAGGCCTATGTGTGATAACTTGATTTCGTCGATTTTAATTACACGGAGTGTTTTCTGCTCTTATGAACTGAGATGTCGATATATTTCCAAACGCGACTGCAACATTATAAGAAAAGTGTAGGATTCAAAGCTATTATATTATTATATTTTACTGCTTCAAATGTAAATACAAGCTTCTGGTGTATTTAGAATCAAACATTGTAATAAGTAGAAACTCTTATTTTCTGCTCTTATGTATATGTGATGATGAATTGTTAAAGGTGTTTGATTACAAAAATAAAGATGATTATCTGTTCGGGCTAATAAAATGTGAGCATGCATCAATAGTTGATATTTACTGCATAATTTGCTATGAAGGTGTGAATTGCTCCATCAAATAATCCCTAAAAGATAAACAAGGAGAATCAAATGCATCTTACCAGAACCTTACACTAATTTCAACCATGAGCCTGTACTTTCCTAAATGTGTTATCTGTAAATATTTCATAAGCAGTTTACTGTGGACTTATGTTTTAAATATGAAGTTGAAAATCTCAGTTTAGGCTGTGAAATGGTCTGAGTAATCTTATTTGAGCCTCTGAATGTGTCATGATGGTTTAAATCATGATTTATGCCTTTTAGTTTTGAACTGCAGAAGAGTTTATGCAAAAAAAAAAATGTCTGTAAAATGTTGTAAACCAGTTTTGATGAGTAATGCACCAGAGTTTTTAGGAATTTAAAATATAAAACCTACAAAAAAAGAAAAAAAATACAAATTCTGGGTGGTATCTTTTACCAAAACACTTGTTTCGCAACATAATATGCAAAAATATCTGTCTATGAAGAAACATTAGGTCTGTTAATACTCCAGCAAGCCATATGCAATAACATGATGAATAAAAGGATTAGGTCACTTCAGAGTTCAAATTTCCTGATAATTTACTCACCTCCATGTCATCCAAGATGTTTATGTCTTTCTTCCTTCAGTCAAAAAGAAATTAAGGTTTTTGAGGAAAACATTCCAGGATTTTTCTCCATATAGTGGATTTCAGTGGGGTTCAACAGGTTGAAGGTCCAAATGTCAGTTTCAGTGCAGCTTCAAAGAGCTCTATATGATCCCAGACGAGGAATAACAGTCTTATCTAGGGAAACGATCGGTCATTTTCTTAAAAAAAAAAAAAAAAAATGTATATACTTTTTAACCACAAATGCTCATCATGCACGAAGCGCCACACATTGTGTAATCACGTTGGAAAGGTTACGCTTACCACAGTAAGGCGGAAAAAATTCTCATTTTCCTCTCCAACTTCAAAATCGTCCAAAATCGTTTTTAACTTTTTTTGTAAAGGCGTTTTTGACAGCCTTTGCACGTTCGCTTTGTAAACACTTGCTCGGTATGTATGTCAAGCGTGATCTTTACGGCGCGATTACATAATACGCGGTGCATCGCAGGATGACCATTTGTGGATAAAAGTATATAATTTTTATATATTTTTTTTAGAAAATAGCCGATTGTTTCACTAGATAACACCCTTATTCCTCATCTGGGATCATGTAGAGCTCTTTGAAGCTGCACTGAAACTGTAATTTTGACCTTTAACCTGTTGGTAACTGTTGAAGTCCACTATATGGAGAAAAACATCCTCAAAAACATTAATTTCTTTTCGACTGAAGAAAGACATAAACATCTTGGATGACATGGGGATGAGTAAATTATCAGGAAATTTTGATTCTGAACTGAACTAATCCTTTAAAGAAACAAACAAGAAGGAAAAAAAGGAAAAAAGTCTGAAGTGAAATTGTTTATATGGCTTTATTTTTGGAGCTCACACGGCTTTACCTCTCTGTTCAACATCGGCAAAGCTTGAAATCACATTCTGACTCATGTGGTCAACAGGTAGCAACAAATGCTCTGCATTTTTATGAAAATATAAGCAAAATGTATTGTACATCTCTTCCACCGGGGACAGGCAATACATGGCCCAGAGAACTTTAACGTTGTTAACACAGCTCTGAAATATCAACAACATTTACAAGAGAATTTGTGTGTTTGGAACACTTCCCGATTCCATTTAGAATTGTAAATTGCGTCCATTAATTCCTCAGCCCTGGGCCCGTGTAGTCTTAAAATGGTGCGTGATGGCTTTCTCTCTCACTCCGTTAATCGCAAATAAACCTGCAAATCCTGGCAGGTCCGTTTACCCAAAAGCCTCATCGTTCTCTATTTACATAAATACGTTGAACCTGCAACACAACAACGTCTGTGATAACATACATTTGCAAGTTAGTGTGCATTGACGTGAGCATAAAGGCCCCGGTCTGTACGGGAATATTACTTGTACAAGCCCTGAGACACGTCAATGCCTCCTTTAATAGTTTAATTATGCATAATATATTACTGAAACTAAAAAGTAGCTTTACCAAACAAGAGTACCAGACTTCTCTTTTTAATCCTGTATGCTTGTATACATACATACACACGTATGTAAAATTGCAGGTGTATTTTTTTTAGTGCTGTCAAACGATTAATCGCAATTAATCAGAATTAATCGCGATTAATCGCATCCAAAATAAAAGTTTGCGTTTACATAATATATGTGTGTGTACTGTGTATATTATGTATGAATAAATACACACATACATTTGTATATTTAAGAAATATTTACATGTATACGTGTGTGTATATATATATATATAATTTATATATATAATATTTAAATATTTTATATATAAATGTAATATTTTTGATATATATCTACATGAATGTATGTGTGTATTTATATATAAATAATATACACAGCACACACACATACATTATGTAAACACATACTTATTTGAGATGCGATTAATCGCGATTAATCATGATAAATCGTGATTAATCGTTTGACAGCACTAGTATTTTTTTGTAGTTTTTCCCCACACGTTGCACAAGCGATGCATGTCCCTTGCCCCCAACCCCAAATCACAAACACGCCCACCCTCCCTCCCCTGTTTATCTTATATATATATCAATTTTAATACTTGATGTAGCACTCACACTCCGCAGAAACAAATATAATAATACTAAAGTGAAATCTCCACATAGAAAAGCCAGCGCGGGGCGGCGCAATCACGAGGCCCAGCCCTCGGACAGACGCATGCGCTTGACGGACGGGCTGTGCCGCTCGTCCTGAGAGGGTCTCAGCAGTCCCATGGGCGAGTGGAAGTCGCCGCGGTGCTCCTCGCGGTCGCTGCCCTCGTACGAGCTGCCGCAGCTGCTCAGGCTGTCGACTGGGGAGCGGCCCGCGTCCTGCCGTAGCTGACCCTGCTGGGACGCCGGCTGGGGCGGAGGAGGGGGCAGAGGCTGAGCGTAGCCGCCTGGGGTGCCTCCTGCCCGGTCTCGAGGAGGAGAGACGGGTTCGGATTTGATGTGCAGGCTCTGATTGGACGGCAGCGAGAGGGTGGAGCTCTGACATAACTGTGCGCTGGTGCAGTTCCTGTGGGCAGAGAGGAAAGACACAGTTATAGACTGAGGAAAAAACGTGCCAACTCTTTTACAGTTACAGTACTGTTTAATAGATATAGTCACAATATAGTCTGTGACAGTATGAGAATATCAGTGGCAAAAAGTATAAATTTTCCACAATTTTTGAGAGATTAATAAAAATAATCACTTTTCAAAGACCCATGTATTAATGCATCTCCCACAATATTAAAATTGTACAGTGGAGTCCAAAAATTGAGACAGCTAATTACATTTTTAATGACAAATTATGTTATCATTATATTATATTATATATATTTTTTTTTATAAAAAAAAGTTTTTAAAATTTTAAAAAATTGAGTGAAAGTTAAAAGATTCTAATTGAAAAAATAAAAATTTTAAGATTGTATTATATTATATTATATTAGATACTTTTTATTTAAAATTTAGCATTTTAATGAATATAAAATCCCATATTCCCAGCAAAATAATTTAAGTTGAACTGAAAAAAAACATGAATTTGACAGTGTATTACGGTATATATTATGTTATATTTTACTATAATGTATTTTGATATTTTTAATTTAAAATTTTGCATTCCAATAAAAATAAAATAACCGATTCCTAAGAAAACAATTTAAGTAAAAAAGCTGAACAGAAAAAGTTGACATGAAATTGACAGTGTATTACGGTATATACTATATTATATTATTATAGTTTGATATTTTTAATTTAAAAATTTGAATAAAATATCAGATTCCCAGGAAAGTAATTAAGTGAAAAGTTGAAATGAACAAAACAACATGGATATTATATTATATTATGAATTTTGATATTTTTTAAGTTTAGTTTCACATTTGCAATTTAAAATGTTGAATTTTAATTTAATCCCTCTGTATTTCTAGCCCTCACACTATGATATGACACACTGGCCATAGTGATTTATCGTTATAGTGAGCGTTACAGCTGTTCTTCAGTGTGTTTTAGGTGTACAGGTCAAGGTGAAGATGCTCACCCTAGATGTCCTAGACCAGAATGCTGCATGTTTTGCTGCCAGCCGGTCATCGAACCCAGATGAAGAGAAGCCGAGCTGTTAAAACCGGACAGAGAGGACAGGTCTCCACTGCTGAGAGAATATTCTAGAAGGGGAGAGAAAGACCTCTATTCAACACTCTGAATATAGACTGTATTGAATCTTCAGTTTTACTGCAACAGGAAGATACTGAAAGAATAGTGAGTCAATGACGCCACCTGGTGGTGTAATTAAGACACTTCAGAGTAAACCATAAATATGCCAACATGAATACAGGTAATGTTTAACAGTAGTAAAAAAAGAATCAAATAAAAATACACATAATAATAAATTCTATTAAAATATTAAAAATAATTGAAATATACACTATTGTTATAAAATGTGGGATCAGTAAGATTTTTTATGTTACAAAAGATTCCTATTTCAGTTGCAATAATATTTCACAATATTACTGTATTCAAATAAATGCAGATTTAGTGCATTCAAAAACATCCAAAAACCTTTCTGATTCAATGGTAGTCTATGATATAGTATATAATATTATATATATATATATATATATATATATATATATATATATTAATACATTATATATATATATATATATATATATATATTAATATATTATATTAATATATTAATATTATAAATTATATAATATAATGTAATATAATATAATATAAGTGCTATCAAATGAATTAATTGCATCGAACATAGAAGTTTGCGTGTGTGTGTAAAATATATATACATACATATATATATATGTGTGTATATGTATATATTATATATATGATAGAGAATAACAGCATCTGCTCTTCCAAAGTTAATTGAGTTGTTTTTATTGTTCATAAGTAAAAAGTTGAACTGAAAAAGTTAACATGAATGCGACAGTGTATTATATTATATTATATTATTACATTAATATTGATTGTTTTCAGCCGCACTCACCTGTACCGTATGAGGTAGAGATGGCTGATGGGTAGCCGCCCATTCCCTGGCCTGGCAGAGTGGGCGTGGCTACAGACACCACTGGTGTGCTCAGAGACTGGGCGGACTGGGAGCTGTTTATTCTCTGGTTCTGTGGGAAAGAAATATGATATTTAACACAACAGCAACAGAATGCAATTGCGCAGGACAAACGGTAAATGTGCAGGTGGTCATATCTGCTCCGTCTAACTGCTTAATAGATCATATGACCAATAACAGGTAATTACCCTCCACCCTGCAACATCTAGTCATCACTGCCTGACTTTCACTGTTGCTATGGGAACCACTAAAGCCGTCCCCTTGGCAACAGAGGAATGAGACTGTTCTGTGTCTGTTTCTTTTTCATTTTTTTGTTTGTCTGTACTCTGATGATTAATCATGTTTCACTGCAAGTGTGCAATGATATTACTTACCAGCAACATGTCAACATCCTCCGACTGGTAAGCAGTTAAAAGAATACAGTTCTAATTAGTTCTATCAAAAGTGAAGAAACTTCTTTATGGCATATATTTGATGGTCTGAATGCTGCTATAGCGTTAAAGGGCACGTGGGTTTAAACCCCAAACTGCAACTGAACTTGACGTCCAGTGATCATATTTTGATGTGTAAACTTACGATGGAGGGCATGGTGTTCTTTGAGCCGGGGGGGATCAGGACGCGCAGGTCGGGCTTGCGGTTGCTCATGCTCATGCTCATGGGCGGAGGAGACTTGGCCTGCATGTTCTTACTCATGCTCCCCGGAGAGACCAGCAGACCAGGGGAGTTGCGGTGGTTTCCATACCCGTTTCCTGTGGGACAGTCAAAGGGGACGTGTCAATCGAACACAAACAGCTCACTTTCACTGTACTGTAGTGGGCCTGTCTACAGAACCACTGCTAAACATGTCAGAGCAATTTCACTTTTCATAAATACAATATAGATGTATTATTAATACTTTTTTCATAAATTATACAATAAAAATAATACTATATTTATATATTAACATCATAAAGCTTTAAATGTCTTAGGACTGTGTCCCTGCATTTGCATAAAAGATCCTTTAAAAGTACATTTCACAGCATATTTGGTCAAAATAACAAACTTTTTGTATGGTTTAGTAATTTTCTGGATAATTTATTATTATTTATTTATATTATATTATATTTATTTATATTATTTATAATTATTTATTATTTACAACAACAACAACAACAATTATAATTTAATTATAAACAGTTAAAACGCTTTTCTGCATTGTTTACTAATTTTATGGATTATTTAATAATAATCTTTTACTATAATATTATAAAATATAAATTTAAAATATATTTGTTATACTTTTACTTTTGAAGATTTCATTATATCTTTAAATCTAATCAAATATATTATTAAAAATAATGCTGATTATGCCATTGTTTCTTTTATACTGATTTTCATCTAAGCATATGTAAGCATATGTACACTAATGATGGATATATTACTGGAGATTTAATTATATGTACATATTCATATCTGTTATGTTTTCAAACCATGGTATTTTGCCAGCATTTACAAGTTGGTCTGTCAGAATACTCGATTCTGATTGGCTGGAAGGTGTGCAATAAAACCATTTAACGCACAGGTAAGTACCATTTTAAAGCACTGCTTTCATTCAAGCTCACACACAGAGATCAGAGGTCTTGGCGCGCACACACAGAAACATTCAGGAGCATTCAGGAGAACTGTTGTCAACGCTGGCCCATGACTATTATTAATAAATTAGCTTTGCTACTAAATCGCTTATATTACTCAGTGAGGAGGTGATAACGTCGCTGTTTTTGAAGTAATTCAACTGACAGCACAGACACAGGTAATTTACACACACACAGGTTTGTTTTGCTATCAAAGCGAGGACATTCCATAGGCGTAATGGTTCTTATACTGTACAAACTGTACATTCTCTCCCCCTACACTAACCCTACTCCTAAACCGACCCATCACAGAAAACATTCTGCATTTTTACATTTTTAATAAAACATTGTTTTTAAAGCTATTTGAACGCATGAACCTAACGCATGAAATGTCCTCATCTTTCACTTTTAAGTTGTAATACCAGTGTAATACCCATATCATTATACAAATTTGTGTCCTCATAAATCACAAAAATGCCACACCTCTCTCTCAATAGGCTAATTCATTCAAATAAATGTTATATTTCAATCAAACAAATGTAACCTTACTGCACTATTTTATCTCTGTGTGGACAGAATGCTAAATCTAATGTTTATAGATCTAATGTAGATTAAATCTAATCTAAATGTCAGTTCGTAGCTGACAAAAATAGCTGCCATTTTAACCCTTCCAGTCAAACATCAATGACAGCTTTAACTTGTCAATCCGAGTGGTTCTTTGCCTCAACGTCATGCATTCAAATCTTTTAATGCACAGCTAGCTGTGGATTATCCTTTACATATCCAAGTCACTTTTCCCTACTTGGAGAAAATAGTCAGTAAGAATTTTTTCATTCTCGTTTGAAGAGGTCACGAAAAATTTGGCAGTTGTCAAACCTTAAAATGACTTGGTGAATGAAGTCACATTTTATCGCATCAGTGGTTGTTTTCATTATATTTTATCTTTTCATAGATATTTTATGTTTCCATATGCCCTCTAAGAAGTCAGCTACAGTATTAGTTCTGTGGTCTTTTTGAAGACGCTGTCACTAAATTGTTGCCATCTGTCACAATATCACCACAGAACTATGGAAAAAAATGATTGGAGAGAAAAAAAAAAAGAACATCATGGAAGAAGAAAAAAAAAGTCAAACGTACAGCAGCCGCCATCTTTCCAAAAGTTTACTTTTGGATATTTTCCAAGAAGGTCTATAAGCACTCTTAGATGTTGATCAAGTTGTCCTTCTGTCATACACGTTTTCAACATTTGCATTTCATTATGGTCTTCGGCACCGAAGCAGTGATGGTGTTGACAGCCAGTGAGTTTAAACCCGCTACTGTGACAATGTGCAAAGTCCATTTTCTTTGAGCTTCGCTAACACTCTTTCATGCATGCGTTGGCTCAAATGTTAGCGGCTTATAATCTTTTTCATGAATGAACAGTGTTCACAGACTTTAAAACTACAAACGGCACATAATTTAGGCTTTTTTAGACCTTTTGTGGTGGAATCACAGCCTCAAATCTTGACATTCTATGAATATATCACGTTATGCTTCCTCTCGCCGAACGGAGGTGTTGACGGCTCCATCATATTAGACTTCACCATAGGATGCTTTTTATGAAACGGTTCTTTAAATATACTATTTAAGACTATGCTTCGCCGCAACATCCTACAGCGGTGCGCTGGGTAAATATCCGGGGAGGAACTAGCCAAGCACAGGGAAGCTTTGAATCAAACCAAGTGGCTCCGTCGGTCTATTGAGACAGCAAACATACACGCATGGTAAATATACTGTACATCACTCTTACCAGCACTGGTGCCCACTCCGCTGCTGAGGTCTGGACCCATAAGGCCACCTGAGGATAGGACAGAGAAGACATTAAACAAGACTGACACTCAAAACACATACGCCACGCCTGACTGCCGCCTCCTTCCTGTGGCCAGACGGACCGTTCGACATTCGAGCGCTCACTAAGATACACGCATGAAAGCCAGCATGAAAAAAAATCCCGTCTGTAAGTCTATCCGAACCCACAAACCCCTGTTCAGCCCTATGGAGAAGATGTCACCGTCCAAGAAAAACCTTTGAAAAGTCTGCGCGGTTTCAGACGTCGCGGCCCATGCCAAGACTCATATTTAGATTTGCTCCTGTAATACGAAGCAAATTGTTCCAGGAGGGCCAAGGATAATGACAGGACAGACACTGCGGTCAGAAGGACTCTGACCAGAGCACAAAATAGATCTTTTTAGACAATAATAACAAGCCCGCAGAAGGATTACACTTCCCACACGTATGCCACCACAGACTGTCTTTTTCTACCGCTTTGTTCATTTTTCTTCCCATCGCTTCCTCTTTTTCTTATATATACATTCTAAACGCACATATGGATGTTTCTTTTGGCCCTGTGAACCTTTAGAAATTAAACTTCCTTAAGACTTTTAACACTGTCTGCTAACAATATCCAATGGCACATATACGTGCATCACAAGTTTTTTGTGCAATTTTTTTTTTGTGCAATTGTCATATCCACCACACATCAAATCAGTCTGTGGTGATATTTTAAACATTTCTTTAAAACTAACCGAATATATTATTAAAAATAATCCTGATTATGCCCCCCCCCCCCATATTTTATACTTCTGTTTCATTGCAGCATTAAATTAAAGTAAATATATATGAGTCAAAAGAATTGTGCTAAAATAAAAAATAATAATATATATTCAGATATTTTAGTGGTGTCAAATCGATTAATCGCATACATACACACACATATACACAAACATTTTTGTTAGATGCAATTAATCATGATTAATCAATTTGACATCACAAATATACATATATATCAAAATTAATATAACCAATAAAGATATATATATATATATATATACATATATACATATATATATATATATATAATTTAGCGCTGACAAATCGATTAATCATATACAAGCACACACAAACTTTAGATATGATTAATCACAATTAATCGATTTGACAGCACTAATATATATTACAAATATAACTATATATATATATATATAATTATATATATATTAGTACTGTCAAATCGATTAATCGTGATTAATTGCATACACACATAAATTTATATACAGCTCTGGAAAAAATTAAGAGACCACTGCATATTTTTTGTTATTTTGACCAGTTGTTGCTTTTGGCAAATAAATGCTCTAAATTACAATATTTTTATTTGGAATTTGGGAAAAATGTCAGTAGATTATGGAATAAAACAAAAATGTTAATTTTACCCAAACACATACCTATAAATAGTAAACGCAGAGAAACTGATAATTTTGCAGTGGTCTCTTAATTTTTTCCAGAGCTGTATATATAGAGAGAGAGACACACACAAACGTTTGTGTTAGATGTGATTAATCGTGATTAATCAATTTGACAGCACTGATATATATTACAAACATAAATAAAGAAATATAAACAAAAATATTTTTCTCATTTCAAACATTGTTCTTTATATTTTCATCTAAATTTTTGGATCTAATTTTTTTTGGATTTTCACATTTTCAGGGTTAGGGTTAGTCTGGGTCCGATAAAAAAAAATTATTTTCTTTTATGTAAAAGATCGAGGCATGGTAACATTCATATAACAAAAATAAAGTCTAGAATCTGTATGTTTTCATAATAATCAATCCCTGCGACAGTTGAAGAAACACCCATACACATGTGCTCAGAATACGGATAATGTGTTTTGATAAATCCTAAGCTTGACCAAACTTCCTCTTGATGAAACCTAGACCACAAACGCAGAATTATCAAAAGGCAGAACGGGAGTTAAAAGGAAAATATGGTCATCTTTATTTGCCCCGTCGAAAACCGGGAGTTCCTTTACAAGCAGCCAAAACTCCCATTGAGACAGACACTTTTTTTCAGCTCTGGGACAACCTCAGGAGTTCTGCTGAGTACACAGTGTTTATATTATAGGCTCGGCTCGGCACAGCTGAGTATGGCTGAAAGAAATATTTGAGCGTATGTAATGATCTGTATGCGGTGTTTGAAGACATGCGAGGCGTGTTTTCATAGCCTCAGTGGAGCTGTTGGTGGTCCTCAGCAGAGCTGCTCTCTAATGATGTCAGTAAAGTGTGTAAATGAACATTATTTGAAACTGTACTCTGCTCCGGAGTCCCTGGCAAAGTGGAGAGCCCGGTGAGGGGTAGGTACCTGTGTTGCCTGCACTCGGGGGCCGGTGGGTCACTCCAGGGGACATGCTGTTCCTCTGGAGGGAGGGGTGGGCCAGCGGCAGCAGGTTAGGGTTGCCCAGGGATGCTCCTGGATGGCTGTAGATCAGGCTGTTGGGGTTGCTCACAGGGATTGAGATGGGCATGTCGTAATTAGACTGGGGGATGGCCTGTAAACCAAAATGCAAGGAAATCATTCATTCTTATAAGCATTTTACATTCAACAAAGATTTAATCTGCTAATATTTGACTGCTTTGAGATTCCAAATTGTTCGGCCACCAGTTCTGCACTTACACACAGTCTCTGCCTGCTGATCATCAGGTCAATGTCCTCGTTGATTTTGCGATATTTGTCCTCAGATTCTGGACTGTGGCCTGAATCTTCAGCATCAATATCAGGACTGTCACAGCCATTTAGACCCTTCTTCCTCAGAGTCTGAAACAAATGCACAAAAATGATTAAATGCCACAGTCAAAATGTGAAATTAATTATTAAACATAAATTATTAAATAATTATTCATTTTAATTTTACATTTTTATAATTTAATTACCTAAAAGCTTCTCATTAAACTCAAAAAACCCCAGTCTGGGAAACCCTGATGTAATGTAATCATTAATGCACTTAATGTTGTTGATAAAGAATGGAATATAATTTCTTTCTGCATGTATTTTTATATCAATATGGTACAAGATTATCCTATTCAAATAAATAATAGTTTATTTGATAAACAAGTTAGGTCAAAAGTAATCTAAAAGTAGTCTGATTACATTACCTTAAATGTAAAATGTAATGGATTACGTTACTAATTACAAGTTTTGTCATGTAATTTGGAATCAGTAGCAGACAAAAATTTGTCAGCATTCTACCCATCATTGTGTGCGTATATATATATATATATATATATATATTATAAAATTTCACAATAATTTTAGATAAATATAAACAACAACATGCCACAGATGCTGTTAAATGAGCTTAACTTGTATTCAACAATTGAACAATATCACTTTATGAATCTGGAGCATTTTCCTGTTTGACCACACGAGGGCTACATCTGAAAACAAATCAAGCTTTTCCTGCTTGTGAAACATGAGCCTTTGATTCCTCTGAAGAGCTTAATCCTTTCATCTGAAGCCTCTGAGAGTCTAGTTTGAGCAAACTTTGACTTAAAATGGAATAAAACTGTACAGTAATCACTTTGCTGTCATTAGTGGTGCTTGTTTAGCAAAACAACACTATTATTATTACTCATACCAGAAGATGAATGTTTGATTTTATGTTTAAGTGCTTCCCATGTCAGAATAAGACTCTTCCAGAGTGTTTCATCTGTGTTTTTGTGAGTTATTCAGGGGAAAAGCTGATCTAAAGTGACACTGAGCTATGCGGCTTGGCTTATCTTTCTGCTGGGACTCAGAGCTTTGCTTGCCGGCAAGCGGCCACATCGCTGGACCACAGCAATTCCACTCATTCAAGACATCTCCACCTGTCAGGGCGTTTGCACCTGTCCAACAAATCTCCTCAGCTCAAGAGGAGGGGGAGGGTCGAGGCCACAGCCAATCACAGCCTCAAACCCCAGGGATGGCCGTAGAAGGCTATTTTTTGCCCCAGTACCACCCAGCAGCATCCCAGCAACCCTACACCAGCCGTCTGTGGGTCACTGACACCTCCAGCTCACAGCCCGACCCAGCTCGGTGCTTTTAGCAGCACGGCTGGATCCCAAAGCCTGACATCAGCAGACTAAACATTCAGACCGGCACGAACCGCTCCAGACCAACAGGGGGAGGGTCGTGTTCAGCAGAGCATTCCTGTTTAGTTCATAACACACCAAAGACAGGACAACGATGAGAGTGTGACAGAACTTTAATATCTCAATTTTTTCTCCTACAGCAGTGAGATTAAATGGAAAGACGTTTGCTTAATATAGTTAAACAGCAACAAGAGCGCTGGTCCATGCTGGCTTTCAGGGGTATTTATTTATTATTACACTGTAAAAAAAAATATATATTTTCATCATTTGTTATTTAACATGTTTTTTTTTTCTTTTTTTGTCAAATTAACCTAGATTATTATAGTGGTTCAGATATCATAATATTTTGAGTTTATATTTGCTAAACTAATTTCCTTCATTGTATTAACTCAACTTTTTAATTTCAATGAACTCAATTTTAAGGCAACCAGGTAATTTACTTTTTTTTAAATTAAACCAACATTTTTTTTTACAGGGTTTCTATTAATATTTTGAATCAGCTATTATTTTCTTTTTAGTAATTTTGTTGTGTTTTTGACATTTTATTAGCTTTATATATATTATATTAATAAATTAATAAAAATATTAATTTATTTTTCAGTTTTTAAGGTTTTTTTGTCTAATATTTATATTTTATATTATTTCAACTTTATTTCAATTACCAAAAAAATGTTTTAAAAGTTTTAGTTAGTAATCCTGGTATGGATAAAAAAAAATCACTGAGGCATTTTTCAAAATATCTTATTTTGTGTTCTGCAGAAGCAAGAAAGTCAGTCAGGTTTGGAATGAAACAAGGGAGAGTAAATGATGACAGAATTGTAATTTTTGGGCGAACTATCCCTTTAAGTCCGATTTTTCACCTAAGGAAAAACCACATCCGTTTCCTCCACATTGATTAGTCTCAATTTGAACTCATATATTTCTCATCAATTTCTCCCAAGACCAAATTATCTGCCAAATGCCATCCAGATTCATTTTATATCTGTATACCAACTATTGACTCATTTATGCATATTTTACCTTCTAAAAAGAATGTTACGAGAAACATCTGAGATAAAGTTAATTCTTAGACCCAAAACACCCACACACTTGCATTTTGTTGTGTTACGAAATGCCCAGGTGAGATTCATCACACAGTCGTATTCCATTGTCAGCATTGCCATAAAAAAGTCAGCTTTAAGGACTTGTTCGGAAAAACATCTGAGAGTTAATTGATTCCTAGACCCAAAATTAGTCTGTATGTGAATGTATTGCATTTTGTTGCATTTCAAAATGTTTCTGGCTGTAAATAAAGCATCTCCTGAGCTATGAGAGTAACCTCTGAGCACTTTTTACAGTACAACGGCCAGATTGACGTCTCCTGCCTTTATAAAAACGTGTTGATTACTTTGCTTCAATTAAAGTAAAAGAAAAAATAAATTCAGCCATGACTAAAGTTGAAGTGTGCCGTCATGAGGGCGGAGAGGAGAAGAAAGGAGAGGAGAGACACAGCCATCAGCGCCTCCTTCTGCTCCAAGTCTTCTCAACTCTATGGAGACTTGCTCCTAATTAAACCAGCGCTGCATCCCTCTCCCACACGGCAAAGACAGCCCCAGTCTGTCCGCATGTAGACATGGCGTCCTATATAGCGTGCTAGTCGGTAACCTTCAGCGGAGAAACGATGTTGTACGTGCAAGTAGCAGGTGGTAACGTGTGGAGACAGCTGAACGATGCCGTTTGCTGGCCAGCAGCTGACGGACTGAGTGCGTCACGTCACCTTGTACCCTCTTCTGAGGTCCACATGGGTGGTCTCCCCTCACCTCAAACCAGGCTCATTACCATCCACTGTGTCAGGAGACACTTTAAACAAGGGCAAAGTCTGAGAAATGGGAGTCAAACGGCACACACACCAACCCAGAGGAAAATGATATTACTCCTAGGTTGCTCAATCACAGCTCGAGAGACTTTATGGAGCTCTCATTCACATTTCCTTTCAGCTTTGTTGCTGATATTTCTCCTCAAATGCATGAGGAGACAATTGCTGACATTATATTGTTGACAATAATTATATTTCTCATTTGTTGCTCTTTTATAGCTCAAGAGACTTCTTAATTATGTTTCAAGTAAGTATCAATATTGTCTCAGATGTTTCTCATAAAATGTTATAAGATATAGTAAAATATAAACAAATGAAACAGCTGACATTACAGAGTATTGTTCAGAGTTTGCTCCATAACTCAGGAGACAATGGATTTCTCAATTGTTTCATTCAAGTATCAACTTCATCTCAGATGTATCTGCTTAAATGCCTAAAGAGAAATAATAATAATAAAAAGAAACAAATGAAATGATTCTTGACAAAGTAAGAGTGTTTCACTCATACTGTAAGTTATTCTTTCTTAGCTCAGGAGACTTAATAGAGTTACTATTGTCTCATTTAAGAATCCAATTTTTCTCCAATAACAAAAATCATATTAGAGACAAGTGAGACTATTCCCACTTTATATCTCACAATTCTGACTTTATATAATGCAAATGCGAGTTATAAAAACAGAACTGCGATATAAACTCAATTCTGAGAAAAAAAAAGTCAGAACTGTGAGATAAAAAGTTGCAATTACCTTTTTTATTTATATAAAAATCATATTAGAGACAAGTGAGAAAAGATTTTTCTTAGCACAAGAGACTTTATGTTCTCAGTTGTCGGGTCTCATTTAAGTATCTATGACAGCTTGTTTCCGCCATGAAACAAAAATAAAAATAAAAAAGGTAATTGCGACTTTTTATCTCCCAATTCTGACTTCCTTTGTTGCAAATGCGAGTTCATATCACAATTCTTACTTTTTTCTCAGAATTGTGAGATATAAACTCGCAAATGCGCGTTATAAAGTCAGAATTGCGAGATTTAAACTTTTGTTTTTAAAACTTTTTTATTTTTTTATTTAGAGGTGGAAACAAGCTTCCATACATAGAGTTTAAAAAAAAATTCTTGAGGAGAAATAAAAATAGAAACAAATGAGACTTAAAATACGGTAAGTGCGCTGAACGACATGAAAAGCAGGAAAATCTCTAGCCACGTGGCTGTCTAAGAGAAACAATCGAAACATTGAAGAGACCTCAAGTGTGACTTGTCTTCCCTTTAAGGAACACACACACACACCAAGGTGGCACTGCATTTTGCCCGTCTACATAAACAGACCACATTCAAGACGCCCAGAAAAAAAGCAATCAAACTGAGAGCATGTGACCACAAAAAGGCAGCTCGGAAGGAATTGTCGTCTTATTGTCTCGTGTGTCGGTAGGGATAATCGACTAAGAACTTATTCCACCTCTTCAGATGTGCATGTGTGCATGTGTCATGTTTGCCTGCGTGGAAAGTTGTTGATTTACACGGTGAGTCACAAACTGGCAGCAAAAAACTATGAAAAGACAAGTGCAGCAGCAGTTATTGTAACAGAAAAGCATGTTGAAGTGAAAGGAAATGGCAAATTATCAGTCTGAAAGTCACAGAAAGGACCCAAATAAGACTTGATTTGTGCTGCCAATGGTAGATCCAGCGTGGTTTATCAAAAGCAGATGGATCTGGGTGGAAAAACGAAAGCCGTACTGATTCCGACCGTAAAAGAGGTGGAATCCTATTAGAGATGTACGGGTGAGCAATCAGGGACGCCCCCGTTCCTGCGGCAGGTCGCATGGCCAATGCGTGGCACTGTCTGGCCCTCCTCCAGGGCTCTTTCCACCAGCTGCTCTGACCACAGCAGCTGGGCAACGTTTGGAAAATGCCACACTGGGGACTTCTGGGTAATTTACCTCCTTTGATGCTCTCAGTACCCTATAATAACGAATCAAAGGCCCTCTCTTTTACTGCCATGAGTTGAGCGCCGTGTGTTTGGTATTAAACGCTCTCGAGAGCATAATTACGACAGTAACTGGTTCAATGGATATCCAATCCGACCGCAAGGAAGCGGAAGAGTGTCCCGAAACCAAGTTGAGCTCGAAAAAAAGTGAACGTCCTTATGCTCCCTGGTGTTCTTGGGTGGCTTCGGAAACGACACCTCCTGGCTTCGCAGCTGACGCAACGCAAGAATTCCTTACCAGGATCATTCCTGGGATAACCAAGCCAAAGCAGGCCCACATTTATGAATTTTGAAGAATTCCCTCTGGGGCCTTTGTGTAAATAATCACACATTATCACACACAAGCGT
Organism: Zacco platypus; assembly: GCA_038088235.1. NCBI lineage: Eukaryota > Metazoa > Chordata > Actinopteri > Cypriniformes > Xenocyprididae > Zacco > Zacco platypus. Next base: position 16,892,180 of record CM076086.1, read on the forward strand.
GTCATCACTTTGCATTTGTTGTCATGTGACCACTCAGCAGTCTAGCACTGTCCTTGTTTTTCCATTGCCGCATCTATAGAGGACAGTATGGTTATTCATGTTAAATTATGACTGATCAAGCCCTTTAGAACACAAAGCTCTTTACTGTGGCCCAATAATGGGCTCTTGTAGGCCCCAATCATTCACAGTCACCAGACTGAACTGTCTATACTGCCACAATAACGGGCTGACCCGACTTGCCACGGCATCTACAATCAGTTACGACAATAAAGAGAAATAAAGCCTTCCTCCCGCACCATCAATTAACAGCTTTTGTCTTTTCAAACTCCTTATCAAGGGCAGTAAATCTGGAAATAGGCTTCAAAAAGATTATTGTTGCCAGCTAACAATTAGCACTCTTAGAAAGAATAGAGTCCTGGTAAAAGCGAACTATTTTGTGCTGCGCTGGCTCGGCGTTGGGTCTCGGAAAACCTGACTCACGCAACAAGGTTCAGATTAATCGTGGAATGTAAAACCGCCCTCTGATGTCGTTCAATCGAGGATGAAGAAAACAGGGCAGTAAATACTGCATTTCAAACTCTAAGCATGAGCGGATCAGAACAATGACCCAAATGTGGGCTGAGTTCACTGCACGCTCGAATTTCACACCGTGTTTTCAAGTTTACATAGCAGAACAGATGGCAGATATGAGCCGACAGAAACAGTCTGGGAAGTGTAGAGGAGCATGCCATGAGAAGTCACGTAATCAAACAAACTCTTCGTTTACTCTCTTGAAAGTGTGAAAACGCCACCCTAACAAGTTTGATTTAAGCTTTAGTGAAGTACGCAGCTGTCTGTGGTCAGTTTTTTCTTAGAGAGAAAATCGAGTGGGTGGGGGACAAGCGTGGTTGTCCTCTCTCTCTCTCTCTCTCTCTCTCTCCGGCACTCCAAGCCTATTCTTCTCCATTTTCCTTGGCACGACTGCCGGGCCGGAGCTATTTTTAGCTGTGCTGCTTTCTATTTTTAGTAAACTACCGGTTTTCAGGCATTTAATGGGGAAGGACCACAGAAAAACACAAAGGGTTGGAATGGAGAGGAGGTCTGGCACACAAGTTGGGCGTCTGTTCCTTATTTCCAATGCTATGAGAACTTTAGCTGCTTTCTGCCCAGGACAGAGGACGGAAAAGGGGCAGCGGGGTAAAGAATTTGAAAGTCCTCCATCTTATAAATAACCACGAGTCTCAGGCCAAAAGCGCAAAATACAACAGGCTGTTACTAAGTGAAGCAGTACACTCATGTTAACCCGTTTGTGAAATAGGAGGGGTGAAGGAATGCAAAACAAAGACGTCTCTCTTTTGGTGAAATTCCTGAAGGGTTGAACTGAGTGTGGCACTGATTTCTCTTGAAAGGAAAAAAACTAAAATTACACTGTATATACATTGCCCAGCTAAAAAAAAAAAAAAAAAAAGTCGCTTTGGATTTAAATAGGCACATGCCTAAGAGTCTATGATCTTGACCAAAAATTGGAAATAAATGTTGTGATGTTATTTCCATCAGGAGAAGCATGAATTTTTGGCCAATATCTTGTATTTACAAAGCAAGAGTCAAGAAAGAAATGCACGAAATGGTCTGGAGAGGTGCCAATTCATGTGTCAAAATGATTCTTCATGCTTCCAACCATTCTTTCACAATCTGAGCCAGATGAATCTTGACATTGTCATCCTCTAATATGGCCATGATGTGTCTTCCTACATGGTTAAGAAATGAAAAGCTACACACTCCATCAAGAACTGTTGCCAAACATTTAACACGATAGAAACATAATAATCACTGCAATAATGATCCAAATCATAGACTCTCAGTCATTTGCCAATTTAGATCCAAACGGCGACTTATTGTTTTTGTTTTTTTTATTTTGGCCAGGTATATATTTAATATATACACATATATATTTAATCAAATTGTTGATCAGAAATTGTCTGTAATGGCAGTAAGCTCTAGCTCCTGGCACCCTCTTGATGTTGTGACTGCAATGTGACAGTGTTAACACAGAGCTGTATAAGCCCACCAAATCTGATTCACGGATTTAATCTGTCAATCGTCATCAAGGTTCAACAGAAGATCAAGAGCCATCATGCGTGCAACAACTCAGAATACACCGGAGAACCATTGCTGCAGCAAACAATCACATCAAAACACTTCTAAAACAAATTGAACACTAGATACACTTTAGACAAACCTTTTCACATAGAGAACAGTGAGTGAACCTAGCATGCAAAAAAAAATCGAAGTGCTTAAGAATGCATTGGCATGCAACTACATGAAGACAAATTATCTAAATTAAGAGAGTAGAAAAACGTTTGAGGCAAATGTGCCTGAAATGGAGCCAGCTTATAAAAGTAGGTTGACTATGTTTTCTTCGTTACATTTGAAATCGTATCGATGTGCCAAGCGCTGGAGGCATGTTTTCTCAGAGGTTTGTGTGGGTGAAATTGGAGGAAGGGAAGGTTGTCACCTCCAATGCCTTCCAGCACAAGACCAAACACAAGAGGTCAACTACCATACGCACAGAGCTTTGCTCAATCTCATTAGCCGGCCGTGTAGTCATTAACAGCACGACCTTTGGAAATAATTAACATTTTCCTTCCTTGCGCCAACGGTCTCATTGACAATTCTCAGTAGAGAGCGAAATCTAAGGTGTGGGGTCTGGAAAACATGCGTTTTGGGGGGACGACATGGGGTTATAGTGCACGCTGTTAGTTTTTAGGATTAAAAGGAGCATTTTCAGATTACACTAATCGAGGAAATGGGATTATCCTGGCTCCTTACTGGCTTGGCAGGGTGTCCATGAGATTTGCCTCGTGGAGACGTGATGTTTCTTCCCTCATGAGGCAAGCCATGCTGTTTTCCCTCTCAGCCTCATAAAAAACCAGCAGAATCCCAGCTAAATCTGACCCCAGGGCTTTGCTTGTAATGCATGTGTCAACGTTGCAAATGGCCTGTCGAACGGTGTTACACTAGACTGAACAGTCAAAGTATAATAATAGAGTTTGAATTTGCAGCTTGTTATGTGCAAGTGAAGTGAGTTGTGAAACAATAACCGGCTCATGCTCGAACGCACAGAGATAAAAAGATCCTTCACCGCAATTGAGCTCTTACAAACGCCTCTTTCAGCATCTATACTGTTATTCCTCATCCTTACAGCGTGTTTTTCTTCATCCCTTACTTAGTAAGAGAAGAGTTTGTTTGTGTGGCACCACCGGGGCTCTACGCAAATCAATCGGGTGTTTTTACTGCAAAAGGGACTTTTCCAGGGGAAATATTTTTCCCACTGCTCCCACTGGGAGCGGCATGGCCTTTCATGCATGTGGGGTGGGAACCTTCAAGTTCTCTCTTCCCAAAGTCAGGCTTGACAGGTGGTTTGGAAGAGCTGAGAGCAGTTTCACAGTTGCTCTTTGGTCTTTCAGTGATGATTTCAGCAGAAAACACTGATATTAGTGGTCAAGGAAGCACTTACCTAAAGCAACCCCACGCTTGCCCCGTGACATTTTCAGGAGCTCACATGTCAGCAAAGGTGGCTGTGATGTGCAAGCATGATCTTAAGTCTCTACGTACACCACCTGGCTTGGACAGTGGCACCTGCCGTGTCCTCCTAAACCTGTTGCATAATGCGGTCCTGACGAGATACAGTAAAGTCCTCGTCCCTGTCCTTTAGCTCAGCCTGATCCGTTCTTACAGACCGCAACGGCATGTGCCAAACATCTTTGCAAGGACTATTACAACATGTTCCCTAACAAATTACCACCAAACACAGGCCAGGTGTCAAGTTCTACAACTTGCTTGCTCTACCGAAAAGAACTGCCGGTCAAAAACAGAGCAAACTTTCTTGATGATTCAAATTCACTGAATTTATTTGGCAAAATTTTGATTGGGATTGCCAAGGGGAACTCACCTCCACGATGTCCGAATTCGTCCGGCTCTCATGGGGCTCATTGTACTCAGTGTATTTAAGCAGAACTTTGTCCATGTCGGTGCTGGCGTACTGGAACAGTTTATTAGTGCTGTTGAAGATGATGAGGGCGATCTCACAGTCGCACAGAACGCTCAGCTCATAGGCCTTCTTCATTAGTCCAAACTTCCTCTTTGTAAACGTAACCTGATAAACAAAAGAACAAGGAGAGGGTTACACTGGGATAGATTTGATACCTCTTGTTCAGTTACATAGACAAAACATTACTACTTTGGTAATGATAGCATTACGGTTCACTAGATAGACGGTTTGATGTTGGCCTTGTTGAAACAACCAACAGAGATGGTCACCAACATGTAAAGTCCTCAACAGACTTCTTATAACTCTTTTCAGCAGGAAAGTAATTAGCATTTCTGTCCAATCAATGCTCATAATTTTCAAACGCTTACTACTCACAACTGATACAATAAAATATGATCTTCACTGACTTGTACTTTCGTAATTCATGTCATTAGAATTTGCATGAATTGCATAGAAAGGCCCCGTCAAAATGAAACTTATTGCTTGAGTGAACAGGGTCCCATCCATCCAAAACCAAATTTTTTTGACAGGGTTCTCTGGTTAGAGAGCTATCAGAGCTCTACGTGCCATGCTAAATTTAGACTGGGGAGTTCAAGGTGAAATTCTGCCCAGCACGCTTCACAAATTGACAGCCCCTGGGTGGCAGGGTTCATAGGATTGCTTTGGCTAATGATGACCCAGCATCACCTAGGCACGCCGGCAGCGTTGCACACAATCCATTTGGAAAGGACAATTTCCCAAAGACACCGTTTAAACCCTCACAGAACAAACTCTCCATCTGTGATGAGATGGCAATGAAATTCGGCGAGAAACCGCCGCACAAACCCAAAGAACTCTCTTGGGCATCTGCCTGAAATATTCAAACTCTGGATTATTAAATTCTGGCATCAAAACAAGATAGAAAGGAAATGATATTGCTAAGACTTCGCTCTTTGGAAGCTTATAGGGACCTTAATGGAGTTCTCATTTATGTCTTACATAAGTAGCAGATGATTCTCCCAAGGAAGAATGAATCAAGAAACAATTCTCAATTATGTCTTAATAAAGTATCAATTTTCTCAAATGTTTCTTTTGAAATTAAACGAAATGGACACAAATGAGACATGCGTAAATGCCTTTCTTAGAGGTTTCTCTTTCATAACTCAACAGGCTCATTGGAATTCACAATTATGTCTCATTTAAGTATCGACTTTGTCTCATTTAGGCCCTGTTTACACCTAGTATTAAGAAGTGTTTTGGTCGATTGGATCACATGTGGACAATGCTAAATACAGGTCTAAATGGGGTCTAAAACATTTTGAGTTTGTCCGCTTTCGACCACTACCAGAGGTAGTCAAAAACACATCCATGTGGTCGAATGTGTTCGAACAGCCACAAAACTCTCCACCTACTGACCGAATGCGTAAACATCATGAGAAATGCGCTAGCCAGACGGGATTTAAGTTTTGTAAAGTTTGGTTTGAAGACAAATACGTACCAAGCGCAATATTCTCTCACCATTCCTGATTTCTAACACAATCACTCACAGCGTTCGGCGTGGTTTTGTGTCTGTCACAGCAGAAGAGTTTTCCTTCATCTCCAGGCACGTTTATATGTAAATTGCACAAGTTTACTTTTTCTATTGGATTGAAAGAACTCAAAAAAAAAAAAATATTTACCCGCCCATAGACCCTCGCCTCGAAGAAATCAGGACAGAAGTGGTTTGAAGTGGAAAAAAGAGAGGGATTAAAGCACCAGGTGTAAACAGGCACGGATTTCACTCATCCACTTATGATCTGATCGACCAAAATGCATCTAAATACCAGGAGTAAAAAGGGCCTTAGATGCATTTGGCTGGCATATGCCTTTTATCCAATATGGTATGTATTGTTGTTGGTAGCACCATGCTACCAGAGCTAGACCTATTTGACTGAAATGTTTCTCCTAAAATTCCTCAAGAGAAATAAAAATTCCCAAATAGACATAAAAAAAAAATAGATATAAAAAAAAATCAACATAGCTTAGCTCATTTGACTAAACTTTAGAGGAGACATATGTGAGATTGCTGGGGTCTAACTAATTTCAGACACAGGAGACTATTTGTTCTCCATTTAATCCATTTTCTGTCAAAGAGATTCAAAAGACATTTTAAAGAGAGTTTAGACTTTCAACGTGCAGAAGACATGCATGTGAAGCCCTAATCTACATGGTGATGTTGGTGTTTGTGTGTTCCTGATCCCTGTGCGTGAGTTCAGACGTCATGTGCCCTGTCACAAACAAACTCCAGCAGGGTGATCTTCTCACTCCTACCGCTCAGCACGCTGATGCTCTCACCTCCACATGATTTAGATTACGCTCTCTCACACACACATGCACATGCACCGGGAGCGACAGATGTCTTACACATGCTCACTGAGACGCCCCCCCCACACACATACGCACACAAAAAACGCTCGCCTTTCACACGCTGCATGCGTTCAGTTCCATGTTCAGCCTGACTTTACCTTAGATGTCTGAGTCACAAAGACTTATTTGTTTTTTGTTTTTTACATTTTCCTACATGCTTTCTGATGTTAAACTGCACTTTGAGGCTGCAGCTAACCTTACACGAGCGTGCTGCCCTTGTAAAGAATCATGCAAGTTTATTTCAGAGAATCTGCTGCGGGGTAAGACGTCTCACACAGAACATCCACTGAGAGCTCCACCACAACAACACGGGAAAGGGTGGGCGTGGAGGGGGGCTAATCGTGCCACTGCACTGGGGGTCAGGAAGCACATTTGAGTGCATTTCCTGTCATAACAGGAAGGGTCCAATGGCTTCCTCTGCACAATGGCTTTGCATCGGTTTCCGGCCCTGTACTGGTCATTGAAGGGGGTGGAGACATGTGTGTGTGTGTGTGTGGGGGGGGGGGGGCATAGATGACAGGCAACCATTTATCCTGCTCCCTGAGCTGTTGTCCACTTGAACACTAAAGCATTGTTCAGAAGCAAAGGACAAGGCTGAACTCTTAACCTTTTTTTATTAAAGTGCTTTACTGATAAAAACTTAACAAATGAAAAATAAACAATTTATTTAGCCATGGATGCTCTCTTAAAAATAAAAGTTCTTGAATGGATCATATTTTTTTGCTCTATAGAGTTCCTGAGTTGGCTAAAGTTCTTGACGTTTCATTATATTCTCTAAAAAGTAATTCGGAGGACCTGTTACCGCAACTTAAATAAATGTATGGTTGAAAGTTCAAAATTCTAATTTATTGTTTTAATTAAATCTTTTAAGTTGCAAACATTATTTTGTAGACTTCTGTAGACATAATAATGTTGATCAGCTAATAATTTAAACTCAAATTTCAATAAATAAAAAAAAAAAAAAAAAGTAGGTTGTAGTAATGTAATGAAACTTCAAAAATTAGACTGTGGATTTCTTGTCTCCAGCATGTTTTGCATAGGACTGGATAAATGTTGAAATTAAGTGTTAATTTATTTATGTTTAGTGAAGGAAAAGACCTGTTTTAGTGCAAACATTTAAAAGAGTTTCTGTAATGCTGAAGTTTTTGTGGCTACCATTGTGTACATGAGGTTAAACTACATTGACTTTATAAGCAATGACTGCGCTAATGCCAGTGACAAGTAATATCTTACTTGTTCATTAAACATGCATGTTAAATAACTTATGTTAGCATGTGCTATAATAGACGTTTTGAAATGAAATAGATAAGATTAACTGGTTCCAGGGCTATAACTCTGGTAGTTGGAGTTACTTAAATTCCTTTTTAGTAATCAACTTAAAAATTTGTGTTTATGCAACAAATGATTAAGTTCCTCTAACTCAGTGTAGACTCAGTGTAACTCAGCTTGTTGGTTGAACGTGAATTCACTCAAAGTTGTCAAAACTCAAACAAAATTGATGCAAACTGTTGCGTTAATTTTGTTGTTGTTGTTGTTGAGCCAAGTGCCAGCACATTATTTTTTTTTAGAGTGATTAGCATTTTGGTTCTTGGATTTCCCAGAATTCATCACCTGTATTGAATTTCTGTATTGAATCATCCTGTCATTCCAATTCAAATTCTAACTTGAGTTTAACTGAGTTCACACTGGCTGAAACCTGAAGATGTTGAGTTCAATTCTCAGGGATATGTGACGGTTATTATCTCATTAAGAGCTAGCGCTCTGGTGGTATGACCCGCAGCTATCCGTGTTAGCCATGAAATTGAATAGTTCACGCTCCAAATCATGATTTCACATTTGGCCCTGTGCTACACTCTTAAATATAAAATGTTCCAAAAGTGTTTTAAAACACCATTGTGGGTTCCCCAAAGAACCTTTCAGTGATTTTTTTTCTTAGTGTGAAGAACATTTTAATAATCTAAAGAACCTTTTTCCACTATAAAGAATGCTCTGTCCAATGGAAACGTTTCATGGATGTTAAAGTTTCATGGCAATAAATAAACTTTATTTTTAAGAGTGTAGAGCTCATGCACATGCCCAGCTTTATATATTTTTAGGTGGTCCAGATAAATACAATGCTAAAAACCTTATTTACGAAGTTCTGAACGAAATAAAGCATGTGAACCCAAAAGTCGCGACCCCGAAACCTTCAGGACAGAGAAATGCTGGTTCAATCAGGAAGGTAAGAGGTTGATGTGCTTCATAAGTGTTGTCAGATGTGGCTACAGATCCTGCCCGTCTAATTGCCCGGGTGAGTAATAAGTTGGAGCCGCTCGTTGTGGTGAATGACACACCCGCTGGTGGAGGCACGGTTTCCTCTACTCCATTGCAAACCTCAATTATTCAGACTCTCCACATCTTATCATCTAATGCAAGAGCAATGCATTTAATATTGCAATTAAAGAAGTATTAAAAATAGCAATTACGATGATTTAGGACAATTATATTTCACATTCACACACATACACGCAACAAACGTGTGGGCAAAACTACAGCAGCCAGTCCGAAGTGAGAATCCAGCTTGTGAGTGTCTTGTGACACTGTCGTCAGAAGCTGCTGGCACTTCCTTAAGTGATGCATAGTGTGTGTGTGTGTGTGTGTGTGTGTGTGTGTGTGTGAGAGAGAGAGAGTACGCACTAAAGATTTATTACATTTCTGTGAAATGAGCGCTCCATTCTTTCCTTCCAGATAACATCTCTTTTACCTGTCTGTTGCGTTCGTCCATTATCCGCGCAATCTGAATCTTTTTCCTCCCCATTATTTCGGCCTGGTATTCCTTCCTATTCCAAAAGTACTGAACACACTCGTCTTCCTTCCTCTCTCGCTCTCTCTGTCCGATCCTCAATGCGGTCTTTCCTCTTTGCTTGTTCCTCTTATTTCAAAGACTCCGGCATCCGTTCCTGAACAGACAAGACAGAGGAAGAGATACAGATTTAATCAGACAGACGTTGACATCCCTCAGTGCTCGAATGTGGGAAGAAATGGAGCGTTTTGGTCAACAGCGTACAAAATCAGGACTTTCTGGTAAACACAACTGATTTATAAACATGTTTCATCCTGAGAAAAAACAGTGCTTTAAAATGTCTTGCATAAAAATAGTAAATCACCATATATATTTGCCCCTAGCATTTTGAGCGCTGTTGAGCAGATTCTGACTAACTCCGTGACACTCTTGTTTTCAAACGCTCACGTGTTTATCTGTGCAAGCACTCGATGAAGAGCAACAAATATGTCTATTTACATGTTTTTAAAGCGTTGATCACTGTAGCCAATCACAGACATATCTGTTGAGCGCTTGAACACAATGGCCAATCAGACGTGTTTAAGAATCCACTCAACAACTCTCAAAATGCTTGGGGGAAAAGCTGGTGCCATCACATTTTTTAAAATTTCAGCACTGACTTGGTACCAAAATCGATACTTTTGACAACACTAATATATATATTAGATTTAGATTATATATTTAGCATATTGTTTTGTCACAGTGTTTTAAGCAAACATTTAATGATGTATATTATATGTTATAAGTAAATAATTTATAATAGTTGATTTTATAAGTAACTACATTTTCTGAACAAAATTGAGCAAATGTGAGTATACTGTATATATATATATATATATACACACACACACACAAAAATTGCTGCCATATTTAAAGTATGAAATATTCAAAATACTTAATTAAATATTGTAATATTTAAAAAAAAATGTACTTAAGAAATAAAAAAGTGTAAAACAATAAGATTCGTTTTCAGAGAAAATATCTTGAGTTTTTTCACACACCATTGGCATATCGTTTTTCATTTTGTTTTATAAATTAATAACGTTTATGCTTAAATATAAATTAAAAAAATTAAATTGAAACACAATTTGTTGAGGATTTTGAATTTTTTAAAGTAAGTACATCTTCACGTTTTATTTAAAAAAAAAAAAAGATAAATTTGAGTGAAGTTAGCTTGTGCAATGACAGAGAAAGTAGGTAGTTGCCATGGTGTGGCTATGTGGTTTCTGGGGTGTTCTAGTTGTTTTTAGGTGGTTTAGTCAATAAAAATATTCCGGTTCTTAGAAATGTGTATGTGCAATATTAAGTATGAGCAACAGCAATAGTTTAGGAAGCCCCATCACCTGCAACTTGTACAAGAGGAAACAAACCTCAAGTGCAACCCACAATGCAAATGGAGAGGTTAAATGTTCACACTCACAACAAGAGGGAGGGAAACACGCGGCCAGCATAGAAACTGAAAATCAGCAGCAGAAATCTTCCAGGGTCAACTGCTTCTTTTCACCTAAACATGGTCAACAACTTGGCAATGCATGCATCAAGATGTGACCTTTTGATTATGCTTCAAGTCAACTGATAAAAGCCAGAGAGATGTGAAGGATTGGTGAAGGAGAGATGGAAAAAGCAGATGATACATCAGAAGAGGAAGTTACAGGAATGTTGTGACAGCATTTCATTTGATTTTGAAAAGCATACCAAATGATAAAAGCCTCGGCAAGCTCTGCTTGGACAAGGGAGTGTGCCAATAAAAATGGAAACTTACAGTAAATTCAAGACAGCGAGATCAAATACTGAGTGTCTTTTGGCGTAAGTAAAAACTGCATTCAAAGTCCCATAAAACATTACTTCATATTGACTTTTATGGATCCCGTTATATGTGCAAAAACCATTCTACTCAAGATCTACATCTACCTTATCCAACTTATCTTACAGCCTGATGGATGGTCACCCATTGAGCTACACCTTACGTAACTTTAAGCTGTTCAGGACATGTAATCCATTAAACCCGGACTCAAAGAGTTCCCTTTAGCCACTGCCGATGATGTCCAGCTCACTCATCTCCAATAACTGATCAGTCTGCTTATGTGTAGCGGTTTCATTTCAGGATTAGCATCTTGTTAGCATCTTGTACATGCACTGTGTCTTGTTTGAGTCATTTATGCAGTTAAGCAGCCATACTCGAGCAAAGAATCAATCACAATCAAGTATCTAAATTATTTTTATGTTATAGCCAATAACTAGATTTGTAAACTACAAGTAAAATTCCACAAAATATTACAAATATGGAGTTGACAAGACAAAGAAATAAAATAAATAAATCTAATAAATAAAATAAATTCCATTAAAATAGTTTTATTACATTTAATAAATATATATATAGTTTTTTATATATTAAAAATATAATACTCTATATATTATTATGTATTATTATTATTATAAAATAGATATGTAAAATGTAAAAATAAAATAAAATAAATCAATAGTGCTAACATAATCTGGTTTCAATATCAGGTCAATGGAAATAATAAATCGGATGGATACTAATTATTTACAAAAAAAATAACATTAAATAATAATACCTTTTTAGAAAAAAAGTCCTACCAATCTGCTTTAAATATCAGACCGATGGTAAGCTATATTGGAAAATATTAAATAAAATAAAATAAACAAAATAATAAAATAAAATAAAATAGTCATAACTACATTTTCTGATTCCGATATCGGACCAAAGCCATGATTTTTTTAAACAGGGACTTGCCAGGTAAACATAGTGAAATTGTGAACACGCACTTGACAAAAACCCCTCAGGAACTGGACATGTCGAGGCAAAATGGCTTAGAGGTCAGAGATGCTAGTGCGTTTACCCATGTGACAGAAAGATAAAGACAGAGAACGACAGGCGTGGGAGGAGCTGCTGTGTTACTTGAGTAGGAAGGAGGGCGGCCCAGTGCCAAGAAACAAGGAGAAGGGATCTCCAGAGAGTAATGTGCAACATTAAGTCACTTTGTTAATCTGCCTCTCTGCTTCTCCCGAGGGCAGCAGGAGAGGACAGATATCTCCTCGTCCTGTGAAGAGCGGCATGGTGCCACCGAAATAAAACAGCGCTGAGATAACACCTAGATATGACTGAGACAGTCTCCTGAGGGGCCATTAGACCCAGGACAATTTCCAGAGAAGGGCAGAAAGGCCTCCTAGCAAACCCTTTGCAAATTAGCTGTGGTAAAAGGGCAACCTGAAGGCAAATGTGTCATTCATGCCTACATAAGTAAATTTTGTACAAATCCTGTATGAAATCGTATAGTCGATGAAAATGTGTTTTAAAAATACGCCTCATAGCAGCAGATTAGCGGTTAGCACACACGCTCAGCACAATGCAATCGCAAACCTCACAGACAGCGCGAATTGAATCCCATTATACATAAATTCCATCACGATAACCGAAATCAACAAGATTATACATTTTCTGAAGAAAAAGTTACTAATGCTTGCACATTCATAACTCACTTTCACAATGCTAATGTGTTTTTAGCATGTTGCTAAGAGGTTATTAGTGTGTTCTAAATAATACTTTACTCTCTAGTTTTAAAGTTTCCATGATATTCTGATCCCTGCTCACACCAAGTATGATAACTACAATGTTTTAGAGAATGAATAGGGAATAGGGATAGAATAGGGAAGTCCACAACTAAAATGAGAAAGACACAGAGGAAGAATCATTGGAATCACTATTTTTTTTTCCAGCTAATGAAGGATAACATTGACAGCCAATCAGAATCCATTTTGATTTAAAGAGGTCGAGCATTTAAAGCTGCAGACGACATAACTGCAGTGCGTGCTTACAATAAACAGAATGTTATTGTGCGCTGGATGCTAATATAGTTATCTTTATAGATAGATCAGCTCATTTGAGTTTTCATTTGAAAAGCAGCAGCACACCTCTCCTAATAATTATTTGAGGTACAGCAATGTTTGCAAAAGTTTGCCTTAGCAATCACCGCTAATAAAGACATCAAAAAGACAGAAATAACCAAAAGAAAATATTCAAACTAGCATTTTTAAGGCAGCCTCTGGCATAACTTGGCTAATATCAGTTAACACAATTGAGATTGGAGGCTGTACAACTTCATTATCACCATCATTCAGGGCATCTGAAACACTGAAGATGTGCCAAGCAGCAAAGAAACTTGTCGGATCATGTCGAAGCACATCCTCGGTGCTCTTGGCAGACCCCCAGAGGTGTCAGACAGCTGACTCTGACTGGAAGGAGGAAGCAGCTCTTCGCAAACAGCACCCAGCAGCTTGCACAAATGGACATAATGGCAGGAAGTCTTCGCAGACTACCTCATAAGGAAGTGACATCATTGATTAGAAACAAAACAAGATGCTTCTTCTCATAAACTGTTTCACGATACAGAAAATGGTAAGTGCCAACAAATATCATCGTTCTGAAGTGACTGATGAGGTTTGCTGTGATAAAACGAAAGTTATATCATCCCTTTCAGGGTTTGACAGGAAGCCACCACAAAAAAACCTCTTATATATCACCTTTCAAAATCATAAAAGCAATTGACCCTCCGCAAAGACCCGCCCTCTTTAGTTGCTTTACTGTTGCTTTATCCGACAAGCCATGCTCTTTCATCTTTCACTGCATGTTCTCACGCAGTGAAAAATACATTACGGAGCTTAGAGGACACTGACAGCACGTCGACAGACATATGAAACTGTTTCATATGTAATATATTGTAATTTTTTAAAGAAGTTTAAACGATAAATACGTATAGTGGCTCTTTAATGTGTTGTGACAGATCGCTGAAGCTCCTCGAAGCGGCTCATGAACCAACCATCTATACAAGTTTATAGTATCAAATAAACATCAGAAGGAATGTTGTTTCAAGTGTGGAAAGACGTGAGTACACACAATTTTTGAAGTTCAAGTTCACCAACGTTAATCTACTAACTCCCCTGACTGCTTTGTCGGACAAAATGGTGGATTCGGGTTATGATTGGTCAGATCAACTGTCAAACAAACAGTTTGCGAAGCGTCAATTGTAATGTGTATGTAAACCAGTGTTGGGAAGGTTACTTTGGAAATGTAATGTTATTGATTACAAGTTACCAGATTACAAGTAATGTAACTGATTACATTTGATTAGTTTTCTAATTTCCAGCACTAGAATGCATTTTTATCACTCGCCATGGTGGCAGCTCTCAGACAGGTTGTATCCTAAAGCTTTCTGACTGGTTAACTGGCTGACGTGGTGCGCTGCAAATTCAAACAAGACAACCAATCAAAAGCATCAGTTTAGCAGAACTTTACTAAACGGCCTATCATGCCATAGGCATTGTCAAAAACAGGCAAATCAACGAATTAATATTATTCTACATATCCTAGATTTTTACAGAAAATATTCAGATGTAGCCCCCTTTGTAATCGTTAACATTTTCATAAGTAACTAATTTAACTACACATTTTTTCCCTCCAATAAAACAGTTACCAATAAATTTATTTGGTTTATTGGTAACGCTTTATTTTACAGTGTCATTGTTACATATGTTACATGTAGTTCTATTGTAACAACTATAAATTTTGCATAATTACATGCCACTTACCCTAAACCAAACCAAACCCTAATCCTAAACCTATAGTAAGTATATGTAGTTACTTAATACTACTTAGCACTTAAATGTATAATTACAAAGACAGCTTAAAATGAAGTGTCACCGATTTATTTTGCAATTAAATTACGTAACTCCGTTACATGTAACTAGTTATTCCCCAACACCGGTCTAAACTAATGCCATCTGTTTGAACCACAGATTAATTTTTGTGAATAGCAAGTGTAAACAAGACAAGACAAATGCATGTGCAACATGTCTTCTAAGCTTGTATGCCTGTGTGTCAAATATCATTAAAAAAAATGGCAAAAGTTTAAAGTTAGGAAGCATTCTTATTGCACGGCAAAGTCCAAAAAGTAGTAACATTTTTGTTTTCTGGTCATTTTTGGTGGTGTTTGTCCATGCAAACTCTATACCATGGTGCTAGGATGTTGCTAAGGTGTTTTGAGTGTTTTTGTACAAGAAATTCATACTGTTTTGGAACAACTTGAAGGTGAGTAAATTATGACAAAATTTGGGTGAACTTTCCCTTTAAGTTTAGGGGTTTGAATAGTAATAGTGATATTTGCTTTAGCAAACAACCAATCACCCCCCAGCTGTATCTCATGGAGAGGACTCCTGCATCTCTTTGGTGTCTATCAAGGGAGCCCACTATGGCTCAGAGCAGTGGCCGCCAAGAGACTGTATCAATCAGTGCCAGAATGGGGACAAGTCACTCTCCACCCCACCCTTACGGCTCGCCTCAAAACTTCCCAAGGACAAAGAGGAGACAGCGTCTGTCTTTCTCAATGAGAGCACACGAGCTGTGGAGGTTAGTCGTACCACGGAACGAGACCAGCTCCCAGACGCCCCGCTACATTCCCATATCCTGAACCCGCGGTTCCTCACGGAGCACTGTGCGTGAACAGCCGTGGGCCATGTGAGTCCAGGATGATGCTGTCCGCTTAGCGTGAGATTAGAGAGATCTGGCTTTGGCTCACATTGCATTGGTCTTGTATTACAAGTTTTCAGAAATTCTATGTTTAAATATGCAAACTAGAATGATCTAATGAAATATGCACAAATTAGCATAAACGTCCACCCCAGAAATCTGAACATTGCAGGTTCAAAATTCTGGTTTCATCTTGTTGACATATTAGAGGTTTTTTTTTTACAGAGATTTGGCATTTCTCTTTTTATCACTCCATAAATCAGAGAATACGATAAACAGCCAGCATATTTTTAGGACAAAACGTTAACTGTATAAATATATGAAATGTTAGTGCTGTCAAATCGATTATTCGTGATTAATCGCATCTAACATAAAAGACTGTAAATATACAAAATGTGTGTGTGTGTGTATATATATATATATATATATATATATATATATATATATTGTACAAAACTTTTGTTAGATGCGATTACACGCGATATGTGAACAAACCCCTCTGTAAAAACCATCAGAATATAGACAGGAATAAAACTAACATTTGGGAAATTTATGGCTCAACGCATGAAGAAAAAAAAGCCATTTTGAAAAACTGCCTTTAAAGAAATGTATTGTAATTGAAATCTATTGACAAAAAAAGATGAAATGTAATTAAATAAACACTTGTGTCTTTTAGATATTTTCTTTCCACTAGTCTGAAAGAAGATAAGTTATGGTCATAAAATAGACCGTTATCTAAACACTAACCAGTGCCCAAAAAAACAATGGTTTTATGCCTTCCCTTTACATCATAGATTTCATAAAATGTGATAAGACAGAAAATATATATTGTGAATTAAATTTTTTTGCACATATAAAGTGTTCAAAGCATAAATCTCACACAATTATATTACAACAAGAAAAAAAAATTGGTAATGGGGTAATATAAACTCATTCAAGATATTTTCTCTTAAAACAAGTTTAGCCAACCCTGGTAAGCTACACTTCCTTATATGCCAATATCAACGGAAAATCTCAAATTATGTCCCAGTTCTTTGCAGGATTTTCAGCGACCTAATTACAAAAGCTAAGCAAGCAGCTACAATCAAGCTATTGGCAACAATTCGGTTAATATTCTGGCAAATAACTCTCAAAACTATGACAGCAAGAGATCAAGGCAATTTGACACTGTGCTCATAGTTGTGTACGCATTTGCATGGCTTCCTTTTGCTGTCGAGATGTGTGTCACACAGCTGTGTTCTCTCAGTGTGTGTGCGTTGCGTTTGCGCTTCACCGCTAACCGATACCCTCTGTCAACTGAAACTCTGTGGCCATTCGTAGCCACATGCTAAGTTATCACTTCTCGTTTCTGTTATATTATTTGAAATGCTCTGAATACATGACATTAAAGACTGTGGTGCTTGATATGTGCTCATTTAAATCTACACCTTGGCTAAAATCAAAAATGAAACTGTTTGATCTATATGTTTTGCACAGCAATATATAGTTAAACATGAAAATGTGCTGTAGTTAGCATAACAAGCACATCTACCTGATTGGACCCATACATTTATTTTCATTAGTGTAACTAACTAGATTTATTTAATAATATGACATACGTTCTTTGATTTAAAGAATACGGTACTAGTTATTAAATAAATAAATAAATGAAGTATTAGGCTAATTTCAGTTCTGTATCTGACAAATCAGAATCAAGTATTCTAGAAAGTTGTTGTGACGTGACGGCAAAAAGACATTATAAAATCTTTCCATCCCCATAATATTATCCAGCAAAAACTCAAACAATAATATGATGTGAATTTTTATGCCAAACCAGACTGTATATGATTTGCCAAGAGTAAATGCACACTTGCCCTGCTGTTAGCGGTTCATGGCTTAAACACGGACCTGTGATCGATATTCTTAAGTGTTTTTGTCATGCTGCCCAATGTGGAGAAGAGATCTTGCCAGTTGGTTGGCTCTGACATCGGAGCAAGTCTCACGGTGTAGGCTGATCTCTCAGCTCTTGGCAGCATATACAGGACTGCGCTCTTACACAGCAGGTGAGTGACCTGAAGAAAGCAGGTGGCCATTTCTTCCTCTGATCCTTTGAATTACACCCTGAAGCTTAATATTTGATTTTGGTGGTTTAATCAAATCCTTAACCTTAAGTATGAGCAACAGTAATCACACAAGACTCTAATAAGAGGCTTTTCTAAAGGACTGAGATGTTGTATGTTCTACGGGATGTTTAGATGTAAAGATCAAGTCTAGAAAGTTCAGGGGTCGGATTCACAAAACATTCTTAAGAATAAAATTCTTTGCAACTGCTATTTTTTCTTATTTTCAAACTTAAGAAAAAAGTTAAGAATATTTTGTATTCCCAAAAACATTTCTTAAAAATGATCTAAAGTCCAAACTAGTTCTATCATGACAGTATTTGGCATGGTAATGGATATGACATGTTGATCTGTTTGGTCTTGGCGGAATAGATCTGCTACGCTGCTGCTGCTGTAGTTTATTACGGGACTTGCTAGTGCCAATACATATTTGACACGCAGCTGTGAGCAAATAAGACATGCGGCTGCTGTACATTATAGCGTACATGAATTACCCATAGTATATCTATACAGGTGGAGCTGGGGAAGGTGGAGGGTTTCTGAAAGCCCGCTGCAACTGCTACAGCAAATACTGACCAAGTATTTGAAGGCTGAGCAGCGAGCTCATTGGCCACTGACACAGCAGGAACCAATCAGCTGTGTCCTATAGAGAATGATTTGATTGCAAGCAGATTGAGTTAAAGACCTGCACCATCTAGAGTTTCATGACAGAACTCTGAATGAAAATTTGAATTATTGAGAAGAATAACTTGTCTTAAATCTAATGTAAAGTTAAGATGTTTAATGAACTTATTGGGTTGTTTACACAATGCACAATTTATACCATGTCTGAATACTGGATTATGATTGGTTGGAAGGTGTGCATTAAAATTATAAGTTAAAAAAAAGTGACCATTCTATATTTATGCGTCGCTTTCACTGAAGCACACACACACAGAATCATTCAGAACCACAGAAACTTTCAACGCCCCTATTAATAAAATAGCTTCTCTACTGAATCGATACATTATATTTCTCAGCAATGAGGGGGTAACCGCTGTTTTTGAAGGAATTAAACTCACATCTTCATTGTTAGTAGAAAGAGATACAGGTAATTTTTCCTTCATGTCAAATATTGGACTGCTAACTTCACGTTATTTTGCTAATCTGCAGGCAGTGCAAAAAGTCAGCCTAGATGTTTTTCCATTGAGTTGATCAGTGAGTCTTTGGCAAGAACCGCCGTACAGTCATATACAGTAACACTAAAGCCTGTTATTTTGTTCTTAAAGTTCACTTCAGAATTCAAATTGCCTGATAATTTACTCACCACAATGTCTGAGGGTTTATGTCTTTCTTTCTTCAGTCGAAAAGAAATTACGTTTTTTGAGGAAAACATTGCAGGATTTTTCTCCATATAGTGGACATCAGTGGGGTTCAACAGGCTGAAGGTCCAAATGTCAGTTTCAGTGTAGCTTCAAAGAGCTCTATATGATCCCAGATGAGGAATAAGAGTCTTATCTAGTGACACGACCGGTCTTTTTCTAAAAAAATTTACATACCTTTTAACCACAAATGCTCGTCATGAACTGCGCTGTGATGCATTACATAATCACGTTGGAATGGTCACATGTGATGTAGGCGGAAGTACTGATACAGTATTTACAAAGCGAACGTGCAAAAAAAAAGTCAAACGGGCTTTACAAAAACCAAAGGTAAAACAACAATATCTGACGATTTTGATTTTGAGTTTTTCACCCTACCATGGTACTTCCGCCTATGTGACAAGTGACCTTTCCAAGATGATTACGTAATGTGTGGCACATCACAGAGCAATGCAAGAGGAGCATTTGTGGTTTGACCGATCGTTTAACTAAATAAGACCCTTATTCCTCGACTGAGATCGTATAGAGCCCTTTGAAACTGCACTGAAACTGTCATTTGGACCCTCAACCCATTGTGCCTTGGTGAAGTCCACTATATCTCAAAAAAAACCAGGAATGTTTTCCTCAAAAACCTTAATTTCTTTTTGACTGAAGAAAGAAGACATAAACATCTTGGATGACATAGGGGTGAATAAATTCAGGAAATTGTAATTCTGAACTGATCTAACCCTTTAAGAAGGAAAAAAATGTTCTCAAGTAAATATTTGAAAAGTTCTTAAGAATTTTTCAAGAACTGACCTTGCGAACTCTACTTAGAAAATGTCCTAACACTTCTGTCTCAAGAAGATTTTCATGAATCGGGCCTTAAATGACTAAATGTGCCTCAATCGATCTGTTTATCTCACACAGTGTCTGCATCATAAGAATTGGATTTGATCTCGCAGTGGCAGCCTGGAGGTCTGGGTGTGGGTGTTTACAGCAGCATGGGAACGATCTCACGGGGAGGAAGTGACGTGGAAGCTAGGGAGCATTGTAAACCAAACCAGGATGAGGGCAGCCCGACAGCAGCCACCTCAAACTCCCCCTCACAGACTTCCTCTTCCAAATATACTACACGTGTAAATGGAGCAGAACCAAAAATAAAATTATGAACTTTTTTACCTCAAATAACAAAAGCAGTAGCTAAACTTGATAGCTCATCACAACTGCAGCAAATGTTGTTTACATTACGACTGGGGTGTTGTGGGATTTGTGATTTCTAAAAGAACATTTTATTTAATTTACAGCTCTCTACACAGATCACGCTCTGTGACTTCAAATGCAGAATAGAGATGCTAGTCATCTGTGGAGATTCATTTTGAAAGTAAACCAGGAATTGGCAGGAAAAAAATCTGACACATAATCAAAGAACAAACTTACACGAGTCGAGCAAAATCAGGACTAAAAAAGGCCACAAACACGCAGGTTTGCGACAACCAAACATGGATTCTACCTCTGTAATTTTGAGGATGGAGAAAATTTGAGGGTTTGGCTATACTCAGTGCTATATTTAAGCAAGATGGCTTGAGATATTCACTGTATAGCACAGCATTGAGCGTCTTTAAAGTTCACCAAAAAAAAAGTAAATTCAGCAGCATTTACTCACCCTCATGTTGGTCACAACCTGTCTGACTTATTCTTCTGAGGAACACAATGGTTTGACCCCACTGACTTTCATTGTATGTTGGGTTCCACAGAATAAAGAAAGACACAAGTTTGGGCCATCATGAGGGTGAGTAAATGATGACAGAATTTTTATCTGTTGGGTGAACTATCCTTTGCTTGACAAAAGTTACATCAATTTATTAATTCGCACTCTTCCACTAGACAATCTAGTCTCTGCATGTAAACTAAGGATAATACTTGCATGCTGAAGTTGCTGGTAAACAAGTATTTCACATCATAGCTGGTGCTGGATTGTATTTTAGCATGACTTGAACGCTGTATAGACCACCTGGCCTGCCGAAATTAAACTACACAGTTTATAGACATACAAAGAATGGTTTAAACTTCCGCTGTCAAGTTTTGTCAGTAACTGTCCTTGATCAGCTGGACTTCTGTAAGACCTCAGGAGGTCAAGAATGTCCATTTGTCATTTGGAAGACACCTGGCTTGGGATTCTTGCTGAAGACACTGTTTGAAACCCATCTGTGGGATGAACCGGGAGCTCCAGAAACCTGCTATGAAGACTATGGGAATAACTGGACAGGATTCCAGTGGCGTGTTACAGTGGATGCAGTATCTGTTACCTTCGAACCGACAAGTCACATTTTAAATACTTTAACTAACCTCACTCTAAACTATGAACACATGATCCACTAAAAATATCCCCCAACGCACGCGTCGAGCTGATTAATGCTATATACGGCCCACCGTACAAAGAGTTCTCTGTGCGAAACCTGCTCACTGGAGGATGCAACACAGTGAATTGAGCATTTTACACCAGTGACAAAGATAGATTGCATGACAGGGGAAAAAAATGATTTTTTTTTTGTGGCAAAATCAAGTTGTGCCAAAAAAACTGCTTTGAGAGCAAGATCAGCAAAACCACAGACCAGGAGAGCTTAGGTTTCATTTATACATTTGTCTAGGGTTAAAACAAGGTTAGTGCAAATTCTTCATTTACAATGAATCCATAAAATTTAAATTACATATAATTCAAAACTCAATATATAATAAACACACTACCAATACTAAATAGAAGTTTGGGGTCGGAAAGATTTTTAATGTTTTTTTAAAAAGTATCTTCTTATTCAATCAAAAATACAGTAAAAACAGTAATATTATGAAATATTAGAGCAATTAAATATAACTGAATATATTTTAAAATTAAATTTATTCCTGTGACCAAAGCTAAATTTTCAGCATCCAGTCGTCAGTGTCACATGTCAAGAAACATTCATGATTATTATCAATGCTGAAAACAGTTGTGCTGCTTCATATATTTGTGGAAACCATGATAGTTTTTTTCATTATTTTTTTTTTTTCGATGAGCTGTACAGAACAGCATTTACTTATAAATCTTTACTATCACTTTTAATCAATTGATTGCATCCTTGCTTAATTACAAAAAACAAAAAACTTGCTGACCCCAAACTTTTGAACGGTAAACATTCAAAAATGTATTTAAAAACATTATTTTTTTGTGAATGTATAATAAATTTATCATGTTCATATCTACGAGTCTGCATTAAAACCCTGGCTTTTATATAAAGACACTGAACATTTTTTCAAACGTCTTCTTTCAGGAGTTATAATCAGCACAGCTGTTTTTTGATGGAACGATGATGGTGACACACTTTTGCTGCATTTCACTCACTGGCTAATGAAAAAAACCAAAGAAAGTACCATGGAGGTCTGACCAGCACCCAGACCACCCAGCAGGATATCCTACACAACTCATATACTGAGCGCACTCATCTCTATATATGCTGCTACTAGCTGTTAATACCACAATTACAACTTCATCCCATCAAACCCTTTACGAAGCTGCTGGTTATTATTTAATATGACAAACCGGGATCATTAAAATCATCTACAGGCCTCTCGTAATATTAAAATCGAGAGGTGGTTAGTTTTTTAAAAATACATCAGCTTACAATATTTATTAATTACCTTCTCACCATTGAGTGACTCCTCGCACAGCTTGTGTTAAAGAAAACACATTGGCTGTTGTCATAATTTATTGCGGTAAAGTTGTCATCATTCACCAGTAACTAATTCAATCACACGTCAGATTTATAGTTTCCTGATGGCAAATACAGTTGAAGTGTGTGCCATTCTTTGAGAGGCACATCTCCGTGCATGGCACACGTTTCCTGTTTGTAAGTATTTCATCTCACTCTTCAATATAAGAATCAAGTGCACTTGTTCATTCTTGCAGCACTTTCCAAACTAACAACATGCATACTTGAACACTTGCACAAAAAGGGCACAATGAATGTTATTAAGTGCAGGGAGGAGCACCAGGCTTTCCTGGATCACATTTTGCCCTTTGGCCATTATTATTGTACAAGCACCAGTGGAAAGCACTCCTCTCATCTAAACTGTTGCCATTTCACCCAGGGAACCCCATCCTGGATATTCCGGGTTAACTGTAAAGCCATTAGGTTCAGTAAGCGCTGCCATATAAAATAACTTGTTTACAGTTCTCCAATTACCACAGCAGGGTATAAATAGAGACGCTATTCACATAATTACACCATTTTGGAAAAGTTGTTTGTTTAGTGTTACCTAAACCACTCCAGACAACATTTAAATTATATTTAAAAAAAAAAAAAAAAAGGTAGAAAAGCTGTTCTGTTTTATTACTTATACTATTCCACACTGTAAAAATATTGCTATGATTTATCACATTTTTTCTTTCGTGAAACCATCTTAGATAATTAATGCGTTTCAGATAACATATTTTGAGTTTCTGTTGATTAAACCAATCGCTTTTATTGTATTAACTCAATTTTTTTAATTTCAGTGAACTCAAAATTTTAAGGCAACCAGGAAACTTACTCTTTTTTAAGTAAACCCAACAATTCTTTTTTTACAGTTCTTTACTGGCATTCTTTATAATAGAAAAAAAGTTCTTTAGATTGTTCTTTAAATAGTTATGTTCTTTGCACTAAGAAAAAAAAAGATTATCTATCTAGAAGGGGAAAAAACATTCGGAAGCTTTTAATATTTTCTATTTTATTACTTTTTAACTATACTGACATTTAATATTACTTTTCCATACTTCATTACTTGTAAATCCATTCTATTCTAGTGTATTGCATACTATTCTATTCTATTCTATTCTATTCATCAATACTATAACTGATTGCACTATTCTATGTTATTAATCCACATAATTTAAAAAAAAAAACAAAAAAAAAAACAACTTACTTTGTAATGCATGAGTGTGTCAGGTCCAGAAAGCGTGCGCGCGCTGGTGTTAACGGTCAGACACGCACTGGTCCAGAACTCCTCACGCGCTCTTCCAAATCCAGAACCGCGTCAAAGCGCTTCATGTGCGCGTCAATGCGAGAATGATCACAGAACTCCGCGTCTCTCATTGGCTTTGACACGCGCAGCGATGGAAAACGTCTTTTAATTAAATAACGGGAAAAAGCGACTGAAGATGTCCAGAGTTATCCTGGATAGGTCGGTAGTGTTTGAGATCTCCTCGAGTTTACTGACACGATCCTCACGCGCGTCTGTTCGTCACACAGGAGAGAGAATCTCTCTCTCTCTCTTTGAAAAGGGGGCGGGTCTATCGTGTACAGTAACTCACACCAGCCTAACAATGCGAGCGCGTGACGCGACGCGTCCAACTAAAACGCTCTTGTTTTAATCTCCAGTCAGTCGCGTCGCGTCGAGTGCACAGACGCGAGAGCTCAAGCGGATAAACGTTTGCAGTTATTCCACTTGAGTCCAGTTGTGTTGAACTTACTGTACTGAAAGTATTTATTTCTCTGAGACTTTCTCTTAAAATAAAATAAATAAAAACAAATATGAACATGTAAACTAAAAAAGTACTTACCAATCACTTGCTCATAACCTTAAGTTTCAACTTCACTATCTTCTCCCTCTGAATCTTCACTGCTTTTGTGTCTCCATCAAATGGGTTTTTTGAGGTCCTTCGTTTTTGGCACCTGGAAAAATGAAATATTAATCAAATTATATTAATTAGTTATTAGTCTGGGGGATAATCAGCATGCACATTGAAACGCATCAGTGAAGTTTTGAGCCTGGCGGCAGAAACATGCGTGACTCATTACCGCATGCTAGTGGCGGGTTTGTGTATTACACCTCAATACACACTTACCATATATCCTTCAATAACCATAACAGGGCTTATGTATTTGTTCATTCAGCTGAGACAGTCTGTTAAAGTTTTTTTAAGTTTAGTTTATCTCGATAACTGAGCATTAGGGAGAGAGCGGAAACAGAGTTCATCCGCTCTTGTCCAAGAAAAGCAATATGAGTGTTTTAATAGACACAGAACACTGACAACCCTTTACCTTTCCAACACTTTTCCTGGCAGGGCACTAATGCTGACACTCACAAAGGAACATGGGCGCTCTCAGGGGCCGTGTTTTTCATTGAACAATTTCCCCAGGAGCTGCCAAGTGTGGGTAAGGGTAAAACCTCCATGTGAAGTTTAGCAATACTTCGAGCTTAATCGTAAGTGTCTGTGAAGCTTAGGATTTTGCAATTGTTTTTGTTTTCTAAGATTCAGGCTTTTCCATGATATGCTTGATACATTTAAATCAAGGTGAAAATTAGTAGTAGAACAGAGATTTTTTTTAAAGTCCCCATGAAATCTAAATTATGTTTATTATGAATTATTTATCAGTGCACAATTTTTTGTGAGAAAACTTCAATCAAAATATCTTTCCTTCCCTCTTGATTTTCTCAGATGATGTGTTTTCTGGCATGAGGGCGGGGAAACCTGTCTCTCCAATAGCAAACCACAATCATCCAATCAAATCCCCATGAACAAAATCAAATCCGCTCTTCATTTTATCTTGTTCCAGAAACCGTTTCACTCGGATATATGCCACAATAGGGAAGAAAAGACTATCATAACTTCCACTTCATGCCAACTTTAACTGCTTTACAAAAAAAAGAGAGTAGGTCAAAAGATAAAATAAACAGTCTGTCTTAAAGCACAGCTTTTCTTTCAGAAACCAAGTTTCTGTTTCAAAGTAAATAACAGGTTTGCACCAAAAAGACGATTATCTTTACTTTGAACCTTTTGGGACAAAGTGAATATTTTTGAGGGTGTCTCTCTGTATTAACTTATTAAAATATAACAGAATAAAGGAAAAACTCGTACAGGTTTTGAATGAACCAAGTAAAGAATGACAGAATTTTTTATTAAAACTATTCTTTTAAAATGTTTAGCTCAAGTTAGGATATGTTTATGTGAGTAATAAAAATGGAAAAAGTGTCGTAAAAAGTTTTTCCTTTGCATTTTTCACTTACAGACGATCCCCGTTCACATGGATCCACGAAAACGAATAAAAACGTTGTATTACGCTGCCAGGCCAGTCACTTTGTACAAAAAACACTACGCGCTTATGGACTGAACACGTAACACGCATGCGCAATGTTTTCACAAATTCATGTATATTGTAGTATAATTGTATCTTTTTCAAAAACATTTTCAAAAGCTTCATTTTCAGGGCCCAAAATGCTGTTGTTGTGTAAATGCGCGGCCAAAACACGAAAAGTTTTACGTTTTTATTGGAAAACAGTGTCAGGTAAAAGGCTGCACATTTTATTGTAACATAACGTCAGGTTTATGCTTAGTTTCGCATTTGGGGCCGTTTACACAACACCGTTGTCAACTAAAAATTGAAAACATATTAGGCATTTTGTCCGTTCATTTACATGGCATTTTGGGGGCCTGAAAGCGCAAATATGTGAAAGCGGTACACATGTCACATGCGTGTTACGTGTTCAGTCTGTAGACACGTAGTGTTTCTTTACAAAGGTCTGGCTGCATAATACTGCTCTCACACCTCACATCATGTTCTCCCGCAGTGAAAAATACATCGGGGACACTGACAACGTATGAAACAGCTTCATATTTAAAGTATTGTAATTTTTTAAAGAAGTTTAAACAATAAATAGCGTCTAGTGTCTCTTTAATGTGTCATGACAGATCGCTGTAGCTCCTTCAAGTGGCTCGTGAACCGATCATCTCTTCATACTAGTTCATTTATAGCATCAAATAAACATGAATGAACATCAGAAGGAATGTTGTTTCAACCGCGGAAAGACGTGAGTACAAACAATTTTTCAAGTTCAAGTTCACCAACGTTAATCTACTAACTCCCCTGACTGCTTTGTAGGACAAAATGGCAGATTCGGGGTTATGATTGGTCAGATCACCTGTCAATCAAACTGTGAAGGGTGAATTACAGAGGATTTATTAATAAGAATCTCAAGATATTCGTGTCTAACCCCTTCACAGACGGCTATTTAGGTGTTTGTACGGTCGCTGAGCTCACGGCTAGACACCTGTAATCCACAACATATAAGCCCGAATACAGAAAACATGCTTTCTATTGTTATAGCTCACACTCTGGTTTCACTGAGGGAGTCCTTGCGTGCAAAACTCGCTTCAAATCATGCTGCATTATGTGGCTCACCTGATGAGTTCTCAGGCACTGATGTCTCTAAACCTTCCTTAAAGGTATATGTCACATAACCTGATACCTATGCTTACAAGTATGCTTTTGATAAATATATCTCACATTACACTACATCATGCCAAAAATGTTACACTACCATGTTGCATGAAAACCCAAAAATCACCCACAGCATCAAAAAAAAGAAAGAAAAATGAGTAAATCAATTTGAGACTTTACTACTCTAAACTACCTGATCACATTAATGAAAATAAAATCTTTTATATTTTTTTATAAAATATAATTTAACAAACATTATATATATATTTTTGTTTTATATATATATATATATATATATATATATATAAAACAAATATATATATTTACACACACATCTTCATTTTAAATATTCCTTTGTTTTCAATTATTTAAAGTAAATTTTCTGTAAAATACATGTTTAATGCAAGCAATTAACGTATACTTAAATTATATGTATCACAGCATCTAATGTGTTATCTGTTTTGGCCATTGAAAAACTCATGATACATTTTTATTAATTGTTTTTATCATCATCTTCATATTTATTAATTTAGTAGACACTGTTACTCAAAGTGCTTCAACAAATATGAAAATGCGCCTTTTATCAAAACACAATATTCTATGAAAACAACCAAGCTACACACTCTACTATACTCATAGCACAAACTCATGCGGTAAAAACTGAGCATGGAGCAGCGGAACATGCAAATCTCGCTGCATTGACGTTCAACATCAAAAGTGGGTCAGTTTGCTCTTCCTCCTCCAACACATTCAGCTTTTTGAGAGCATCAACTGTCGGGACAGCCAGAGAGTCTAAACTGTATAAACAATGGTGCAAATGCTCACACTCACTACATAAGAGTAGCATTATCACGGCATCTTGTTTTGAAACTGAAGCCGTAAGAGGAGAAGGCTGCAGTGGTTGTGGGCAGGAATCTGTGGTTTTGTGGGCACCTCAAATGCCCTTGATGTGCCTTTCATTATCTCAAACACTCTTGATGGATTCCTACAGCTGTGGCCTCTAGAAAGAAATGAGGGAATCTGGCGCCAGGGATGAGCAATAATGCCCGTTCACACTAAGAATGACACCAGTGGACGATATTGTTAATTGTAAGCGCGCATAAGTTTTGTCGTCTGCCTCTTTTAAATGCTTGAGCTCTTTAAAGCGGGATGGATTCCGTAAATTGATTCCGACGATATCGATTCTCATTGCTGTTATTGTTACAGTTGTGGTTTCAACTCTGCTATTCTTTTATATTTAGAACGATTTTTACAACAATATCCTCATCGTTATCTTTAACGCCCAGTTACACCAAGAACGATAACTATAAAGATAACTATACACTGTAAAAAAGAATTGTTTGTTCAATTTAAAAAAGTAAGTTACCTGGATGCCTTAAAATTTTGAGTTCATTGAAATTAAAAATTTGAGTTAATACAATGAAGGCGATCGGTTTAATCAACAGAACTCAAAATATGTTATTTGAACCACATTACAGAACTTGATTTGACAAAAGAAAAAACGTTGGGATAAGATTCTCCAGATCTTTAAGGCAGTTTTTATAAGCTGGAAAAAAAATGGTTCTGAAAGTGATTCCAACGATATCGTTTCTCAGTACCGTTATTGTTATAAGGGGCTTTCGCACTGAGTAGTTATGGGAACTTATATATAGGAACAAGCCACCAGGACGGTTCCCATACAATTAAATATTTTCTCTATATAGGGCCATTGTTCTGGTTGCTTTCACACCGCCAGTAGGAACTCTGAAGTGACATAACACAGCTGACAATGACATCATTTAAGCGGCATTAGGCATTAACCATCATCAACAACTGGAGAAGGGAGGATGCCATAATCGGAGCTGTGTTTTTCTTGTGTAGTGGGACACGTGATAACAGAAATGGACCGTAGACGTATAAGGTCCTGTGCCCAATGGCACGCTAAATACTCGGTCTTCCTACCAGTCCGCACTTTGTGACATAATGCTGCTTTGACTGTCAGGAAGATGTCTACAGTAGTGCTCGCACCAGTGCGGGCTCGGCAAAAGTGTGCATCGTGGACGCATATCGACCACAAAGGGGGCGCTCACGAGCACCTTTCTGAGACCTAAAATTGACAAATGGGACACCCTATGGTCTCATGGACTTCACGGACATGGACACGCACACGCAGCAGCCGTTGTAAGTCCACGAGGCCGAAAGTGCTATGAAGTGTGCCATTTGGGCCTAAGGGCCTAAGTTATGCGATGGAAAGAGCAAAAAGGATGGCTAAGAGACTATTTTCATGTTTTGCTTAGTCCTTTCGAAGGTGCGTTGGATTTTTTCTGTGGTGTAAAGCTTAAGTAGTGCCGTCGATCCATCTATCATTGCTTTCCATCGTGGAGTTTGTTTGTGGGGTAAACTGTGCGTTTGCAAGCCTTTTTAAAAATACCGGGTGCTGTTTCGTATGGTATGCGTTCGACTAATCAACGTACACTTATGTCGCTGATAGTTCCTATTGTGCTGGGTTAGACCCTACTCTGAAATAGGAGCTACTTTAGTTCCCCCAAAAGGCGTTCCTATAACTAAATTTATTCCCATTTCCTGCAGTGCGAAAACCCCAAAAAGTGGGTATGGTAAAAGTTGGTAAAAGTGGGAACAAAAAGTGGACAAAAGCCCCTGTAGTTGTAGTGTTTTCTTTTATATTCAGAATGATATTTAGAACTATATCTTTATCGCTGTCATAGTTATTGTCTTTGGTGTGAACGGGCTTTTATCCTCTGAACCTGTGCACGATTACTGTATTTAATCCAAATTTCAACACATCGTTTTATTCCAATATTATGGACACTGGCACCAAACAACCTCACTTTTAAATATATAGTGGCTTGATAAAGTCCTCAAACTGTCCAACAAAGAAAGCCGCGGTCGACGTCAAAGCTCTTTTTGTCATAAAAGGAGCCGTAAACAAGCTTGACTCAATATTAGTCAACGTGACCCGCTCCCGCATTCATCCCCTAGACAAACATATCTATTTACGAAGGCAAACTATGTCCCGAAAAAAAGCCCACCTCTCTAAATTTGTATCTCCCTATTTCTATTCTCAGGTCCGCATTCCCCAAACGAGACGTGTTGAAACACCGTGTCACACTAGCACAGGCACTTTATTGACTTATGTTCACCACAGACACGTCACTTTTTCGCCAATGTCAAACAATCGTTAAATTTTAGGTCACTTACCAGTCCGATAATGTTCTTCTCCAGGAAGGTCAACCCTCCAGCACCTGCTGTGGGTCAGTCTTTGTAGAAAAGGAAAAAAGATCGTTAATATGTCAAAAAAGACTAAGGAAAAAGTAATCAAGCCAGACCAGCTGGCTTTGAAGAGAAACCCAAAATTGGGTTGCGTTTGGTTCAGATCTCGATCCACAGTGAAGGGGAAATGGCATCCTCACCCTAACCGCACCCAACAAGGACATACACACTCACTCACATACGCACATGTATGCGTGATCGTTCAGTACGAGCGTCTGGCAGGGCCCCTCTCACCTGCTCCCTTCAGTCTCGTGTATATTTAGATGAAAGTATCACTGTCATGCAGACCTCTGTTGGCCTTGGCACAAGTGCCCAGGATTATTGCCCCTTCAAGAAGATATTGCAGCTTTTCATGCAGATTAATTTAATTTAGATGAAATTCAATTTGTATTTGACAGGACAAGAGCATGCTGTTCTTGGGAAAGCAACATCTCTGTCGTCCAATAGGTGAATCTCACAGCACTGTTATTTTAGTATCATTACTGTTATAGTTTATGTTACACTAAAAAATGCTGTGTTAAAAGCAACCCAGGTTTGGGTTGAACATGGACAAACCCAGCAGTTGGGTTAAACGTATGCACAACGTGTTCGGCAGTTTTATTTAACCCAAATTATAAATGGCGGGCCCAAAATAGGCTGGAAATTCAGACATGATTACTAGAGGCAACAATGTGCAAAATGTGAGCATTTATTAATAAGCAATTTAATAAATGTGTATTGTTTAATTGTTATTCATTAAACTTATTAATAAATGTTTATTTATTAAACGTATAAATACATTTTAATTTCCAACACACTTTGGGTTCATTTTAAGCTTTTAAGTTTTGTTATATTTTATTTTATTTCTGTTCATGTTTATTTTATTTGAAGTAATGAAAATATTATTTGGGGTTATAGTTTTAAGTATAGCTAATTATAATTTCATAATACAGTTTTTCCAAGTTAAATTTAATCCACAAATTTAAAAGAAAGAAAGAAAGAGAAAAAGAAATAATATTCCACATAAAGAAAATGAGGTCTTTTTAGGACTATTATAACTATTATATCATTTTTCATTATCATAATGTGTCCCGAATTGTTTTAGATTTGGTTTGTAATTTCCATTATTCTCAATGATGATTGTCAATTAAATTCTCATTATAGTAATACAGTACATTTTTCTTGACTATAATTTACTGAAACATAATTACATTTCTCTCTCTTCTCTCGCTCTCTTGCTCACACACACACATAGACACATATATATACACACACACAATATTTATATATATATATATATATATACATAGGATTACTTTGAACATACAATGTAAAGTTTGCATTTATATGCATCTTTTGCAGTGGAATACTCTGAGAAAGAGGACACTAGCGGTCACATGACTCTTATGGAACATATCCCTGGTCACCATGTGGTAATGGGAGGGCCCTGCTGGTCTGTCCTGGTATGCATGTCGACCAGTCCCAGAGAGACACTGAACCTCCAGCTGAAACCAAAGATAACAAACATTTGCCCACGCAGTGGCCGTCTTAACATGGATGGGTGAAAACGTATAACCCTGCTGCTGAGATTTTGGGAAATGACAGTGGCATAAAACTTTACCTGAGATTTACCGGAATTGTCCAATTCGACAAAGACAATATCTCAATCATCATCTGAAAACACCAAGTGGCAAGCGCCGTGCAGTTGTCCAAGACTTCATTTCAGGATGGATTGGATTTGGACTGCTCACAACCTGTGTTTATAGAGAGACAATTTAAACAAACTTGCATGGAATATAGAGAAAGTCAATTATCTGTTTCCACAGCAGAAGTTCCAGTAAATGCATCTGAAGTGGTTGAAAATGGTTTTTCCACTCAGTATTTTTGACTTTATTTCCCAGTATAAATATCTAAACATTCTTAAATCAACATCAACTTGAGATGCAAATTACTTAAGGAATTAAGTCTTGTTTTCTGAACAATGTGTCAAAATTAAGTGAGTTTATATTTAAAGGCACAGTGAAATCAAAATTGACAATTATTATTTTATGTTTATGGAATATTGCAGTATTTATAACCAATTATTTATTTGTGCACATCATTATTTTAAAAAAAACCTCATGTGCTCTCGTAATCTTTAATCAAACTAACTTTTTAACCCTCCTTCTTGCAGCCACATCTCTTCTCTGATAATGTGTTTACTGCAGCGAGAGCGGGACGACCTGTCACTGAAGGTGCACAACCATAACCATTAATTCCCAATAGACAAACTCGAGTCCTGCCCTACATCTTTTCCTCTCTTTCCTCATTTTTTCCCATATACATCACAATAGAGAAGAAAAGACTATTGCCACTTCTATTTCGTGCAGACTATTCACTTTTAGGTTCTACTAGAATAGGTTATAGTAGTCTGTCAGTAATAGTCAGTGTTGAAAAGTCTGCAGTTTTGCCATGGAATTGGGTTACTTTTAAGATGATGCTGTGGATAAAATATTTTTTTAATGCATATGATTTTGGTGCTCCAAAAAATTCAGTGGAAAATTCGGCTGCTAGATGGAGAAAATCACATGTACTTTTGTACTTTTTTCTGGCAACCCTGGTGCGTTCCATTTGTCCTTCGACCTTTTTAACTGGAAATACTCCTTCAAGAAGAATTTGCGACTGGGGAACTCGGGGAAAGCGCAAAAGCCCAACTTCAGAATCCAGTATGGCAGCTCAGCATATCAACTGTAGTGAAACAGTAGTAATATATTGTTTATTAGCAATTCAGTTTGTCAACTCAGTATTTGTGGACATGATACTTCGGCATTATTGGTGCATTATTAGCGCCACTTTTGTATGTGTTTGTATTTCGAAAGAGAAAAAACAACAAAGGTTTGCCAGGACGTGTCCATCTTAGTTTTCTGACCGAGCTGGAACGCAGTCACCTCAGGTGTGACATCATTCCCAGCTCCTACATCCCTGTTTCCAGGCAAATGGAACTCAGCATAACACTCTGACTGTGTCCAAAATCGCTCCCTATACCCTTAAATAGGGCACTATTTGAAGGGACAGCCATTTGTAGTGGTGTCCAAAAGCACAGTGGATGTTATTGAGTGCGCTCAATCAATCCCACAATGCACCGTAAAAACAAGCGTACAATCCGTTACACTCACCCCCCTAAACCTCACTCCCATATGGGTCACGGCACCAATGTAACCCCTCCTATTCAAACCCCCCCCTCTCTAAGCGGGACTCGAACCCGGGTCCGCTGGCATGGGAATCGGGGATTCTAACAAAGAGGCTAAAGACCACAGAGATCAGGGAAGTGAGGTTTACACCCACAGCTTACACGCTATGTTAGTTACACAAGCACATACTATGCACTCAGTGTGCAAATTTACTCACTCATTATCAATTACTACCTCAAGTGAACTTTATTAGTAGACTATTGTAGGGAATACTGAATGAGGTATCAGACACAACCTCGCTTTAGTTACTGTCTATATGAAACTCCTCCTTCCGAACAGCACAATGTCCTCTGATTGGTCAGTGTGGCTGGATCTGTGTGTTGTGATTAATCAACTTCTTCGAGCGTGATTTGGAAATGTCACGGCCTTTACTATAACCATGATTTTCCACACACTCCACCCGGCGTCGTCCTTTTTTTAAGTAGGATACCCCTTGGGCAGGAATTATTAGGAATAAGAATATTGTGACATGATCGTTCCCGGAATAAAACTCAAGACTACAATCAAGGCGTTTCAGGGAGTTCAGAAACAGTGACGCTGAATAACTCCCTTTGGACTGACTTTGTGCTTTGTAACTTTGCAGACATTTTTCATGCTCACACAGCAACATTACACACTAAAGAAAGTTGAAAATGTAAAAAAAAAAAAAAAAAAGCATAATAGGTCTTCATTAAGAATGTTTAGATATTTTACTGAAAAACAAGACAAAAATACTGAGTAAGAAAATCATTTTTTGCAGTGTTGGTTTGCTCAAGCGCTCTGGCAACAAAACCTGCGTCTCGCTGGCCATGTGCTCCGCTCAGCACTAGGAGTGGCGTGTGGCACCGGTGGCAAGGCCTAATGACAGAGCACCCGCGCCAGAGAGATCTTGTGGGAACACCATGTCCGGCACACCCAGGAGGGGCTCCAACATTGTGACACATTTATAGGGAAGCCGTTCCCAACACAAAACTTTTGTTGTTTTTGTTGTTGGCGGCGCAATCGAGCTTCAACGGTGGTGTCAGCCGTCAATATTTCACCCTTGCATGTCCATCTGATGCACCGCCGACTTATCGCTCAAAGGCTTTTTGTTTTGTTATGGCATGGGGAAAAAAATCCACATGTCCGAGCTATTATCCCAACGAGTTGGCTGACAGATTTGCATGTGTGTTTCTGCTCTAGTCACCATAGAAAAAAAAGGTTGCATAAGAGACTCTGGCTAGTTTTATTCAAAAAGCCCTGAGGTTTGTGGCTGCAAGGTTTTTTGGCTTTCCATAGAGGTGCCTCTGTGTTGGAGAACAACCGTGCCGTTTCCCCAACACACTGTGGCGTGAGCTGACTTCAGCCTGTCAGGCCCTGAACCGCCACACAAAGTCTCACTGTGTGTTTTAAGACCAGATGCTGTGAAGCGAAGCAGAAACAATGAGCGCCGTGGCCCTTATTTACATTATTTACAAAAATTATGTAAATGCTATTGAAGATATAGTTAACTATAAAAACATCCCTGAGACGTGTTAAAAAACAAAAAGCATGCAGCAGGAAAAGTGTGAACGGTGAACAAGTGTCGGTTTGCGGGAGTTGGGAGAAGAAACGCCGTTCTGAGAAGTTCTGCCTCCAAAGATAATATTTTCAAAAGATCTTTGCGCACACATCTGGTTCTTTTCAAGGGCGACTTATTGGTAGTGCCATAGCTTATTTTTCTTCACCCTGCACCTCTCCTACGGTGCTCTTCCAAGCATATCCCAGTGGCCCGGCTGAAAATGCTAATGTTCCCGACACTTAGTCAAGTCAGGCTCTTGGGAAGTGTTTTGAGGATGGGCCTCTCAGCTCTTTCCTCCACAGGATGAAGTGATGAGATCTGAGGGCAGATCAATGAGACTTAAATGCAGAAAATTCTTTCAATATAAATATTTGTCAGAACAGCTCACCTGTTTCCTCTACTGTTTGGAGTCAGTAAAATGGTTTTCACATTCATTTTATAGAACAGGTGGCAATAATAAAATAAAAATATAAAATGCAAGAATATATATATATATATATATATATATATATATATATAGTTGGTTTAAATATATATATATATATATATATATATATATTTAAACCAACTATATATATATATATATATATATATATAACTGTTTTCTGTTCTAATATATTTTCAAATGTAATTTTTTCCTGTGCTCAAAGCTGAATTTTCAGCATCATTACTCCAGTCTTCAGTGTCACATGATCCTTCAGAAATTATTCTAATATGCTGATTTATTGCTCAAGAAATATTTCTTATCATTATCAGTGTTGTAAACAGTTGTGCTGCTTCATATTTTTGTGAAAACTGTGATATATATATATATATATATATATATATATATATATATATATAATATAATAAAAAAATATGTATAAACCCTATTACAATTACATTTTATCTTTTTTAAGTCACAAAAAAAATGCTATAATATTTTGATTTTCAAAATGGAAACTTTTCAAGTAAAGTCTCCTGTTTTTATTGTTTTTATCAAATCAAATTAGAAAGCTATAACTCTTTTATATATTAATGTAATAATAAAGCATTAAATACTTCACAATTCAACACATTATTTCCCTAATAGAATACTTCAAATCTCAGAAAAAAAAAACTATTAAACTGGACAAAACAGCAGATTCATTTAATGATCCATTTCTGGTTGCTGACATGCAAGTGATGCAACCAATGTGGTGAACAAACAAACTACAACAAATAAAGGCAGTTCAGGGCACAAGCATTGAGAGAGTGTCTGCATTTACCTAAGAGCCTCATTCCTGGTTCTCAATAGCTTTTTGTTCACAGTTCATTTGGAGGCATCAGCTGAATACTCATATTCATGGTATAAAAATGATGCACTGTCAGTTCGGACCATCATTTTCAGAGCCCAGACAACTTGTGCTTTTCTTTCCTTTCTATGTGTTTGCACAAGCCGAAATTATGGAACCGCCACTAACAGGATGTGTGCGTTCCTGAGGTACTTTGCGAGTATTCCGATTGCATCACATGTCCTGGATTTCATGGGTTTTTCACGGTACATTTACTGTGTCATTTATAAAAGCGGCTCTCAACTAATATGCTAAATACGACCGTGCTGAAAGAATATACGTGCCAGATCGTAATTTGATTCGAATTAAATTTTTCTAATGGCATCCTCCAGAAAGTGCAGAGTAAACATGCGCTCTTTCCCGTCACTTTTCCACCAAGTGGTTTTGACAGGACCCTAAACATCTGGACAGTGTACATCATATGAAACACACACAATTCTTTCTTCCTCACTGAGTAAACCGGCCTCGAGTAAGTCCACCGAGAACCCACCAGTTAATCAAAACAAATACAACACGTTTTCTTTAACAAACAGAGCCTTATCTTTTCCGCCTCATGGAGGCCAGTGTGGAAAATCTTAAAACGAAGGAGAAAAATTAAACTTCCAATCAAATTTAATATATTTTGTTGATTGTTTTAAAGACATAATACAGGGGAAATTATTTTCTATTGCTCCTAAGTTTTGGGAAATCAGTGTGGATTGACTTGGGGGGGTGGGACACTACATGATGTCTGGACATCCTGCAGTGGAGCCACTATTCAGGGCCTGAGGGATCACAGCTAGAGGTCACGGCCCCTGATGACCCTTGGATGATGGGCAGGACTCCATCCATGAGGCCGCATGACAGCAGGAAGGACTAGCTAATGTGGTTCTGATTAGAGTCCTTATCTCCAGCCCCCGATTAACGGGTCAATTATCTGACGGGAAGAAACGAACCGCTTACTTAAATGAAAAAGGAACATTTCCACGGAAAATGAAAATTCATCATTTTCAAACCTTTACCGCAGAACATAAAAAGGGAATTTTCTCATATATTATGACTTCTTGTTTCCATGAAAATGACAGTAAATGACCTCTAAATGAATGAAGATCTGCAGCAAGGAAATGCGGGTCTGATGCCTGTACTGAACTGTAATGGACAACATTGTGAATATGATGAAAAAAAAAACAGGTACACTTGATTAGGATCGCATCGTTTGGTTCGTTTACACATCTTGTCCGTGTTGCGTTCATATTTCAGTCGAACCGCACCAGAGCTTGTTTGGAAGCAGGCCGAGACCCATCTTTAGGTGTCTTAAAAGTATCCTAAAAGTGGTTCATACCTACAAAAATGAGGATTTTCTTCAGAATTTTACCATTCACCGTTCCACTGAAAAAAGAAAGTAATAGAATTTTGGGTGAGAAAATGATGACAATTTTCTGTTTTAGTAAAAACCATTGCTTTAAAAACAGAAATAAAATTGCTTTTACATTTACAAACCTTCATAAACCTGATTCACGGGAGAAATTGAATCATTAAGATTTTAAATATAAAATAATTAGAGAATGATTGAACATAAAGTCATTTATTAACAAATAAACAAGATTGACCAAACAAGCTAAACAAATGCAAATTCAGTTTATTTACAACAGTGAAGATGAATCATAAAATAAGGACTTTTGCAAATACAACAAGGCAACTTTTACTTGTACTTTCCCGCCTATTTAGATGTGCAAATCATTTTAGTTGATATTTCACATGAATGCAGCATCAAAGCACACTGTAGAAATACCTCAAACTGTATTTATAAATACAAAATCTCTGACATTTGTTTAAAAAACAAAAACATGCTAGCAATATTTAATGTTTAAAAATATATAATGTTTTTATGTCAGTTTTTTAATTTATAAAAGTTTTGAAGAATTTTATACACATTTTAACTTTTATAATAAAATAAAACCACACGATCAATCAAAGTTCATCACAGTTTTTAGTAAATAAGTAAATAATATAAAATCAGTGGACAGTATCAAACACACAACACCACCATGCTAACACACGACACTAAAATAAAACATTAATCTAACAACATAAGATGTAACAAACCTTCAATTCAATGAAAAACCATGAGATGTGAGCTGTCACACAGGGAATTCTGGGAATGTCAAGTTACGGTTTCTCACTGTAAATTATAAGATGACTTGTTCTTTTTCACTTACAAAAACTACATTTACATTAACAGTATTTAACTGTAAAATGAAATTAAACTTCCCATGCATTACATCTTTTACAGTTTTCCACAAAATAGAGAAGGAAAACTGACCATTAACCAAGTAACAGGTTAGGATTTTATAGTTCAAATTACGATAATTTTTAGAGTCATGTGAAAATTTATCATGAATTTAAATATCAATTCATTTAGTATCTGGATCGCTGGGATAAAGTGATCAACATGATCTCCACCCTTCCCTCATATCAAACAGCTTTTTTATGTAAAACATGTGCAGTTTTATCTTTTACAATCATTTTATTGTCAAAACCTGATTTTAGTCAACAATTACAACGAGTGCTAATTCCCAACATGCAGCTCTGCACAGAATCTGCGATAACAGTGCATGGTGGGAATTGGCAGGCACTAATATCTCTGCACTTAGGAGCTTGTCTGTGCTGCTCAGTGGATTGAGTTACTGTGAAAGCCATGATGGAGTGTAAAGTAATCTCCTGCTGTGGAGCTGCCGCGCATGCCTGGAGTCCGTCGCATGTTTCTGAGATTCCTTATCTGGTGTGAGGGGGGCTTCACCTGCTGCGCTAAGATGCCCTGGAGACTTTAACACAGCGCGCCAGCATTTCCCAGACAACATTCGGCCTCTATCTAACATATTTTTCTACATATCGTTGACATTCAATGAATAATACATCCAAAATGGCATTTTAAAAAGAATAACGCCTCAAATCCGGTTTAAATGATCTGGAATTTCTCCACAACATCAGTCTCAGTTGATGCCTAAGCTAATGTGCAATTTGTCCTGTCCTAGTGGATAAATTTCAAAACACTATTTCACATTCAGGGCTGGGTAGGTTACTTTTAAAATGTATTTCACTACAGATTACAAAATACATGCTTTAAAAAGTAATTTGTAACGTATTTAATTACATTACTCAAGTTTAGTAACTTAATCTAAATACTTTAGGAATACTAATAAGTGTGGAACAAACACAAAAAAGGTAATTGCAAGTTTTTATCTCACAATTCTGACTTTTCCCCTCAGAATTCCATGATATAAAGTTGCAATTGCGAGTTATAGTCAGAATTATGAGATATAAACTCGCAATATTGAGAAAAGTAAAAAATATGAAGTATAAACTGAAAATATTGAGAAAAGTCAGAATTATGAGATATAAACTCACATACGAAATTCACAATTGCAAGAAAAAAAGGCAGTATTGAAAGTTTATATCTCCCAATTCTGACTTTATAACTTGCAATTGTGAGTTTAAATCTCGCAATTCTGAGAAAAAGAAGTCATAATTATGAAATGCAAACTCACAATTGTGAGGGGGAAAAACTAATTGGGAGAAAAAGTTGCAGTGAGCAGTGAATTATAAAATGACTCACAAACAACTGTCACAAAACATGAAAACAGTAGTGGATCATCAGGTCATGACAGGAAAGTTAAGTTAAGAGTTGGGCAATTTTTTTTATAAATTCAGTCATTTTGTCTTGTTCTGGACAGTACTAAATAAAAATAACAACATTTTTATGATCCCTCTTAAAAGTATTAAAATGTTGATTAAACTTAACTCCGCTTTTTCAGACTATCAGAGTCAGAGAATCACCAATTGCTGTTTAAATGACATTAAAATGCAAAGTAATCACTTTGGTAATCTAAAATACTTTTCAGATGTAACTGTAATCTGATTACCACCCATTTAAAATGTAACTGTAATGAAATACAGTTACTCAAATTTTGTATTGTAAATATGTAACTAAGTCACTTGTATTTTGTTACTCCCCAACCCTGTTCATGTTGTAGGGTGGACTGTAAAAACAGAGGTAGCCTATTTGAAAATGATGACGGATGTTAGTCATGTGACACATAATGTAACAACAGATATCAATGTTTATACTGGTAGCTGCTGTTCACGTTCACAGAGTTGTTAAAGATAAATGTTACTTTGTTCATATCAAATTCATGCAAAGATGACAGAAAATTCACTCGCAATTGACCGTTCGCAAGGACCCGCCCCCTTTAGTTACTGTTGCTACATCTGACAGGCCATCAGGTTCTCACACAGAGAAAAGTACATCGCAGAACAAAGGAAACAATACAGAGCAGGTTACTTTTGATATGAAACAAAGTCTCAAATTTTGTAATTTTTAAAAGCAATTTAAACAATAAATTTGTGGCTCTTTAATGTGTCGTGAGAGATCGCTGTAGAGTTCGGCCCGTGAATCGCCAACAATTTATAGCATCAAATAAACATGACTGAACATAAGAATGAATGTTGATCAACTGCGGAAAGATGTCAGTACACACCATTTTTCAAGTTCAAGTCCACTGATGTTTTTCTAACTGCTTTGTTGTACAAAAACGGCAGATTCATCGCTATGATTGGTTAGATCGCCTGTCAATCAAACTCCTGGTGAAGAGTCAATAGAGGTTACGCGCAATCTAACTTCCGTATTCTCTAAAACAGATCAGATCGCTTCCGGTTTAGGTCTTCTGTGCTTCAAGGAAAAATTAGCTGTTTTATTCAAGATGACTTAAAAGGAGCGAGCAAAGATGAGCATAACTGATGTCCCTCGCATATGCAAATACTTAATAGAATAAAACACCTATAACAATGTGAACTAGGTAGTTTCGCTGATTACCTTAAAAGTCCATAGATATGCCGTCGGTTCATACTGCTGTTAACACTTTCTCTGACAAGCGGGTGCAATGAGACCAGTTTTCTGGTTTGGTCATGTGACGTTCGACATATACCCTATTGCTGTCCTTTGGCAAAACATGACTATAACGGCACTATAAACTATAAAATGGGGACTGAACGTACTCGTGAATGGTGAGATATTTTGCTTATAAAATGATCGTGCCAGAAGAATAGCATGAACTTTTATGCCTGGTCTCTCAGTATCATATCAGTGAGCTTTTATTACGTGTAATCTTTTTTCTACGATAAACTTTTGGAAAATGCTTGAAAACGCTAGTGTGGACGGAGAGCGAATTGAAACAAAAACGCTGAATTCAAATGTAGACGTAGCCTTAGGGGCCGTTTACACCATTTTCAACTAAAAATGGAAAACTTTTTTAATGCGCTCTAGACGTTCATTTACACGACAACAGTGTTTTTTTGCAAAATTTTGAAAACGTGTTTCAAAGTGCAAGTTTTTGAAAACGATACCGTTATCATCTCTACAAAAACGCGAATTTGAGAAAACGGTGACACTTTGTAAAGAAACACTACAGTGATCCACATGCACAGTGTTTCTTTACAAAGTGACATTGCCACCTACTGGTCTGGTATGAATAATACAGCATTTTTAGTCATTTTAGCGGATCTGAGTGAACTGGGATCATTGTCTCCTGTTAGCGAAACAAACGCGAAGGAAAAACTTCTCTGTTTTTAGTGCAACGTCATCTTGTAAACGTACCCTTAGTTACTACAAATATAATTATTCATTGCTTGTTCATGTTAGTTCAAAAATGTATTAATGTTAAACACAACTTTTGATTTTAATGTTAAAATTAGTTAAAAAAAAACAAACTAATATTAATAAATGC
The DNA here is from genome assembly GCA_038088235.1 of Zacco platypus. Lineage (NCBI taxonomy): Eukaryota > Metazoa > Chordata > Actinopteri > Cypriniformes > Xenocyprididae > Zacco > Zacco platypus. The sequence goes on from CM076086.1 coordinate 16,934,709, forward strand.
AGTAGAAGTATTGTTCATTGTTAGTTCATGTTAACTAATATAATTTTAACAAATGGAACCTTATTGTAAAACTGATTCATTTGCATTTTACTGACATTATATACTGGAGCACATCACATAAGGTAAGTCTGGCTCGTCTCCTCATATGTATGAGTCTCAGTTTCAAAAGAGGAAGGATTTTTTTCCACCGCAATCCAAAGCAGCAGCACACAAACGAATAGAGCCGTGCCACGGTGTGGAAAAGACGCATGTCCAGCCTCATGCTTCACGTCAGGGTCTCCGCCAAAGCAAACTGTGGTCGGAAGAATCCGTTAATAGTGCCTGATCTGTGTCACCTGAGACTGGAATCATCCGAAACTCACAAACCACACAGCCACAGTCATCGACGTGGATGTCTGCAGCAGCTGGGTCTCTCTAATGAAGAACTCCCACCGCAGACCACTGCGAACGGCCCCTGCTGCATCACAATCTGCCCTACTTTCATATTTAAATGCCTCTGCTTTGGACAGGTCACAATCCAGACTTTTATAACAAATGCACAGTGGTTTTCCCACAGATTCTTAGATTACAGTTTGCAGAAACACAGATTGCTCTTATTAATCTCCATCATGACTGCCATGTGACAGTCGAGCACATGAAAACGACTCACACTTCTCAGGGAACGGTGACAGAGTTTTCCAACTGTGTGACTGATGCAATATAATGGTGACAAAGACTGTGCGGAACATTTCCAATTCTACCATCCACAGTATACCATGTGCTGCTGTCTTGCAAGCAGTAATCAAAATCCTTTCAGTAATCAAAAATAATAGGGTGTATTAAAGGGATAGCTCACCCAGTCATGCAGTCGTATCCTCACCTCATGTCGTTCCAAACCTGTATGACTTTCTTTCTTCTGTGGAACATAAAAGATTGTTGAGGTCCAAACGCACGTTGACTTTCATTGTATAGGCAAAAAAAAAAGAAGAAAAAGAATGAGTGATGACAGAATTTTTATTTCCAACTATTTAAATAATAATAATAGGTAACACTTTATTTTACAGTGCCGTAGTTACACATTACTACATGTACTTACTATAGTAATAACAGTAAACTGTGCATAATTACAAGTACATGTAGTTAATTAATAGTATGAGTAATTACAATGTGACTACGGCCCTGTAAAATAAAGTGTAACCTAATAATAATCTTATTATTATTAAATATTAGCCAATTATATAACATGATGTAATAACATAACATAAATAGCATGATGGTGTTGTGTGTTTGACACCGTCCACTGATTTTATGTTATTATTATTTAAAAAATCTACATAACTAAAATAGATTACTATCATATATAAATATTTAATTGTATAATATTTAATATACTATTATTATGTATTACTGTTATAATATATTTTATTATAAAATATATATCTCATATATTATATACATTAAATACAATGAAATAAATATTGCATCGATATTAAAATTATTTTCATAACTGATAAATAGTCAATATTAATTTTGTTTAAATACATCGAAAAATGAAACTCTAAAAAATAAAACAAATGTTTAAATGCTACAAGTTTGTTTGTTTTGTTTAGGATTTAACACCATGTGAGCTACCTCGGCTATAGTCATAGCGAGAATTTGATTTTTTTAAATTGTTTTTTTAAAGAAAAAAAATTAGGTTTTTAAATTTAATCTTAGATAAAAATTCTAAAACTAAATCTGGCCGTCATTAAAAATATTTTCATAAAAGTCAACAGAAAAATAGAGAATTCTTATTTGGAAAAATATGAATAAAGAGTTCATATTTGGAAAATGTCAGAGACTGAAGACAAGATTTTGAGTCTGCCAAAATCAATAAGAAATTTCACTGCTGAGAAGTTCAATTCTGAAATTAAATTTAGGCATGACAGCATTATATGGATAGATACTCATTTTGTGATGAAGGTGTTTGACCTTTGCCACCATTTAACACACACGTAATGTTAATCTAAATATAAAAATGGCGGAAATAAATTCACACTTAAATATCTAATATCAACCAATACCGATATGAATTACAAATATCTGATACCCGATATGGTACCAATATGTTGTGCATCCCTACTTTTACCTCATTTAATTTAGAACCGTTCATATTTTAGTATCATTTTCAGCACCCAAGAACTAAAACCAACATCACATATCTACAACAGAAAGTTGTGCTTTTTCAGATCTGCCGAGAAAAAGGAAGTCGTCATTTGGTGTTTCCACCAAACCTCTGCTTCCAGTTCAGACCAACTGTTGGCCAAAAGACAGACAACTCGCAGACATGGAAAAGACTGGCTAGCGTCACAAAGGGCGTCCATTAGGAAGACCACACAGGGCTCCAGACACTTCTCCAGCGAGATAGACGCTATCAGAGTGAGTGACAGGTGCTGGTTTTTCGTCCCATCTCATTCTCTGATAGTATAGCTGAACAAGCCTCCCGACACGTTCCAACTGTTTATCATCAGGCGGCTTGATTTCCTCTTACAGAGAACAGATGGCTTCCTTAACGGCTCTGCGTTCGCCTGTTTCGTCTTTAGTTCTCAGCACAGACGTTTCGAGAGATCTGTGCCAGCTCTACATTCGTCCTAAAGAAGAACAAATGGGAAAATTAGCACCTTCAATACCGTTAAAAATACTTATTATTTGGCTATCATTCTACAAAATACAGAATCCTGCGTTTGACCAATCACAGTCAAGTATTCCAGAGTGCCATGTGATAAAGGAATAAACATATGACAGACATTTTCTATTGTCATTAAGTCAGCTTCAGCATTTGTCAAACTTCATTCACAGTAATTCCGAAAGACTTAGGCTAATGTCGACGTCAATCCATTATGAAGTTTATACTGGCCTCAGCTGTCTGCAACGTATTCATGTAAGAATGCTTGGAAGTACAGGCTAGCATGTCAACAATGTGTAGCAGGACTTTGAAGTGTCAGCCTGGGTCAACATAAACAACAGGTACTGCAGTAACAAACCTCAGAAACAGGTGCTCCGGTCATGTCTGAACCAATACATGCTGGTGGCCGGATGAAATGTTTCCGCTCAAGGACCGGATCGATGTGATTCATGGCTTTGACCTGTTCGTCAAAGTAGCAGATTTTTACATTTTCTGGGGAAAGTAAGCATGCAAATCATTGAGACACTACTATAGTTTTTATTAACATTTTTTTCAGTTTTCGTTTTAATTTTAAATATCACAAAATAATTGTTTTCAAGCAGGTTTCCTGAACACCGCCCAGCGTTTATTGGAGAATTTAACTTGGTTAAAGTCCCCTGTAGTCAATTTTATCCCTTAAAACTCATCTTTGCTCACCAAAATTACATATTTAAATGGCTTTTTTTCTTTGAAAAAAATTCTTCATGCCTTAAAATAGCTGGAATGTAACTCTACACCCTTGCCTCATATACGTGGTTCTATGAATATGCAAATTAGCCCCGCCTCCACTCACTCACACCAGCTCAGACATCCAGTTGTTGATGATCACACGTTGACGTGATTGGTTACAAGGTAGTTTGTGACTTTAGAAACATCAGCGATTTTAATCCTTGAAAGAAGAGAATACTCAGCAATGATGTTGATTTATGAATTTGCACATGGTTTGTCTTATAGCATATTAAAAACCCCACATAGACATATAAACAACATTAAAAACTTGATTTTCACCCACAGGGGGACTTTAATATTAATATTTTTTAAATATCTGCTTACATATTCTTAAATGGATAGCTGAAAATGAAAATTCTTTCATCATTTACTCTTTTTTTTTTTTTGTCAACACAATTAAAGTCAACGTGTGTTTGGACCTCAACAATCTTCAAAATATTTTCTTTTATGTTCCACAGAAGAAAGTCAGTCATACAGGTTTGGAATGACATGAGGCGAGTAAATAACTGGGTTTTTACATCAAATTAAACTAAATTTTAGTTAAGTTTCATTCTAAATTAAGTTTAAGTGTTTTTGTTTTGTATTCATTTTAGTTAATGTTTATGTTATTTGAAGTAATGAAAATGTCTGGGGTTTTTAGTTTTATTTAACTAATAATAAGTCAATAAAAACATTTTAAATAAAATATATCTGTAAAAAAAACGAAACAAATTTACACAATAAAACACTATTTTCCATTTAAATGATAATATACTCTAAAACAATGCATTCTGGGTAATATTTGTTGTTATCAAGAAGGTAACGTATAGGCTACTTTCTCAAAAACGACAAATAATATTACCCAGAACACATTGTAATATACAGAAGTACTATACTGTAAAAACAATGCATTCTGGGTAATATTTGACGTTTTCGAGAAAGTAGCCCACAGGTTACTTTCTCAAAAATGACAAATAAATTACACAAAATGCATTGCTTGTATGGTATATTACTGTTTCAATGGAAAACAGTATTTTACTGTCTAAATTTGTTTACTTTATATACAGTGTATATACTCCTTTGCTCACCACCATGTTGTTGGCCTGTTTTATAATGTTACACTACATATAAAATACGTGGGGTCAAAGGTTTTGAAAAATCCCTAAGTATAAGCAATAACAACAGCGATTAGCAAGCTATTAACAAGCTCCTATAATAAGTTTTATTGGACTTCCAAACAATTGCACCTGATATTTCCACAGATATGGTTTAGCGTCTTTAAAAACTGGAACTTGAGAGTGGAAACCGCTCTGTACATCTTTGGAGAGCAGATGACAGTCATTGGCATGTCAAAGGGCCAAGTGTTCACATATGGTCACATAGCTGAACTAATGGCTGACAGGCCTCAGCAAGGGCATTAAAGTGACCCTGCCTCCAGGACAACACAAGCACGGACCAGAGCTCTGTAAACAGGGATCCATAAATCTGTAAACATACAATTAGGCCATTAATGTTGCACAATGGACTACTCACTCCTGATGTCTCAACCACAATACAAAAAGGTTTTTCTTTATGCCAAAGAAAGTGTAGATTTAAATGACAATCAGGAAGTTAAAAATAAAACATGCATCCAATGTCTTGTATTTTAATTTGTATTTTATTTACTTCAACATTTCTTGTAAGTATTTGTAAAATTAGTGATTTCTAAGTGAAAATCCTACAGCAAACACTTGAACATAAGCGTGATAAGAGCTAAATGACAGAAACCATCTTCGGGAAAAAATTATTTTCTAGTGAGTTTAGATTTTTTTAGTTTTTTGGCTTGCGTCCCATTTGACTCCATGGAGAGGGTAGGGTTTATGACCTATACTGCAGCCAGCCACTAGGGGGCGAATTAAATGTATTGGCTTCACTTTTCAGGATGTATGCGGCACACTTGGAACTGAACAAAAATATTCTAAACATGTTGTTAACTACTGTAATTTTATTGGCTGTACTTAGATAGTCTAGTATTTGTTCAAAACCTGTTCAGATGTTGTCCCAATGTTCCAAATTGAGTCATCTGAACCAACCCAACCCAACAGGAAAACGTAACTATTTTACAAGGTGGCGATTTTGTATGAATTGTACGATTTTTAGAAAAAAGTAGCCTAAGCATGAAGGTCCTCTACTAACCCCACCCCCAAACCTAACAGCCACTGGGGCGTAAACAGATTGTACGAAAACGCACAAACGCAATACCACACCAATCCACCAAAATGGAAAATAGTTACAAATTACCATGAGATTTTTTTGTCTGAACAAAAATTTTAAAATCAATGTTTTGCAAGTTCCCAGCATGCATTGCAGCTTGAAATAATAATGTGGTAACTATTATTAAACTATTAAGCCAATTGTGCGAAAACGCACGAATGCGATCGTACGAATTTGGCACCAATTCACCAAAACGTAAAACAGTTGCGAATTACCACAAGATTGTGTTGTCTGGGCAAACAATTTTAAATGGAACGTTTTGCAAGTTCCCAGCATGCATTGCAGCTTAAAATGACAATGACAATTTTTACTGAATTAACATTGTTGATCTCACCGTGTTTGAGATTTGTTTAAATGTACATCTAACTGCAAAATGCTAAACAATCATTATTTGTCTTGACAAGAATTTATAAGTTCATTAGATGAGCAAAAATTTTCAGTTGTTAGTTTCATTAACTTAATTTGACTGCAATATGTTGCCCTTTGTTCATATGGTTCAGCTTTTTTGTTTGTTATCACATAGACATATCATCTCAATTGTAGCAAAAGCCAACAAGCCTGTGGGAAATCCTTCACGGATCTGACAGTGTGAGAAAGTTAGCGCACAGATTTGAAGCAGACAGCGTACAATGGCCCTTATCTGTATTGAGTGTTTATGATAGATAAGGTTTGGGGAAAAGCCTGCCTTCAGTGACAGCCATCAGACGCTCAGAGTGTTCTGATAGAAAGCCTGGACACATCTTGAGATTGTTAACAAATAGACTGCTTAAGACAGATAACCTCGACAGAGATTCAGTACAATCGCAGAGATGTTTTTCAACATATAAGACTATTTGAATGCGCTATATGAGCAGCTTTGTTTGGTTTGAGTTTCAAGTGTGACCATTTTATAATCAGCTTATATCATCAGCTTGGCCTGTTTTCATCAACATACAATATTACTTTTCTATTTAACTGTTACCTATTTAAATCTCTGTCACGGTTAGGGCAAGATTTGAATAATTCAAATACATTTGTACAGTACACGTAGATGATGGGAGAAGGACATAGAAAGGCTTTCATTTGAGATGGAACATTTTAATTTCTAACCGCCTGATATACAGTATTTTTCTTTCGCATGTTCCGCTCTAAAATTGGAAGTCAAAGAAGAAGTAATTATCCCTCTAAATTGAGCCATTTCGCATAATTATTTCTTGGAATGTAATGTTTTTTACTGAGCTACAAAGAACATTGAAACTTGCCGTTTTATATGCCGTTTGTGTCGCATAATGGGTTTTCCCATCAGCTCCAGACTGCGCTGGTTAATTTGGGAAGAGGTCTTGTTCCCTCTGAGAGCACAATTTAATGAGGGATATCATCCAACTGAGAGATGTTCTATTTATTTATATATTTTATATTTATTAATGTTTTTGTCTTTCAAGATTTGTCATTGTATACACTTGATACAGATGAAGAAGGAATGATGGCCGTAATTTTTGTAATCAAATAAAAGATCGATACATGTCAATATATGAGTAAAGTTATCTTTTCTTTATGTAAATAAAAATTCTAAAATAAAATCTAAAATATTTTATATAAAAATATTTTCATTATAATTTATACTATATTTTATAGTTTTCATCTTTATTATATTTGTTTTTACACTTAAATATACATGCATATATATATATAGACTAATATATATATATATATATATATATATATATATAATAAAAATGTCCATAAAATGTTTTCATTTTCATATAAATGCAAAAGTACAATTAAATTTTATACTAAAAATCGAAAGAAAAAAATTATATAATACAACGTAATTTTAAATATATTTGTGTGTTTGTATATAATATATGATCACACGCACAAAGCTCCAGTCAGTGGTTGTAATCACTCTAAACAAATGTGATTCTTAAATTGAATCCATAAAATTGAGATTATATACTGAACAGGCAGCACTTTACTAAAATAAACTACTGGGTCTTTATGCCTCTTTTTTTCTGTCTATGACCGTTTAAAGTTGCTTTTGCTCAAAACAGAGAGCACTTAATTCTTTGTTGCTCCCCAGATGACCAGTTCAGCCATACGAGTGTGAAGAGAATTATGACCCATTTTATGGGGCAAGTTAGTTACTCCTTTGTTTATAACTGAATGTGACTAGTGTTGTGAGAACAGTGTAGCAAATGTGAAATGTATGTACAGCCTCAGGCAATGGTGATTTTTTTTCCAGTGCTGCGTCAGTGAGTTGATCTTTGCATTCCTAGTCTTATCTGTAAATCTTTACGTAGCCGTAAACCACAACCCGGGGCTTGTATATGGCACATACGTGAAAAAGCTTCACATCATGGAACTGTTGTTCTGCAGGACACATGATCATGAGCAAAGGGAGGGTCTGAATAAAGGGTGACCTCTACTGAAAGACAGCGGACTACATGACTTACATCACCCAACAATCTAAGGTCAAAGGTCACAACTGGAGCGACACACAGTGACCCCATGAAGTACTTGGACACTTAAAGGATTAGTTCAGAATGAAAATTTCCTGATAATTTACTCACCCCCATGTCATCCAAGATGTTTATGTCTTTCTTTCTTCAGTCAAAAAGAAATTATGGTTTTTGAGGGAAACATTATTATTACTATATAATAATAATAATATAATATATATATATATTATTACAGTTTTCAACACTGATAATAATAAATCAGCATATTAGAATGATTTCTGAAGGATTATGTGGCACTGAAGACTGGAGTAATGATGCTGAAAATTTGCTCAAATTTTAAAAAATTGATCAAACAAATGTTGCCTTGTTGAGAATAAGAGACTTCTTTCAAAAACATTGTAAAAATCTTACCGACTCCAAACTTTTGAACAATAGTGTATTTGTCTAAATGCTTTTGAGGTCATTGAGTGCACATTCAATTCACCAGGTCATCTAGTCTCATAATGCAAAACAAAAAAGTTCAGATCTACTGTAATACACCCATTCGAGAGTAGCCAAATTTCCATCATCAAAAACGTAGATTTCATGGAACATATTCCATGTTGGCCATTTTAAATTTGCAGACAATAGCATGGCAGGGTTTGTATGAGTTAATGCACTCTAAAAGCCCTATTTCCTCAGTGGGAGAGTTGTTATTCTGCCGATGGGACGGCTGCCGCTTCTGTAGCTAAAAAGTCCACTCCTTTGGTTCCACACAGCAAGACAGCAGTCTATATTGGGCGGCGATTGTTCTCAAGACAATATGACTTTTTAAAGGGTGCCACTGCGATGGTAAGTATATATATGATATTATTGTTATCCTGGCTCAACAGAAATCAGAGTGGTCAGGCTGTCTAACCACAGTCACGCAGTGGCGCCACAATCCCATGGACAGCTTCCATGCTTGTGCCACTCGAGGGACACGCAAAGAACAGCGCCCACGGGTGTCTGGATTGTGAACTTGAGCAATTATCTATAACAAAATCATTTCTTATTTCTCAAACTAACATTTCAAGGTGGACAATTGGTTGCTCAAAAGTAATGGAAAGGAAAAGTTGGGAATCTTTTGTAAATGACTGGTCAGTCTCAACATGAAATGTTCACAGCCTGTTATTTGATGTATTTCTGAGAAATAAAGGATGTTAAAAGACTAATTGGTTAATAGTCACCTCTGTTCTATATGGCGAAAAACTGTAATACATAATACCGAATTATACCTTGGATTATACCAAATCCATGGATACCAATTTGATCGGATGAACTGCCAGTTTGCCATTTTGAAATTTGCCATAAATAGCAAAATCTTTTAAATGATTTTACATATCGGCACATAATTTGGTAGATTACATTGACAATATGTCTTGAAGGTACCTGAGAAGTTTGAACACAGTGCCACCTAGTGTTCCAGAGACATAAGGTTTTTTTCAAAAACGTTCAAAAATGTTTCTTTGTTTATTTAGATTCCGACCACATCTCATTTGTCATTTTCCATCACCGTGCCTGCTATATTGAAGTAAATAGAAAGAAAAAACAGTTTTTTTGATAGAACTCCAGCAATTTTTGTTCACTTTTGCCCAAAATCTGATCAGATGATCTTTGGACCAAGCTGCACAGAAATGACTGAATGGATTTTTGATATTTGCTACCGTTCCCGAGAAATGCCTCTCTGAAGTTGTCCATGCCTGTGTTTGTTGACTTATGCTCATTAGCTTAGCATGCTAATCAAATAACATTTTACTAAGAGGCAATTCTTTCTAATGTGGGTTTTTGGCTTTCAGTTTAAACCTAATTTTTATTGGCAGCCAAGTAATCTTAACATGCTAATTGATTCAAATGATAATTCAAGCTTTTGCATGCTCATTCTTGCCTTGGAAGCTCTCTCTTAGGCAGTCTGGTAAATGTGTGCCAACTGAGTGGCACACTGTGATGAGCAATGAACTCTTGACTTAAAAGTCGGGGGGTTGAATCCCATATGGTGCAATGTCCGAATTGTTACTAATATGCCAAGTACATTCAAGAGTTTATTTGGCTATGTATTGAAACTGATGTTTTCTGTTATTTAAAAAGTAACAAATCCTAATGTCTAAAAATGTTCCTTCTCACCTAGAATCTCTCACGTCAAAACAAGAGTCTGTCCTCTTTGCGACACATTATGTTTATCAACAGAATTTACAATCCTGTGTTTGACAACATCTTAATTTTTCTTTACCTATTCCATTTTATCTTTGTTCTGTAAAAAATATATTTTTTAAACAAAATACAGAAATCAATGTCTTAGGATGTGTATCTGTTATGACCTTCCTGACTTTAAAAAATCTGAAAGGGTTTTATAGTAGGCCTACAACACACAATCCTTCATGAAAATTATAGACCATTTCAATACTTTAAAAACCAAAGTATTTTTAGCTAATTTTTGAACTCAAGGAACCTTTTGAAGGGCTTGGCCCCGTTATTGCTGCTAGCAGCTATATTTTAGAGTGAAAACCCAGAATTCTCTATGCGACAGCTCAAATTTGATATTTTTCATTGAAATAACTGTTTTGTTCTTATTAGTTATGCACATTACATCTAATTTACATCTAATGTTATCACTGAAAAAAATGCAAAAAACATTGATTTAACGTGTTAATGGTGTTGTTTGTATCCGTCCATCTTTATTTTATTATTTACTTCAGCTTGTGGAAAAGCTTCTTGTAATGAACTTTGATCCATCATGTGGTTTTCTCTTTACCACGTGTGTTTTTAAGGTGGTTGTCAGTATATTATAGATTTTAGTAAGTTGGTATATTAACAATGCTAAAGATAATTAAATATACAGTTTTTTTTACTGTAAATTAAAATATCGCTACCATATTTTTTCAGTATGATAAAGGTCTGGCAACCACATCTGCCTTTTCTTTTTTACCACAATTTTCACAGATTTTTATTTACAGTGTAGGCTAGGATTGGGAATTAATTGGACTGTGAAAAGTGGGTGTACCAAAATGGAGTCAGCCAACAAGAAAACTCATTTTTAGAGGGGGAGCAAGTGAAAGATTTCGAAGACAAACTTTTTTTTCTTTGGCACAACATGCACAATCATTTACAATAAGACCAGGAATGTGTATTAAACCAGGTCAATTTGAGTTTTGACTTTTAGGGTACTCTGGTGCACGCTATTTTTGGGTTTAATACATATTTCTTGGCCTCAAAACGGTGGCAAACACTTTCAGTTCACCAGTCCAAACGCATGGTATTAAAATAGGTCAGCTGCCCTGCCTAAATATGACATCTTTCAAACCCCAAAATGTAGCCGTGCTCCTGTTTTTCGCATCAAGGCTTCCCCCTTCAGACCACCAGCACCCCGAAGAGAAACCACATGAGGGAGCGGGACCGGCCTGTAACCAGGAAGAACAGGGAGGCTGTTTATTTCTGGTGCATCTCTACTGAATGACTCACACGTTGGCTGCAAAACCGGTTCAGTCTCCAACAGCTGAGCATGTGCCAGCTCCAAAGGCATATAACTTGTGCGCTGCCCACCCGCTCCGCTTTACCCCCGTCTCAATCGCAACGCTCGTCATCTGCCTATTTTCTCCTGCGTTTAATCCCCCTGTAATCATCAGATGCAGCATTTTACAATCAACATTGGATCTGACCTTGAGCAGGTTTAGAAAAGGCCAGACACATTAGTGGATGGGTACGAGGCCGGGCAGGGAAGAGAGAGAGAGAGAGAGAGAGAGAGAGAGAGAGAGAGAGAGAGATTAAGTATAAGTGGGCGGCTCTCTGCTTCAGTGGAGTTGAAACACACATGCGATTATAGAAGACAGCGGGCCACCAAGTCCAAACAAGCACTGCAAAGTAAAACAAATCCACATTAATAGTAGTATCATTAAGGATCTATAAAGTAGGTGAGGACTGTGTCCAAGTATTAATCAACTAAAAGATATACATTGAAATAAATTTGGTGTAGAAACCATTTTCTCCCACTAATTTCACAATTACAGGTAAGTATTTCCAATCAGCATACTTGTTGACTCAACTACAAATGAAGTGATGATTTGTCTGAGTGGGAATATAGTCATTTTCCCATAAAACATTGACACCAAATTGACACATGGGCAGTCAATCTGGGATTAGATGGAGATGCGCATTTAAGCAGATATTGAACTTTCTCATGTTCACTACCTTTTAGTAAGATTTTTTTCTGAAAAATTAACACTATTATTTAGCAAGGACTCATTAAATTGATCAAAAGTAATAGTAAATGCATTTATAATGTATGAAAAAATTATTTTCTATTCAACAGAGAATCCTGAATAAAATATCGTTTCCACAAAAATATTGACACATTGAAATAAATGTGACATTTTGAAGTTTTCTTTGTAAAATTCTCAAATAATCTTTATTTTATTTAATGTTTTATTTTAAACTTCGAAAAATCTATTTTTACAGTGTAGCTACAAACAGTAGTGAAAATAAAAAGTTGTCGCATTTTTTAACAGTAATCCGACACCAGTTAAAAGAACTCCCAATCAATACAGATGCTAAATGAAGAAATGTATTTATTACAGCTTTCCTGCTGAATACTAGTCTTGTATGTTGTTTGCTGTATCTTACTAGGAGGAATAAACTTGTAAATACAATAAATGAAGCTCCAGTTACTAGTATAAACACACAATGTGTGTTATTCACACTTAATCTAACAAATGCAACAAGTCAGGGCCTCCAAATCCATCCTTATTTTTGGCTTGACCCTCCGTGTACAAAGCAACACTGAAGCATCATTGCAACTGTGACATTGAAAATTGAAAAGGGGAAAAAAAGTTGAAATAATTTCCAATCAGCATGCTTGTTGACTCAACAACAAATGAAGTAATGATTTGTCAGAGCGAACATTTTTTCCTCATCAACATTTTCCCCATAAAACAATGACTAAACACTAACTGACATGTGGGCAGTCAATCTAGGATTATATAGAGATGCACTTTAAAGCAGATATATTGAAAGTTCTTATGTACACTACTTTTTGAAAGTTTGGTAAGACAACTTTGTAACGCAAAAACAAACTCATAGACAAAGGAGAGCAAACCAGCTGCAATGATGTACAGAACTGAAGCAAGGCTATTGGCCTCTCAAAGAACTGCCACTTTAAGTGCTGAACACGTTATTTCCAGGATTGTCTCACCCATCTCTTCTGGACACTTAGATTTGTAAGCATGAATTGCTTTCTCAGAAGTATTTTTAATTTTAAGATTCCAGTAAGATTACAGAAATAAACCACATTTTACATTATATTCAAAACGGTTATTTAACAGTTAACAATATTTACTGTATTATAAATAAATGCAGCCTTTGTGAGCATAAGAGAAATCTTTCACAAACATTTAAAAATATCTTACCGACCCCAAACGTTTGAATGCTTGTGTACCTTTAAAAAAAACAAAAAAAAACAAAACACAACAACAACAACAACAAAAAACATAGTCCTCTGATTAACCCCTAGCAGATCACATTAAACCAAGTGCCCAAAATATAGGACAAAAGTAGGACATCATTGGTACTATTGGTAATAGTAGCCTGCACAAATCGTAAATATTCAAACATGAGATTTTAACATTAGAATTAGGTTCAAATAAAAAGGTGTGTCAATGAGGGAGGTGTAGAATTAATAAAAGGCTTTATACCCATTTTGGGTATCAGATTCAAATCATCAGCTTATACTAGACTCACCTGAAATGGAATCGATGGTCATTACTTAATACGATAAACCTGCTTGTTTGTTATCTCATTGCCTTTTCACTAGCCTACCGTAGGCGCTAATGAGCAGCGCGCCTTTGGTTTCAACTCTGGTCAACTAATATAAGACTGAATTCCCTCAACGACCAAACCAACCAACAAAAATGAAGATGTAGCCGTGACAGTCTCACAAATTCCCAATGATGTCAGCTCTCAAAGCCCCCGTGGGCAAGCCCAAGTTCGTGGGAACGGCTGAGGTGACAGATCCCGGCATCTCTTCCCATAGAGCTCAGGGACAGAAGACATCACTTATCCTGACCTATAGTCAGTTAGACATGATGAGCTGCTTTCAGCAGTCAGCTGACCCTTTATGGACCAATCCGAGCAAAAGAAAACCCATGCTGGAGGTCATGGAAAACCTCTCCCTGAGAGGTCCAGATTTACTTGCTCAGCAGAATACATAAAATTGTTCTTGGACGACGCGTAACGAGGAAGATGGACATCACCAGGCCATCATGTTGCCCTCAAAAATGCATTTTTATTCACTGGAGAAATTTGTGGCTGGGAAGAGTTCATATGCGTTTCTAAAACGGATGAGCTTGTGTTCGAACGATAGTAATTGGATCGTATACACTCTAAAAATACATTTAAAATGGATGGATATGCCAGTCTTTATAACAAATGGTTCCCTCCAAGCTTAAATTACCGTGTGTGAGGGAAATGTCTTAGAAGGTTTTGAAATTTGTACGAGTAGGCCATGATCGTGTGGCTTCGACTTAAGATACACCAAAGTTAAATATGCTCCAAATTACAGTCGTTACGAGACCCTCAAAGCCAAAATTAAAGGGCGAACGCCCAGGCGGTAGTATTGACTTCTTTATTGAATGGCTGCTCTGTATAATTAGCAAAGCAAACTAATCCATCTGATCTCAACCATCTGAGCGCATTGTGCCGTGATTCAGATGATGTCTCGTGATGGTACCTAATCTACAATCAACCGGTAGTTTCGTCACAAGAGAGCTTTGATGTCCGTCTGCGGTACACTCAAATTTTTTGGTCGGTTTCTAAAGCGAAACATTCATCTGACGGCGGATGCTGTCCCTGGAGACTCTTTTGACAACTGAGAAGGAAGCCATTACTAGCACTATGGCCTGGCGTTAATGACAGGATGACCTTTAACCTCAGTTTTCCCTCATCTGAAGCACGCCAGTGATTTTCAGTGTATCGTATTACGACATTTGACCACATTTCGCCATCAGATGATTTCAGCTCTAGATGAAATTGTGTTACTGTTTTCTGTTCTATTTATAAACCCTAGTCTTAAAATAACTCAAAACGCTCAGAATTGTCAGTGTTTTTCCTACGTGATTTCAGGAACCAGACCCAATTTTCTAAATAATGTGAATACAGGGAGAAAAAAAATATAATAATTTTTATATATATATATATATATATATATATATATATATATAATAATAATTATATAATATATATATATAAAATAATTATATAATATATATATATATATATATATATATGTAATTAAAATAAATTTATTAATCTCAAAATTGTTCAAGTAATATTCCAAGTTGTCTGAGGTCATTTGAAGTCAAATTGAAACCAATGAAGTCATTCAAACTGTATTCTCGTAAATGATTGTGAAGGCTGTCTGAAAGTTTGAATAATACAAGACCTAAATATTTAGAAAGTCCTACATGTTAAAGGCGACTAGAAAATACTGATTTTTGGGTGAAATACACCTTTAAATTCTAAAACATCTCTATTGTCTCTTAACTAAAATAATGACACACTTTATTTTAAATCTCATTAGAAAGTCTGGAAAATGTGAAATCCATTTCAATAAGCATTCATCAAACCTTGCTTTTTTTTTTGGCCGGTTTTGTTTAGATGTAGCACGTGGCTATTTCCATCTTTGGTCTGCTTGCCCATATCCATGACAACGGTTTCCGTGCTGATGTTCTGTGTAGGATTGTCCTTACCTCATGCAGCGCCACCTCTGCTTCCAGACAGAGACACACTGACCAAATTATCCTCACAGTGGCACAGATACGCAGGGAGTCATCGGTGTCAGCCTCTGCAGAGCTTTGGTCACATGTTTAATTTTGGATAGTGTTATAAGAGGTGATGCTGAACACATTCAGCCATTTAAAGCCTTCCTGTCATCTCACTGTCACATCGTTTTGACAGCTGAATCGATCCCACATTGGCAGACATCTGGCGTAGGATCAGGGCAGGGAACGAAACTTTTGTAGACATCAAATTTTTCTTAATGAGCCTGAGCAGCTCTTTGAAAAAGTTATTTACAGAGTTTCCTTCACACACAAATTCTGCCACAGATGTGAACTAGTATCCAATTCATTCAAGATTCAATTGTGTGTTTTAATCATTGACTATGCATGGATTTTGATGGAATATTATTAAAAGTTACGTTTTTTGTTTTTTTTGGACTATAACAACAACTGCTGTCTTTTTGAAAACCCAGTGGATAAAACAAGCAAAATAGCTTTTTTGTGAATAATGTCTCCCTCTATTGGCCAACACTGAAAAATCCCCTTTTAAATCTTAATCAACAAAATGCTACTAAACTAAATTGGAAAGGGCAAAACACGATTTAAAAATAAATAAATAAAAATGTAACTCACAAAAAATTCAATACATCACGATTATTAAAATTATCATGGATTAAGTACATTAATAATCAGAATTTTAAATGATAAAAAAAGATCAAGATGAGCATTATACAATACAGCTTTTGGGTGGATTTATTAATAATGTAATTATTACATTATATTAATATTTAATATTATTTTTTATTTAATATAATCTTGCAGCAAGTGACCTTAAAAAGGTGGAAAAGAATTGCAATCCTATGCTGTTTCTGAAAAATTGAGCCGCATTGCTTGGAATCATTTTATCATTTTATCAAATGTATAAAAAAAAAAAAAAAATCCATAGTCTTCATTGTGTAAATTAAATATATATTTATTCTCATTAAATTTACAAAAGTGCAGTGAGATTATCTCTTTTGTTGTTTGATTAACATTAATCACACATGACAGGAGGTGTATTAGGCTGCTATCATTTTAAGACTGAATTCACTGATCAAATATACTGTTACCCATGTGTTTTCTGTCAAACGTTTACGTTCACTTAAGACGAGGATATTTGCAAACAAGTGCATTTTGACACGCAAGTACGTGCATTTAACCTTTCAAGCCCAATTACACGGTTGCAAAAAGAACTCAGTTCAGTACTCACACGCTTTTTGAGCAGTGGTTTTACGCAAGTAGCAAAATGAGTTCTTTCGCTGCTTACTGCACTTCAACGCAATGCTTAAAAACACATGTAAACGATAAGCTTTCGTGAGCGTAACCGCAATAGAGATGAAAGTCAAAAATCTCTACAGGTAGACAAAGTTATTTAGGTTAAATACACAACCTTATCCTCGTCTTAAGTGAACGTAAACAGTTGAGAAAGAAAACGCATGTGTAACAGTATACTGGACCAACGCATTCAGTCTTAAAGTAACAGAAGCCTAAAATATGCCTGCTGTCATCTGTGTGATAAATGTTAAACAACAAAAGAGAAAAATCTCTCACTGCACTTTTGTAAACTTAAGAATAAATGCAATTTAATTTACACAGTGAAGATTATGGAGTGTTTTTTTCAGGTATTCCATTTCATTTGTCTTGTTCATTTGTAGTTTGTTCTTTTATTGATTGTAATAAGTTTCTGTTCTTATTTATTACTGGCTGTTTACTTGTCTTCTGTAAGCTTGAGTTTTTATTTTTACTATCAAATTTGCATCAAATTTTTGACACCATAAAAACCTTATTTAAAGCAAAAATAACTATTGTGATGTATATCGTTATCGTGAAATACAATTACTCATATTTTGGTCATATCGCAACCCCATAGCTCTGCATAAAATAAAATAAAATAAAATATAATATACCAATTGAGAACCAATGAGGACCTTTCATCTCAATGTGACTGTGAAGACAATTCTGCCCTTTAGTCAAAGAAACAAGCAAAAATTATGTTTTTACTGTGCATTTACAATAAATAGTACTTTGGAATGTTATTTCAAATGCAAAATGAACAACTACAATACAAACTATTAATATTAAAGACATAACACATTTGCAATGATAAAATACAAAGTTTCACTGTAAAACTCTAGCCAACCTACTGATGACCTGAAATGTTGTTCGTTCTTCACGGCCAGTTCAGTTCGAGCTTCTGTCCAAAACTTTAGCACCAACCGGACCTACCGTTCCATACATTTGAAATGAGGTTTACTGTTCATTAGATCAGTTTGTCTGATTGATCGAATCTTATGTGCATCCAAATCTTCAGCAAACAGTCTACTTGAGTCACAGCTGCTCACGAGTCCCCGGTCATGATGGAGATGAACTCCTCTTGATTAACTGAAAGACAGTACAAGAACAAATGTGATCACTTAAATTCACTTTGCTTTTAACCTACTTATTCACAGCACAGACGATTAATATTTTGCTGATTAAATTACATATCATAGCTCTTCACTACACCAAAGGACACACAAACAGATTTCAACTCAGCCTTCATTTCCACTGTTCCCATTTTTGTTGGCTGCAATACATTAATTTGCTGGGTCTTAATTGAGAAAAGCACTTTGGGCCAACTGGGAAAAGCACAGTAATTACTTCCATTCATCAGAGGCAATAAAAATAGCACTTTGTTCCTCTCCCTAGATAAAAATCCAGCAACTTACTCTCTCCGTCCCCATCGGTGTCAAATTCATCAATCATGGCTCGCAGGTCTTCATCACTCATGTCTTCGCCCAGTTCACGAGCGACTCGCCGCAGGTTTCTCAAGCTTATCTTTCCCGTTTCATCATCATCGAACAGTTTAAACGCCTTCATTATTTCCTCTTTTGGGTCTCGCTCCAATATCATGTCAGTCACTTTAAGAGAATGATATTACTTTTAAGTATAAACGCTAATGAAGTTTTCACACAAAGATTTATTATGTTACATACATTTATTTGCTCCAGATTTCAGCAAAATCATTCCTTTGAATCATTTCGTAGTCTAGGCCTATTGATGAGAAGTGAACTCAACTTACCCACTTCTTTGAAATCTTCAAAAGTTATTTTCCCAGTTCCTTCTCTGTCATAGTCTTTTAAGATCTTTAACACATCTACTTTCTTCACCTCAAAACCCAGAGCTCTCATCGCCACCTGGAATACAAGTTTTAAATATCAGCATTTTTGAGCTACTGTTGTTGATTTTTAAAAGGTGCATTATATATATATATATATTTTTTTTTTTTCAAAATTATCAAAATTTACAATAGTCAATACCCCATCAATCCATCTTCTAGAACATGTTTTTTTTCTTGCCCTGATTCACCACGGTAAGCCCGTTATAAGTGCTTATATTTCAGACAAAGCAGGATGCATTTTGCGCAAAATTGCATACGTAACTCGTCAGTGCAAAGATATTACAGTTTAAAGTTGACCTTATATCAAATTTTCGCCCAAAAATTCTTTCATTAATTACTCACCCTCATGTCATCCCACATTTGTAAGACCTTTCATTCATCTTCAGAAAACAAATTAAGATATTTTCGATGAAGCCTGAAAGGTTTCTGTCACTCCATAGAGAGCCAACGTTACTACCACTCCAAGGTCCAGAAAGATAGGGAAAAAAACAAAGTACTCCATGTGACTCCAGTGGCTTAAATTCAATTTTATGAAGCGACGCAAGTGCTTTGTTTGTGCAAAAAAAAACAAAAAAACAATTTGCCACTTGTGTGAGTGTTCACAAGAGCTTCACACGTATGCGTGTTGCGTTCAGATGTGCGCGTCAACTCAACGCACTTGTGTGAGTGTTCACAAGAGCTTCACACGTATGCGTGTTGCGTTCAGATGTGCGCGTCAACTCAACGCACTTGTGTGAGTGTTCACAAGAGCTTCACACGTATGCGTGTTGCGTTCAGATGTGCGCGTCAACTCAACGCACTTCTGTGAGTGTGAAAGTGAAAGTCGTGACGTGTTGTCAAGTATGGTGACCCATACTCGAAATTGGTGCTCTGCATTTAACCCATCCCAAGTGCACACACACAGCAGTGAGTAGTGAACACACACACACACACACAGTGAACACACACCCGGAGCAGTGGGCAGCTATTGCGACAGCGCCCGGGGAGCAATTAGGGGTTAGGTGCCTTGCTCAAGGGCACCTTAGTTGTGGTATCGAAGGTGGAGAGAGTGTTGTTTATTCACAATCCCCACCTTCAATTCCTGCCGGCGTGGGAATCGAACCAGCAACCTTCACGTTACAAGCCCAACTCCCTCACCATTAGGCCACGACTACCCCGTGGTAGTAGTATGTGTTCACAAGAGCTTCACACGTATGCGTGTTGTGTTCAGATGTGCGCGTCAACTCAATGCACTTGTTTGAGTGTTCACGAGAACATCACGATACATACGTGTTGTGTTCAGATTTGCACGTCAACTCAACGCACTTGTGTGAGTGTTCACGAGAGCTTCACACGTATGCGTGTTGCGTTCAGATTTGCACGTCAACTCAACGCACTTGTGTGAGTGTTCACAAGAGCTTCACACATATGCGTGTTGCGTTCAGATGTGCGCGTCAACTCAACGCACTTGTGTGAGTGTTCACGAGAGCTTCACACGTATGCGTGTTGCGTTCAGATTTGCACGTCAACTCAACGCACTTGTGTGAGTGTTCACAAGAGCTTCACACGTATGCGTTGTTGTGTTCAGATTTGCACGTCAACTCAACACACTTGCACGAGTGTTCACGAGAACATCACGTCGCATGGGTGTTGTGTTCACGCGCGAGCTAGCTAGCATTGTTGTGTGAACACGCTTTGGATAATATTATTTCGTAAATAAAGTGGTAAACTGCGTTTATTTTTGCACAAACAAAGCACTCAAGTCGCTTCAAAAAATTGAGTTTAAGCCACTGTAGTACTTTACTGATGTCTTTTTCCTACTTTCTGGACATTGGAATGGTAGTTGGGTTGGATCTCTATGGAGAGACAGAAACCTCTCAGATCTTAATTTGTGTTCCATAGATGAATCTAACGGATGTTGAATGACATATGAATGACAATTTTAACTTTTGGGTGAACTAACCCTTTAAAAATGTGTGAGGTAATCACAATATTGATCTGAATTATCATTAATTATTTTGCTTTGATATTTTTTCTTGTTATTTGTGTTTTATTACTGTTAAACACATCAAATAAAGAGCACTTCCATGTGTCAAGACTAGTTAGTATTAAGAATTGAACTTTTAAATAGATTAACATTTCCGAGTAGAATGAATAGCCGTTTTTGAAATAAGATCTTTACTTTTAATTCATGATAATCTATTTCTTTATCCTTGTCTGTGTCGAAGAGCTCGAATGCCTCCTTGATCTCATCCTTCTGCTCGTCTGTAAGTTCTCTCCTTTTCTTCCTTTTGCTCTTATCAGCAGTTAGGTCAGTCCTAAGGGCACAAGTATGGAAATCAATCATCAGATTCATATTGATCTTCCATTGGTTTGGATACCACTCAGTCACAGACACACTTGAGGTTTTACAGAACATGTATACCATGACTGCTGACTGGGCAGGACGGTAATCAGGATTTAATAGTCTATATGAACATGTGATTCATGCAGCAATAAAATTATGGACATGCGTGCTGGTTCTCTCTTTGTAAAGCAATGAGTTTTTTTTTATATAAAACATTCTCCACTTATGATACGTATAGTCATTTTATTATCATTATAACCACTATTATTACTATCAATAATAAAAACTCTGTCAACAATTCACATTCAATGGCTAGCAATGATCAACACAGCCTCTAAATACACAGCAAACGACTAAACACCTCATAATTACCTCAGAGACAGACTCATTTTTGCAGTTTGGCAATAAATTCGCTGATATTGAAACCCAAATCCGTACAACAAGATTAGAGTTCGGCTTCAACAGTCCTGCTAATCCCGAACACACAGACGCCAAGCACAGGCGCGTTGCTAGTTGATTGTCAAGGAAACGTTTCCAATTGGCTTGCCGAGGTCTCAACGTCAGGATTAGGATACTCGTGATTGGTTGTTCAGAAACTGATTTGCTTTTGAGCCTGTTTGATTGGCGGACTCGGTGTGGAATGGGCGGTCTTAATGATGGCGGTCAGACAGAGGCACGTCCTACGTAACGTTACAGAAAGAAAATGAAAACTTAACCAACCTGAATAAGCCTAAAGTACTTAATTTAGCGACATTCCCGCTCCTTTTGAGATTTTTTTCAAAAGCCTAGCGACAAATCTAGATACTTCTTATAAAAACCTTATCTAGATTCCGTGACTCAGCCACTGATTTATATTTATATTAACTTTTATCATTATTGTTATTCAATAAACATTTACAAATATACAATAACCTTCAGGAGAACATTAGAATTAAAAAAGACATTTGTATGAAAAGTCAAATATCTAAAATATTTATACTAATATAAATCAGTGGACTCGCCAGTATGACGTCATAAAGCGACATTTAGCGATCAGTTTTAGCTAATTTCAACTGAAAGTAATTGGCAACACTGTACTCAGTATTCACATCGATGTCATCTGCATACATTTGACAACCGCGACATACTTGCAACTTTCAGGTAAATCGTTTATATATATAAACAGAAAAGCAAAGGACCGAATATTGATCCTTGTGGTACACCTAGTTTGCATTTTTGAAGTGATGACTTCACGCCACTAATTTTGACACATTGCTGTCTGCAACCCAGGTATGATTTGAACTGGATTAGAGTTTGTTGAATTTGTTTCAATTTATTTTAATTTAGTACTTCATGATTCGCAGTGTTTATGTATATGGCATGATGTAATATAATACAGGGTAGTAGTAAAAGTTTAGAAACTGAGGAGTTGCTGCCAAACATAAATTTATAGAATGTAAGCAATATTGATTAAAATTAAATAAATTATATACGAGTATAAATAATTAAATATTATATATAATCGTTGCTGTTAATATTATTATTGAATATAATATAAACATATAATAAATGTGCCTTTTATTTCATTTTTACTTACTGTTGCTATTCATAAACATTATTATTGATAATATTTAACAGCAATTGGTTTAACGCTTATCCTCAATTTAGTAATTGCAGTCAACCACCAATAGAGGACGCCCTACACCATGACAACACTATCGTGGATCCTTTCTATATCCAGCCGGCCTTGAACAGCAACAGGAAATACAAGAAACTCTCTAAGACTTTGCACAAAAAAAATGGTTTTGTGTAATTGATTTAATATTATAGAATACTAGTATTCTCTTGCTGTGAAATTATGATCAGTGGCAATATCTTTACAGCGTGTTTCAGGAAGTTAGATGGGTGGCTCCCAAACCACTTCCTCTGATGAGCACAAAATGTGCCTCTAGATTCATGAGGCTGTTGTGGCTTCAAGCTCTAAAGTTCTTAAGGTCATATAACCACATCCTAATATGCTCAGTCTTGGAGAAAAGTAAAACAGATTAATCTTGTGAGGTGCTTTGGCTGATCAACATTAGGCATAAAGTGCAAACTTTATCTTGCATGATGAGTATATATTTGTTTTGATCCAGTAAGAACAAATGCACCAATGAAGCAAAGTTTACCTACAGTGCCCGTGCAAAAAAAAAAAAAATAAAAGCAACTAACCCATCATTTCATCATTAACAGGGAATGCGGCAGTTATTTAAGTGCACACTGTATGCTTTCATGTTTTGACTGATCTTGCTTGTTTGATTTATAGCACTTGGAATCAGTAGACTGTGACAGCAAAGATTACCACTTGGCAACCACTGACATTAAATAGGTGTCATAATAACAAACTACAGGACTGTTCACATGCTTGCCAATCATTACTCATATGAGGTGTGAGCGGTTGCTGGCAATTCATCTTTTGCACAATTTCCATGTAAGCTGATCTCTTGCATGCACGCCAACTCAAGGTAGAGGGTTTCATAAAGTACATGATGTCTATCTCGAAAGAGCATGGTTCTGATGGCACAGATCACTAATAAATAGAACAGAGTTTGTGTATCCCATGAAGTAAGTTTGTGCCTATTGGACAGAGCTGGTCACGTGACAGTCCATTCATTTCATTAGCCTACTTGTGACCGTCACGGTGCGGTGTCTTAGTCATAAGGACCCTCGAATGCCTGGACCATCTGGACTTGTTTGTGTTTTGCTAGACGCTTGTGATGTTGTGTATTAAATACAATAACTATATAATCATTTTAAAGTATCTTCTGAGTGTAAATTAATTCACACACAATTATCTAAGTGCACTACTATGGTTTGACCCTGTTTTATGATGTTGTTGTGTGCGAGTTTGTTATGCATCAGTGGGGGAGGTTTGACTAGCTTTGACTGGCTCATGCTGAACAAAAGCAGATGAGGAACTACTGTGATGCTGCCGAGGCTGGAGAGATCTAGTTCAGACCGGTAGCTGGGTGCTGGCTTCAACACTGAAGGGTTCTTTGGCGGTGGGAGGGTTTTTTTTATTGTCGTCTGTGTGATTAATTTAGACAGTCTTCAGAGATTTCACAGTTACTATTCTAAGAGGTCATTGTACGTAGTGCCCTGAGATAGAGGAAGTCAAAACTCTGACTGCTTTTTATCTGCCTGTTGTAAAGGTTATAGAAGTGTGTGTTAGTAGGAGTGGACTTGGTTTATCCTCTACATACAGATTATAGATGTTTGTTATTGGGTTTAAAACATGATTATATTAATATAAACTTATAATTATTTGAAAGATGCTTTTATCCAAAGGCATCATATACAATATATGAACATTTATATTTATCATAGATATAGATGAAAGACAGAATAATCAATTATTACATTAATATGTATTCATTTAGAATATGCTTTTTATATATTATAAATTATATATTAATTTTTATATATTAATTTAATTTATTGATAAAACTGTGTTTTAAACTGTATGTTTCCAAAGATACTTTATCTGTGTACATATATATATATATATCCGTTAAAATTTAAGAATTTGGAAGATGTTTTAATCCAAATATAGTTTATCATATATATTTATATGTGTGTGTGTGTGTGTGTGGGCAGGTATTCCCTACGTTATGGGGACCAAATGTCCCCACAGGTATAGTAATTCTAGTAAATTTTGATCTTGTGGGGACATTTTTTTTGGTCCCCATGAGGAAACAAGCTTATAAATCATACAGAATTATCTTTTTTGAAAATCTAAAATAGCAGAACATTTTCTGTGATGGGTAGGTTTAGGGGTAGGGGTAGTGTAGGGGGGACAGAATGTACAGTTTGTACAGAATAAAAACCATTACGCCTATGGAATGACTCCATAAAAAATGAAAACACAATGTGTGTGTGTGTGTGTGTGTGTGTGTGTGTGTGATTGTTTTAATATTTAATCTTTGTTGGCCAATGTAGAAATATAGGCTAATTTATGGGTGTCAAGTATTTAAATTGAACATCATTTTCCCTGCTGCCAATGTTTTTTGTTTTTTTTAATTTTTGCATTTGTGCTTAAAATTTAGTGTATACTGACTGTTATGATATAAGTGATAAACAGATGCAGATGCCATGAACAGTGAGAACAAGGTCATATCAGTCACTAACATCATTAGTATAGCTTACTGACTCATTAGGGAATAGGTGGGAAAACTATTAGTTAAAGTAACTACATCTTATTGACCTTACCACTCCTTGAGCTCCTCCCCAAATACCTGTTCTTTCAGCTCAGTGGTGGTGTGATGTTCTAGACACGCCCCCTCATTAATTCTGCATTCTCGTTGGATGAAGTAGACAATGTGTGATGCAGCCATGGAGGTAAATGCGGTCTCATAGCTGAGTTTAAAATACATTTTAGCAGCGAAATCCTCAAAAACATTTTTAATAAGCTAATGTGAGGTCACATAAAAGCTCCTTAAGTAGCTGTATTTATCTAGACATCAGAGGGACATGTGACCCTGCTGGGCTGTTGCAGTGATAATCATGTGGAGATGTTTTTCTTGTGGCATAAGGTTAAAGACCACATGCGCTCATGTGGCTTCTCGCTTGCTTTCTCTCGCTGAGAAAGAAGGAAAGGCAGATGTTGTTCCAAATCATGCCGCCACAGGAGATCCTGGGATCCAGCCAATCTTTCCCAAAACCAAGAAAAACAAACCAGTTATTCTGGGGCCGTCTGATCGATCTTCTGTATACGACAGCTTATGATTTGATGTGTGATGTAAAGTTAAAACTGCATTCGGGTCCACAGTGAGTAACGAGATTAGGACAATTCTATGAGCCCTGGTCCGAGACGGAGAAATTGACGGAGAAATTCAGAACGCAAAATGAGTGCGCATGTCTAAGTGACTATGTTATTGAGAAGAGAATTTTAATTTAGTAGTTTAAAAAAATTAATTAAAATGAAAAGTAACTTGCATTACTTTTTTTTTAAAATAACTAAAATATTAAATTTATAAAGTAACATGACACTCGATACATCAAAAAGTAATCTGATTACATAATGCGATAACTTACCCCCTAACACTGATCCAGGGTTCAAATCCGGACTAAATATGCAGTTTTAATAAACCAAGAATTGCAGCTGAGCCACAATGGACTTTAATGTTTAATGAAAAGCAGGACATTTTGCAACTTTTTTTCTTTTGGTTTCCACAGGAAGAATGCCACAAAAGTGGCCTGAGGATGGGTAAATGATGATGATATGATGAAGTATGACTTTAAACTTTGAATCTGATATAATAATCCTGTCTCATATTATATTTTCCCTATATGATTTGTGACAGAGAACCTGATTTCACCAAGTGCAAATCCTGGAACAACATTTCAATTAACCAATCAGATTTGAGCAACAAGTTTACAGTTTATGTCAAGTGCTTCAACATCAGTTATTCACCCATTTCCCTCTTATCTTTTAGGGCTAGGTTTAAATTTTCAGATGTGAATGTTGCTCCAGGATCAACAAAATATGTTGACCCAGGAGTCTAACTCGGTACAATCAGGACGTGCAGTTTGTGACACCCATTTTTAATTATCCAGTCAATTAACCCTTCACAAAGACCCGCCTCCTTTTGTTACTGTTGCTATGTCCGACAAGCCATGCGCTCTCACGCCACACATCATGTTCTCACGGAGTGAAAAATACATCCTGGAGCAAAGAGGACACTAACAACACGGCGACAGACAAGACAGAGCAGGTTACTTTTGATATGAAACATTTTGAATATGAAACTTGTAATTTTTTAAAGAAGTTTAAACAATAAATAGCGTCTAGTGTCTCTTTAATGTGTCCTGACAGATCGCTGAAGCTCCTTCAAGCGGCTCGTGAACCGATCATCTCTTCATACTAGTTCATTTATTGCATCAAATAAACATGAATGAACATCAGAAGGAATGTTGTTTCAAACGCGGAAAGACATGAGTACACACAATTTTTGAAGTTCAAGTTCACTAACGTTAATTTACTAACTCCCCTGACTGCTTTGTCGGACAAAATGGCGGATTCGGGGTTATGATTGGTCAGATCGCCTGTCAATCAAACTGCCGAAGCAGGGTCAATTGCAGATAGGGCCTATACATCAACTCATACATTGGGCTGTGAACATGATTTCTTGATCACTTTACCACACTGAATAGCAACTTTGTAAAAACTGCCAATATAGGTCAAAGTGTTTTGGATTCATCCGGCTGTTTATCTGAGGGTTATTCATGAGTGATTAAGGAAGAAGTAAAGCTGATTTGAATGAGAAAGTAAGGGTTTAGACAAACGCCAGGCAGTGAACAGCTCAGAGGCGCTCAGTAACTGGTACAAAAAGGTCATCATAATAGGACAGACTAACTTGACTTCAAAAGAGTGAACATCAGGAGTTTTATGCCTGCATGTAATTGCTTAAAGGTTCAAATTATACCGCTGAAGAAGATGTTATGCTGTGAAAGGACCATACACAGATTCTCTGTGCTGTGAGAAAGGAGCTGATGCTTGCCGATAGGATATCTGGTTCAAGCCGGTTTGTTTTTCGCCCTGAAATGAACCTCCTCTGCTTTGTGTCGTTCACACAGGTGTGAAGCAGAACCCTCCTACCCCCATCCCGCGTGGCTCTGAGCACGTAACACCTGCCTGCCGCTCGACAGCGGTACAAGATGTTCTTATGATTACTCCTGCAGCAAAAGAGGAACAACCGCTTTCACTTTCTGTTGCTGCTTGTTTGTGTTCTAATGTTTGCAAGTGCTGAGATCAGCAGTGTGGGTAGCAGGTTCTGGGCGTCTGGTTCATATGAAGGTATACATAAGAAAAATGCATTTTTCACTATTTTTTTGTTGTAGAAAGGAAGTTGTGTATGGGATAATATACAGTCAGCCAGATTGATCATTAGCCTCCAAATACTGGGATCTTGCATGAAAAATGACAGAAATAAAATAAAAATAAATAAAGAATCCAAGTTTTGCATAAAAATGGTTGCCTTTACAAGGGATTTTTCCATGTTTAAGTGCTATAATCAAGTCCCTAGTGTATCTACCAACCCAAAAAATGTGAGAAAGGACAAACAAGTAACTTTGTTTTGGCAAGCCTTTCTCTGCAAGCATGTGAAAAAATGAGCCGCTCAGATTTTGCTCGTCTAGTGACGTAGAAAGGGGATCTTATTATAATATTACCACCCCTTAATCTGCATGTTTCCACCCAAGGCATGGCCATTTTGTTTTCACAAGCAACAACGGTGTACCAGCTCTAACGCCATGGCAAATTTTATGTCAGACTGCTTCACAAACTCATTTTAACGCTGAATTTGCACAAAAGAATAACATGGCAATACACGCTAGTCAATAAGTTGAATCAACTCCACAGCAACTACATAAATTCATCCACTAACATTCAGAAACGTCCAGTTTCATTCAAAAGTTGTAACTTCTTCCTGAGTCTCTCCATCAGTGTCTGGTTTTGGCTGTGTGAGACTCTCCATGTTTGTTGTTGTTGAGCAGCAGCAGCAGCTCATTTGCATTTAAAGGAACACACACAAAAACTGTGTGTTTTTGCTCATGCCCAAATAGGGGCAAATTTGACAAGCTATAATAAATGATCAGTGGGGTATTTTGAGCTGAAACTTCAGACACATTCTGGGGACACCAGAGACTTATATTACATCTTGTGAAAAGGGGCATAATAGGTCCTCTTTAACTAAAATTGGAAAATATAAAAATTAAAATTCTAAATACGAATAACTATAATAGTATATCAGTGACACTAAAATGACACTGCACTCGACTCTGTAAACAGCAAAAAAAAAATTGGTTTTGCTGACGTCTTTGAAGAGTGTGGGCTTGTGGTTGCGTTTTCAACCACAAGCTTTGGCATAAGTCTCTTACTGTGGCTGTAACACCTGCGTTTCAATCATGCAGAGCCGTTTTCGTGAAAACAAACATCTCCAGCAGATTGTTGCATCAGAGCGTAAGTCAAGTGTGCAGTTAAAGGACAACAGCAGGGTTGAGAATTACATCTGCACTACTGTCTGACGCACACAGAGGTACATAAAATCAGAGATTGCAGAAGAAGATTATCGCCCGCTCTGCCATCAAATCCACAAGCACCAGCTGCCCTCATGGCCTCATGATTCAATGCATTACAATCTTGATTGCACCAAATCAGACCCTGCAGCCCTCAATCATCAGAAAAATAATTGTGTGATTTGTCTTCAATGTAAACTTTCTCTAAATGTTGTAGTGATGATTGTCGATCTCAGGCAAATTGTATTTTACTGATGGTATATTTAACTGTTTTGTGATTCTAAAGAAATGTTTGGGCAGAATTTGTTTTTGAAATAACATTTTGTAAAGTTTAGAATTATTTACAAATGACATCTATAATACCTGGTGGCCATTCAAAATGTCATGTGACTGATAACTCATCATGTATCAATGTCATATAGAATGCGTTAGTGCCCGGCCACTTTCTCAGCGGCAAAGCATTTTTACATTAATTTTTCCCATTGAGATTTCAAAAAAGTTTTTGTTAAAGCGCCATAAATCAAACCAACCAGCTACGAACATTAAAAACTTTGATTTGAAGCAAAAAAGTATTTGAAAATCGGACAAAAATACAAAGGTACAAGACTGTTAAGAGCTTTGGTGATAGAAAGAACAATCCCATGAACCACTGAGAACAACATAATCAATTTAAGTAGAAAATAGTAGAAGAAAGTAGTAGAAATATAAAACTACTATATTTTGTGAGCATATGGAGATACTTGACTGCATTTTCTGTACAGCATTATAGGTAATGTATAGTTTTCCACCACAAATTCTGCTGTTAAACACTATTATTTTGAAACAAAGTTGAAATAATGCGGGCTGACGGCTTCAGCAGAAGCAAATACAACCATGTAGCTCATAGTAGGTTTGCCTTTAAAAGTTTATGTTATCTTAAAAATCAATTTCCCTATGGAGAAAATGAATGGGGTTTTTACTCCTGGAACCTGACTGTTGAACTATGGAGAGCTGCAGTGATGATGTATTTTTGTAGGTCAAACTGTAAGTAGCATCACACTGGTTCCCTTGACAAAAGCCTAATAGGATTTCTCTATAGGCTTTTGCAATATTGTAAAAAATAAGCTCTGTGACCAACAGAAGTTCAGGATTCTTTGACACATCTTGTTCATCATGATGATCTTTACAAATGAACACAAACTTTATTAATTTTCAAGCCTAAATACAATCGCCAGAGGTAAAAAGCTAAAGGTAGACTATAAACAAACTACATTACATTAAAGTGTTAGTTCACCCAAAAATGAAAATTCTGTCATTAATTACTCGCCCTCATGTCGTTCTACACCCGTAAGACCTTCGTTCATCTTCTGAACACAAATTAATGATGAAATCCAAGGGCTTTCTGACTTCCGATAGACTGGAATGTCATTACCACTTTCAAGGCCCAGAAAGGTAGTAAAGACATTGTTAAAATAGTCCATGACTACAGTCGTTCAACCTTAATGTTATGAAGTGATGAGAATTCTTTTTGTGTGCAAAAACAAAACAAAAATGACAACTATTCAACTAACTTTATTCAACAATTTCTTCTCTTCCATGTCAGTCTCCCACTCTGTTCACGTTGTAAAAAGAGTGCAGGGGCTTCTGAGTTCTACGTCAGAACGCCGCTAATAAATTTTATGTTGTAGAATAAAACATGAGTGTGTTTTGAGCTTGGGTTTACCACAGACCCTATTTCAGACTGCAAACCTTGAGAGCCCTTGGCTTTGTCCAAATTCAGAGGCTGCATCCTTCGAACGACTCGAACTTCCAAGGCCACACCTTCAAAAGCCATGAAGGATCCATCATTTTACGGGAAACGAAGGAGGCCACATTTAAAGGAGCCTTCGAATTGACCCTTCGCCGGCAGTTTGATTGACAGGTGATCTAACCAATCATAACCCCAAATCCACCATTTTGTCCGACAAAGCAGGCGTTCAACACACCAGAATTGTTAGCAAAGAAGAGAGAAACACATTGGACACTCAAAGAAACACTAGCTTTAATTTTTGTATGAAGCAAACCCACATTTCAGTTTAAATTAATGTTCATTTCTGGGTTCAACAAGGTTCAAAATGAATGATGAAATGCGATATCCGCAATCACAGACATTCACTCAGGTGAGATGAGATTTCCAAAACATGCTGAAAATCACTAGGTTACTGACCAAAGTTGTGCAAGAAAAACATATTCAGTACAGATGGAACTGAACTCACAAAGTTAACACAAGTTAACCTGACTGCCTCATTGATTCCTCACAGCGGATTGATTTCTTTCTTTTTAGTATTGATTTCTTTCTGAAGTTCTGCAGCTTACTGTAGCTCCCGCTCTCATTTGAGAGAACCTCGTAAATAAACATTCAAGCTAATGAAATTGCACTTTCTTCAGTCTTTAGTTTGTTTAAACATTCCAGCAGTGCCAGCACAGCATTTTCACGGGCAATTCCTTCTCTCTTTGCTGAAGATCATTGTCTCGGTGAAGTGCGTCACTGGCGCCTCTGTTTGCATGCAACACCACTGTGTGAATGAGGCTGCTTGTGCTACGTTTTGATATTTTTTAAACTATGTCTCATGCTAGGAGCAGTAGGATCATATCTAAGACATAAAGTTTGTTCTGAAATGTGCTGACCCGTGTCTTGTTTTAAGATATGAGAGCATCAGGCAGGACGGTGATGTTTTTTGCGATCTTATCTGTGTTGAGATACTCACCTCTGTTCACAGACAGGGACTCCTCGCTCTAAAATCCAGCTAAAACCAGCCAGCTTCCAAGATACCAGCCAGTGAAATTGGTTTTGACCGGAAAGGCCATTTTGGTCAAACTGGTTAAGGCTGGTAAGCCATCTCATGACCCCAAACAGTAGTCTGAAATATCTTACAACCCAATGAAACAAAGAAAGAACACATTTCTATTTTTGGCCTGTTTGTGGGTTAAATCAAAAGGCTGGTACAAAAGAGTCATTTCTAAGAACTGAAGAAAGACCTTTAATCCGTTTGTAATCTGTAATCGCAGATTCTTTCATAACCAGTTGTAACCATATCCTCATTTCTTTGTTCTGTTTTAAATGTCTGACATAATGGTTTGTCATTTGCTTTACTTCAATGTATTGAATTGGTTTTGAATGTGAAGAGTTTAACTCTTTCTCAGGCAAAAAAAAAGTTGCCAGCCACTGCCATCGTTGTTGATCATTTTGTGGCAGAATATTTTTTTGTATGAATATCTGCACATGCAATACGTCAAAAGAAAGAACAGACCCTCTACTTTTAAAGAACAAAACAAATGTCTTATTCTAGCTTCATGTGTTCTTTTTTTTATCAACACTTGAATGTGGGTAAGTTTCATAAAAACAAAAGCTGAGCAAAAGCTGAGAAAATAAAATAAAAAAATTCAAAGACTACATCTGGATCACATTCAGAACGATAATCAAAACATAGATGGAGAAGATCCGTGTCCACCTCTAATGCTTGCACAGTCCTATAGCTCCTCCTGGGTCGATATTTCATTCAGTAACATTAGGCAGTTTTGATTTATATGGAAGCCCGTTTCACTGTTATAAGCTAGGGGGCGCTATAACAAATCTTTTGAAAGAGTTCTGAATCTCCTGATCAAAACACATTAGAAGAAAATGCAGAAATAAGCGATATCATATGTAATCATATGCATATGTAAAATTATGCAATCATCAACATTAAACAGGATGTAAATCTATAGAAGCCCATTTCCACCCCTGAAAAGAATAAAATAAAAAGAAGATTATTGCAACTTTTTATCTCATAATTCTGACTTTATAACTCGCAATTGTGAGTTTATATCTCACCATTCTGTGAAAAAAAGTCCTGAGATAAAAAGTCGCAATAATCTTCTTTTTATTTTTTTTCCGGGGGTGGAAATGGGGTTCCATAGATTTACATGCTGTTTAATGTTGATGATTGCATTATTTTACAGATTACATATGATATCACTTATTTCTGCATCTTCTTCTAATGTGTTTTGATCAGGAGATTCAGTACTCTTTCAGAAGATTTATCATAGCGCCCCCTAGCTTATAACAGTGAAAACACGGAAAGCCGGAAAATGATGTCAATGGCGTGGAAATGTTTTCTACGGAGCAGCGCACATGAAACGCAAGAAAAAAAAAGTATTCGTTCCCTCGATTCGCTAAATCGCACACACGATTTAATATTTTGTTCCCTCAATTTGGTAAATCGTGCGCACGATTTACTTTTTCGTTCCCTCGATTTGCTAAATCGCACACACGATTTGATTTACTATTTCGTTCCCTCGTGCGCACAATTTAGCAAATTGAGGGAACGAAATAGTAAATCGTGCCCATGATTTAGCCTACTATTTTGTTTCCTGCATGTCATATGTCAGATTTGTCGCATCGCACCATTCATTCAGTTTAATCTTCATTTCACTTAACCCTGGGACATCTTTATCACTCAAAACTGATATGTCAGCTATTAACCAGGACAAATGCAGACTCAATGACTATCCTGTCTGGCAGATCCAGCAGTGACGTGTTTGGCATGTTCTCAGATGGGTCATATTGAGGTGGAACATGTCACAGGCTGGTGCTACAGTAATTCCAGCTTCCATCACACCATTGTGGCTTCTTTTCTCATTGATTTGTGGTTGTCGGAAATTTCAGTTCCGTTCCGCCCTTCGCTGTTCACTTCCTTTTCACCTTGTGTGCAAATAAACCACCTACACAGATCTACCTTTTAAAGGTCTTGTTTATCTGGGTACCTGCTTTGTTGTGTATCTGTTGTAGTTTGACTGACACATCGTTCACATTTAAGAGATATGTTAAAAGGCATTTGAGAGCTAGTTTGGAAGAGTTAATCTGCTCTGCGTCCAAATCACAAGCTGTCATCAGCTCTCTCCACTGACTGATGGCAGTTTGCAAAGTCTGAAGTGGATCTGAAGCCTGCAGCTCTTTGACATATGTCTTCTGTATGGATTACAGTATGACCGCTGTATGTTTAGTCTAATGGTAATGCTGAGCCGCACAGTGGACATCTGATATCTCACTCACCCACCGGTACAGCCTGTGCAACTACAGATACAGCAGATATGTCACTACCACATTGCAATCATATCCAAGTGTCAGTGGGACACTGATGATATGTGGTTTCATCTATCGTTTTTTATAACTTCTGGACCTCTCAGGTGGAGGGGATATTGACACAGTTACGTGATCTTTAGGTCATAAATCATCATCGAATCTCATGCATGTTGGAGTACCAATAATTGCTGAGCACAATACACAATTTAATCTGCATTACATAACCTTTTCAGGTGTATTCTTCGGGGGATGTGTTCAATTAAAAGAGGATTAATCAGTATTAAAACATGTCAATCATATTTGAAAGCTTTCAACAGGTTAACAAACATGGAAACTTAAGACAATCTTTGTGTAGACTATATGCAATTTGAAGCGATGTAGGCCTAGATAGATAGATAGATAGATAGATAGATAGATAGATAGATAGATAGATAGATAGATAGATAGATAGATAGATAGATAGATAGATAGATAGATAGATAGATAGATAGATAGATAGATAGATAGATTTGAACTGAAATAGATTAATTGGTTTCAGGGCTACAACTCTGGGAGTTTTTTTTAGTAATCAACTTAAAAATTTGTGTTTATTCTACAAATTATTAAGTTCCTCTAACTCAGTATAGCTTGTTGGTTGAATGTAAATTTACTCAAAGTTGTCATAACTTTAAAAAATAATAATGCAAACTGTAAACTTTTTTGTTGAGCCAACACATTATTTTTTCGAGTGTACCACAGTACTGTTTTGTATGGGAAAAGTATGGCAAGGATACACCTTTCAAACAGACAGGAGCCATTTTGGTTGGCTGAATGGAAGGATCAGGTTAAAATAAGCTCCTGTAAAAGTCAATGGCAGCCGGATTGAACTGGCCGGAGCTGTAAGGCGAGAGAACTGCGGACACGGAGAGGGCGGCCCGCACTCCGTGTGAACTTCACTTCACCGCCCAGGGCTGAATATGCCCTGATAA
Source organism: Zacco platypus (assembly GCA_038088235.1). NCBI lineage: Eukaryota > Metazoa > Chordata > Actinopteri > Cypriniformes > Xenocyprididae > Zacco > Zacco platypus. The sequence goes on from CM076086.1 coordinate 16,970,185, forward strand.
AATATTTCAACACTCCCAAGTATGTATGTTGAGAAGTAAGCGCACACGCAGAGCTATTAGGTTGCCGCTCTGGCCACCTCTGTCGTAGGCCAGTCCAAACCAGTTCTTGTTTATCACTGGCACAGTGGCTGCCCTTGTATCAACAACTGCAAGCGAGCGAATGAGACTTGTCACTGCATTGGACACGAACATGACTCATTTACATGGTGTGCTTGAGGTCAAAGCAGTCCAAAACAAAGAATTATTGTTGACTTTGCTTATTTTGCGGCTTAATGCTTAATCATTTTGAAAACTCAGATATGAGAGTAAAGCTTGACTGTTTTTTTTTTTCTTTGATTTAAATTCAACAAAAAGAGTCAAAAGACTTCATGAAAATTTAATATTTGAAATAAATTGTCACATTTTAAATGTATTCTCTCACTGGCTTTTGACTAGTGGCTTGCAAACCATAAAATGAATTTTGTTCTGATGGTAAATGTATAAAAACATTTTAATTACTAAATGCAACTGGTGAAGCATATTTTAACATGATCCAAAATGTGGATACTGAAGCTGGAAAACCCAGCGGTTGGGTTAAATGTTTGCTCAGTGTACTCGGCAGTTTTATTTAACCCAACTATTGTTTAAAATTAAATATGGCTGGCTTAAAATATACCCAAAATAGGTTGTAAATTAAAAAGACACATGATTACTAGAGGCAACAGTAATAATCAAAAGCAATTTAATAAATGTTTATTGTTTAATTATTCATTAAACTTATTAAACATATTAATAAATGTTTAACCAATAGTTAAGTTAAACGAGTCTACTCAGCAGGTTGGGCAAACTTTTCACCCAACTGCTGGGTCAAAACAACCCAATCACTGGGTTTTTTTCCATTTTCAGCCATTTTGTTTTTAACCCATATATATATATATATATATATATATATATATATATATATATATATATATATATATATATATGTATAACTTCATTTCAGAATCCTATGTGCAGGTGGCAGCCAATCAGGAGCTGATCTGCCACTCCTCCACCATTGGCATCACAGCGTGTCTGTGAAAGGGGGCGGGGCCTGGACTGCTGACCACTGGTTACACTGTCTGACTCAGCTGAAAGTCAGGGTGTCGTGTGTCAGGACTGACTCCTCTGGCAGCACAGTCGCCGACCGACAATCCCTTCTTAGAAACATGCCCCACCATTTCTGGCCTAATGTTACAGTTATGAAAGTGTCCTCCATTTCCAAATTTAGATCCATGACATTATGTAAAGGGGAGAGAAGGGTCTTCATGCAATTCTGTGTTTGCACCTGTTGCACTTGAAAAACTGCAAAATCACAAATGCATTATGTTAGATTTAGGGATCCTTGCTTTGTGTTTTAGCTCCACTGACAGACGAAATACGCCTAGAATCGTTAAAAAAACAAACAAAAAAAAACCAGACATTTCGTCGTCTGCAAGTCTAGACGTTGACATATGTTCAGAGAACTCTCCACAAGACTCTTTCATATGTGTTGAAGCATGCATGGCAGGTTAAACCGTTCCCGGAGAGCGCAGATGACGCAGGCTGATCGTTTTCTTCAGGTTAATCCTGTAGTGATGTAAATACCTGCCCCACGCACAGGCTGTCGGGGGCCCTGTCAAGTTCATCACCTAAAGTACCTATCCAACATGTCTGGAGACAGTTGAATTATTAATAATTGTCAAAAAGAGCCCGGAGCGAAGATGTTACATCATCATCGCTTTCTGACACACTTCTCATCCAGTTCTTCTTGATCCTGAATGTGCTTGTTGGAGAGAATAAGGGTGCCGGTTTTAGGCCATTTATGCATTGTACAAACATGCTGACATTATATGAAAGATGTCACAAGGGTTACAATGCCATTTACAAAAAAAAAAAAATGCTTTTCTTATGGTCCACATATCCAGTCCATATATCAAAATATTCTTACATAAAGAAGCATTTACTAGACAAGCAAAAGTTATTGTCTTGTTTTGGAACAAAAAAAAGTCTAAAGTCTTTGACTTATTTGGGGTGAAAAAATAAGTCAAGTCAAGTCACCTTTACTTATATAGTGCTTTTTACGATGCAAATTGTGTCAAAGCAGCTTTACAGTAATAATTGGCAAATAATTTTGGCTGCACAGCAGCTCCCAAAGAAAATGGTGTCATTGTCCAGCTTATTCTATATATTTGTTTTGATTCATTTCGTTGCAAAGATCAATAGTTATTAGTCTAGTTAATTTATGTATATCAGCACTGGAGAAAACAGTGATGTAGTCGTCCGGCTCAGCTCAGTTTGCATACAACGGTGCCAATGCAGGCATACCAGAAACACTGCTGAATATCAAGCAAGTGTCCCCAACTAAGCAAGCCAAAGGCCACAGCGACAAGGAACCAAAACTCCAACAAAATGGAGAAAAAAAAAAACCTTGGGAGAAACCAGGCAGTTCTCCTCTGGCCAACAGTGAACACTTGCTTGATTGATTCAGGCAGAGTTACAGGTCAGAAGTCCAATTTGGGATCGCAACAGTCAAAAATATTTAATCCAGTTCCATCTAGTTTAAGATCTTTTTCATTTGCTGGGGATCTGTGCCACTGGCTGATGTGTCGGTAAGGCCCTCACAGGGATGAGCTCGCTCACACAGTCTCCGCCGACACCCCAGGGCCACGCTGCTGCCAAAATTAATTATTAAGAAGTCAAAATTAAGCAAGTTTTTACTTTTGACTATATTACTGCATATATATAATCAGTAATTATGAGGTTTTAGTCAAAAGTTAAATTGCACAAGTGTCTTTCTTGTTCTTGTTTGGTTGTTCAGCGAGATAAAATATTTTGCCCATTTTTTAGGGCATGTTTTCACCTTTTTTTATTTTTTGTAGCCATAACTTTTAAAGGGTTAGTTCACCCTAAAATGAAAATTAAGTCATTATTTATTCATCCTGGTTTTATTCTAACGTCGAATACCCTCCTAAAATTGCAGACCATAGCATCAAGCTTTTAAAAAAAAAAAAAGACAGAAAAAGTGTCACAGAAAGGTCACATGCAACACGTGCCATATATTCCAAGTGTTCTGGTGGTGATAGGGTTTGGTTGAAAATAATACACAAATTTAATGAATTAAAATCTTACCTTGACTTAACTCCAACTCATCAGACAAGTATGAGAAATCAAGATTAATAAAAAAGCGAAATTAAGTGCTTTCTTCTCTGAGGTGACTATATTCGTTGTATTCGTCGCAAGTTATCGCGTTCACGCCTGTCAACTGTCATGACTCTCATCAGACAAACCGGTCCGGAGATGTTTGACTTTTTTGGGATTTCTAGGCGTTGTATTTCTTGCCAGGTTTTTTGTTAATCTTGATTTATCACAACCTGTATGCTTTTTCTAGGCAAGTTGGAGTGAACTGTGGCGCTAATAAAGTCGGGCACGGAAGACCAACGGCCAAGGACAGGATTGTCGTTAAATAATATATTAAATTTCGGTTTGTTTTTCTCCAAACCCCATCATATTTAAAAATAAAAGCAAGCCCCAGTCCCTCACATATGAACATCAAACTTAATTTATACTAAAAATTAATTCGGTTGAAACGCTACCCTAGTGTTGAGTTTAATTTAAATTTCCAGTTGTAAACTTGAGCATTTTACACTCCATTTACAGCAATGAGCTCTAATGAGCTGGAGAGATCCAGTTTTATTCCTGAACAGTGAAGGGAAACTAGGTTAGTGGTCCACTTACAGCTCTTGGGAGCAAACATCTGCTCCATTTGAGCCTAGGAAGAGGAGTGGAAAATATGAAGCATTTCCAGCACACATGAGGCCTGTGTGCGCAGAGACAACGAACTCCTTGTGTTTGGTCAGCATCTGGTCCTGAGATGGCCTGTGTGCTGGAATGCCAAGAGGACAGACGTTTCCTCCAAAAGGAAGCTGAAGAATGTGAAGCCAAACTGCTTTGCAAAGATGTCCGCTTAAGTAGAATCATATAAATTTGTATTTTTATACCTTGGAGGTCGTTTTCCGGCAACAAACGTAATGTAAATCCTAGTAGTGAAAAATTCACATTGAAGCAAGTCAACGAACCGGTTCTCGCTTCAGGATGTGCAACAGCCGCTTCTCTGTTTGCGTTTCATGTTGTTTTACATTCAATCCCATCATGCTTCGCAAATCTGGTTCAGAATGTTAAACACGCTAAGGCACATGATGTAACCACGGGGGTTGTTTTTAGACTTTTGACATGAGCTATAGGCAATATCCACAGCAATGATATACACCCTAATTTCCACTTTGTCAAAGTGATTTGTTACCAAGTGATTGATTTTTCTTTTGTCTGAACATGTAGAAACACCTGTGTTTGCCAAACATGTCATGTTAATGCAATTCTAACATGGAAAGGAAAAAACATTTTTTTTTAGAAAAATGGCATATTTATTTCAACAGATTGGAGCAAAAACAGACAAACATACATGGTTTTTTTTGCTGTGACATAATATACACCACCTACAAAATGGTACAAAAGTTAGAAACGAGCCAAGAATACAAAATTATGTGGAAACACAGTGAAAACACACAGCAGATATTGCACCGTTCAACTTAGGAGTAGCTTAATACCCATTTCATCACCCATTAACCCCTGAAATGGAAAAAAATGGAAGCCAGTTTAATTAGCTCTGGACCTGATTGACTGAAGAGCAATGTTGCTTCCTATATGTAGTACACATTACATGTTCAGTCTCTATGAGGGTTATTTAATTCCCTGGAAGTGCATGTTTAAGAATGTTCTTGTAGTATCCAAAGTAAAATACAAAACACAATTTTCACCCTGACCCACAGTGAATTAAGCACAGACATCAAAGTAAGGATGCATACAATTCACAAGAAGTACATAGTCCCTTTTTTAAAACAGGTAAATGTCAGCACAGCGCACATTAACAGTGGAAAAAAAAAAGACATGGTTTTGTGCCAAGGCCACAACGATGGTTTCATTAGTCCAACGCATAACCAGTGATCTAGTTTGTCTGTTAACAGCACAATTATGTAAACAAACATACCTAAATCACATGTAAACGTCAGAGCATATGTTTTGTTGTGCATATCAGCCAAGCTTCGGTATACACTTTGAATGCAATCGATGAAAAGTGCTAATTGTCGTTAAAAAAAAAAAAGGCCTACGCCAACAGGCCACACTCAATTGAGTACGAAAAAAAATATGTCGAGAGTCTAGTTAGCTCTAGGTTGTACATATAGTGCGAGGCTCAACCAAGAGTTCTGGAGTGCAGTTTCTGCGTATTTCATAACAGCGAGAGGAGGAGGACAGATTCCGGAATGTCTTGCATCTCGATGAGTGTCCTCCTCGCTCGCTGTCAATGGTCTCTTTTCTTTCACCACTTGAATCATCGCCAAGTGCTGTTTCATGCTCTCGCAGTTTCCTTCTAGCAGAAAGGCAACGTGGCAAGTCAGAATCCAACTCATAAAATATTTGAAGCAGGTCTCGTTGCATCCACATCGACAAATTCCAACATTCTTAAAAATATTTAAAGAAAATCGATGTGGTAAAGCCACTTCTAAATCAAGAAACAACAAACAATTGACAAAAAAGAAAGTCTGTCGTTGATCTGTTGGAGTGGTTGTAGGATGGTTGGAGATATTTGTTGCTCTTAATAAGTAAAGAATCGCATCCAAAACAAAGTTGGAGACGTTTGGACACAGTTCTCACACTTAGTGGTGTTGCGTTTAGTCCATCTTGGTGTCAAGGGCACAGTTCAACTCCAACAAATCCTGGCTGTACTCTTTTCACCAATGATGGAAGGGGAAAGGAATCACTCAAGATCTTCAGCAGCTTTTACGGGCCACTGAGCTGGACTCGACCTGGATTGGGAGTGTCTCCTGGAGGATATCCATCTGCATCACAAAGATGGCTGCTCGTGCCTCCTCATGGAGGAAGAACAAACCCCAGTTGAGGTTGTAGAGATAAGAGAACCCTGACAGCACTGGTCAGGTGCGGTCACTTGTTCAGCGGGACGGACAGGTATCTGGTCTCCTGTCCATAGATCCGCACACCTGATCAGGATTGGGATCAACCTATCAAGGGAGAAGGGCAAGCTTTCAGGATACAGGAACTCAAATAAATTAGCAAGATACAAAAAGTCTAGGAGCTCAACACACCTCGGAATACAGGGGCGGAGGCTGGAAGCGGAACTCGTGAATGTAAGCGTAAAGTGGTCCTTCAATCTCATCTCTCACAGCTGGGAGCTCCAAGTTGTTCTGTCGCTGCTCATCAGTGATGATTTCAGAGTAGCTTGGTGGAGCTGGAAGAGTTGAGGGCAAAGCCAAAATTAGAGCAAAAATAAACTGTTTAATGTTGAACAGTCATGAAAAGTATCTTAAAGGGATAGTTCACCCAAAACTAAAATTTCTCACTCTCATGTCGTTCCACACCTATTAGACTTTTGCTCATTTTTGGAACACAAATGAAGATATTTTTGATGAAATCTGAGCGTTTTCTGTCCCTCCATAGACCAGCTACACAACTACCACTTTGATGATCCACTTTTGATCTGAAAAAATTTAGAAAGAGATAATAAAACGAATCCATATGAATTGAGCAGTTTAGTCCAGATTTTCTGAAGAGTCAATTGCTTTGATGAAGAGATTTAATGTAGGCTTTTATTCACATATAAACATTCATCAACTCGCACATCAGTTGTGGTAAACAGAAGCTCAAGCATGTTCACTTGACATGGGAGAACCAATGAGGTTCATTCTCGTGTTACACAACACGTTTGAGCTTCTGCGAGAGGTTTGTGCTCGTGCGTCAAGCAGGTTCGGTTGAGCTTCTGTTTATGTTCACTTATCAATGTTTATATGTGTATAAAAGCCTAAATTGATCTGTTCATCATATAAAGCAATCGTGTCTCTTCAGAAAAACCAGGACTAAACCGCTCAATTCATATGGGTTTATTTTACCATCTCTTTAAGAACTTTTGAAGCGTCAAAGTGTCAGCTGCATAGCTGTAAATGGAAGGACAGAAAACTCTCAGATTTCAATTGTGTTCCAAAGATGAACAACAGTCGACATGAGGGTGTGTAATTAACGACAGGATTTAAATTTTTGGGTGAACTATCCCTTTAAGCATTGGGGCTCAATGCTACTCCTGGAAAACTACCTTTGGATTTACTAGAGACAGCTTGTTGGTGCAGGTTTGGCAGTAAAAGGTGAAAGAAGTATTCATGATCTAAAGCAGGGCTCTGGCCCTCGAGATCCACTTTAGCTCCAATCCTGATCAAAATCCCCCAGCTGGAACTTCCTAGTAATCCTGAAAACCTTTATTAGCATGTTCAGTCGTGATAGAGTTGGAGCAGGAAAATTGGATCTCGAAGGCCAGAGTTACCTACTCATGATCTAAAATGTCTAGATGACATATTTAGGAATTGTGCCATACCTTCAGGCCTCTCGGGCAATCCCAACCAGCTCATGCTGCACTGACTGCTGACGGAAGAGGTGCGGCTGCCGAAGGAGTGGAGGGGAATGGTGCCGATTACTAGGGGCAGGTTCAGGGTCAGGTTTACGGCTCGAGGGATGTCCACATACACCTGTTGAGAATCAAGAGGTTACCTACACGTCAGGTTTCGGTGACCAATCTACCTTGTTGTGAATCAAATGGATTGTGAACTCACCATGAGCGAATATTCCACATGGATGATGTTGCAGTCCAGAATGGAAGGCGATATGGGTGGGATCTTCAGCATCTTGCCATCCCAAGTCTCAGTCTTGCCGGAGGGTAGAGGATCTCCACGGAGGTTAGCTACGAGCTGTTTGATCTCCTTGACCTTTCCTTTGGCAAAGAAGGTCTGGGTTTGGTAGATGGCTGCCTTTGGCACAACCACACGGGAAGAGCAGTTTTCAATCTCTGCGAAGATCTGGATGGACTCTCCTGCAAAAAGAAACCCAACCAAATTCACTCAATCTGAGCAAGTATCACAAAACTAGGTGCTACCAAAAAAAAAAAAGGTTTATCATCTCACCAGGAGTGTAGCCCTTCCTCTCGATTTTGGCACTTAGTGATACAGGCCCTGAGGTGCAGAACCAGCAGCAAAGCGTTTTATCCTTTGTGCCAGCCTGAGGAGACTATGAATGAAAGAAGGACAATATATGAGCCTCATCATACCACAACTCAAGCAAGTTTTCAGTACTACACCGTACACAGGCTTCAAATGCTGTTCTCTTACCAGTAACAACGGAGTGTTGATGTCAATGTGCTCGAAGACTGTGAACTCCTTCTTGGTTTTCATGGGCAGGAGCCATGGCCTATGAAGCTCCGCCTTCACCCAGTACCGCACGCTGCCATGTTTGCCTTCAAAGGATGTCGCCAAAGGCCTGGAAAGAGGCATGAAAAAATAATGTAAGCGTTTCAGTCAATACATTATATATGTGTACATTCAGACAGGAGAGTTACTCACGTCTGGGGCAGTTCAAGGCTGAAGGGAAACTCATGTCGCCCTGAGTGAAGAACGGTGAAGCCTTCATCGCAGTTGTCATCATCTAAAAGAAAGGAGAATAAAATTCGATATACCAATATACCATACCTGCAATATTCCTCAAGAACCCTAAAAACAAGACAAAGACAGAGATACAACCCACAGTGTCTCAGTGCTTCATAAGAACAAAAGATTTTAAAATACAACAAGGAGCGTTTTTGTCAAAACAACATTAGCATAGAAAGATGATTTTTCAAAACCTTTTTGAAGTGGAAACCGTTCATAATAATTTGACACAGTTGTTTTTATACATTTCAAGAAATATTAACATCATGTGACCCTTGAACATCACTAAACCCATAATCTAATAATTTACAAAACAAAATAGCTAGTTAAAAATGTAATATACATATGACATAACTTCATTCAAAACAAAAAAAAATGGAATGTAGGATTATTTATTCTTATAGACGTTATATTTAATAATCTTAATGTATTATTATTATTATTATTATTATCATCATCATATAGTTGTTATTTCTTTTAATTATTTATCCATCCAAACTGGTGTAAATAATTATGGAAATCAGAAATAATTTGTCAAACATGTTGAAGATATTGTTTTCATTCATTTTTATTTTTAAAATGCATTTATCAGCAGTTCCTCTGCCTGCTGTAAATAACTATGAGTCTGACACTGAAGGCAGCCACGAGCTAGAGAGGACCGGACTGAACCGGCGCGAGCAGCCTCTCAGCCGGATTTCCTCATGCATATATTACTAGGCGGCACCTGATTGGCTGAGCCAGAGTGTTTTTGTCAAGAATACGCCCCCATACGGAAGCCACATGTGTACTGCAGCGTGGTTTAGGTGTAAGGTTAGGAGAAAAAAAACCGACACGTTTAAACAAAAAGACAACACGCAAGACAATAATAATACAATTTTACTAACTTTATTAGAGGAAAAGACTTCATTACATAAATTTGCATATTTAATGTAATAGCGGTTACAGAGTATTTTTGATTCAAAGAACATAACTCAAAATATTACACCCACAGAATATAAACAAAATACTACATTTATGTTTAGCATGTTTTACAGTTGCTCCGTTAAAAATAACTGGGGCACAACACTTTAAACGAATGCAGCAGAGAATATGACATTTGAAACGAACTTTCAATCAGTCCTGCGAATAAGTTGCGTCGCAGTCTTGACACTTCTGCAAAGATATGATATCACCGGGGGCACACGAGCACTTCCACCAATGAGCGAAAGGCTAGGATTGACCTCGACCAATCAGCGAGCAGAGGCTCGGTCCGCACAACCCCCCCCCCTCCACCAGTTTCTGAACAGGTTTAAACCGCTTCTAACAAAGGCTAAAAAACTTACTAGAACCGTCTATGAAAGAAACTAACGTATTATTATGAAAAAACACGATATGATTATGAGGTTTATTTACGTTTATTACGAATATTGAAGGAAAATAGTTAAAATAAGTCGTTTTGGACATGTTGCTTACAAACAAACACCTTCATTTTGTTGGAATGTACTTTTATTACAATCCATTATCTGACTCAGTACTTTCTATTATTACTGAAATTATTCAGGCCGACGCATCATCTGCATATTTGTTGTTATTAACGAAATGTTATCGTTTTCATGTTATACGCCGATGGATATAAACTGACAAGCAAACAAAAGGCAGAATGTAAGGAGCATCTGAACAACTTTCATGAATAAAAGTGCTTAAATAAAACGCTCCTTACCTCGATCGTGTCCAATAAGCACGTCTCTGTGGTTTAAATACTCCACTTCTTCGGTGAAATTCTGTGTGTAGGCGGTGTTGGATCCAGCATTGCGAGATTCGGTCCAACGAACTTTCGCCAGTCCCTTGGCGTGAATGTTCAGAGATTTCACGCGAATTTCTCCGGTAACTTCAACGATAACCCGTCCTGACACAAAGTCCCCACTGGCAAAGACAGGGACGTTACTGTCATTGAGACAGTCGTAGCTGACAAAGAAGTTTTTCACCTTTCCGAGCACCATGGTGGAAATGTTATTAAGATATATGAAAATAGAAAGATTCAATCATCTGTTTTATGAATCATTTAAGGTGTTTGTGCCGTGCAGAAATGCTGCAGGCAGGTTCAGTGCTATAGTTGGCTGTCATTCATTGAGTTTTGTTGTAACTGCATGCGAAGATGCAGCTGAGTCTCTGAGCTCTGGGTCTGACTCTGCTTTAATACCTTCGCTTGGTTGAAAAACAAGCAGACTGCGCATGCGCAATCGATAAGACTCCTGCTGCTGGTCTTCTTCCGCCTTCCTAATATTTGCTGCCTGTGGTGTGTTGTATAAAAGTAGCTTGCTTGCTCATCCAGTGGTTTACTAATGTACAAGTTTCTCTCTCTACTATGTCTACATTATGGTAGTATCAAATAGCCAACTACATAGTGGTAGAAATCGGCTTGAATCAATTGTTTTGACAGTACTGAGGTAAACCTTTTTTAAATCAAACGTAAAATTACACACATTCGGCCTTTTATTTTAGACTAGTGTAGTGAATTTGATTTGGATATTTTGGATGGCAGTATTGATATTTTCATGTCAAATATTGTTTCAGTGTTTTGTTAAAGCGATGGTTCATCCAAAAATTAAAATTATATATATATATATATAGGGCTGGGTAGGTTACTTTTAAAATGTATTCACTACAGATTACAAAGTACATGCTTTAAAAAGTAATTTGTAACGTATTTCATTACATTACTCAAGTTTAGTAACTTAATCTAAATACTTTGGAATACTAATAAGTGTGAAACAAACACAAAAAAGGTAATTGCAAGTTTTTATCTCACAATTCTGACTTTTTACCTCAGAATTGCGTGATATAAAGTCAGAATTATGAGATATAAACTGACAATATTGAGAAAAGTCATAATTATGGGATATAAACTGACAATATTGAGAAAAGTCAGAATTATGAGATATAAACTGACAATATTGAGAAAAGTCAGAATTATGAGATATAAACTCGCAATATTGAGAAAAGTCAGAATTATGAGATATAAACTGACAATATTGAGAAAAGTCATAATTATGGGATATAAACTGACAATATTGAGAAAAGTCAGAATTATGAGATATAAACTGACAATATTGAGAAAAGTCAGAATTATGAGATATAAACTCGCAATATTGAGAAAAGTCAGAATTATGAGATATAAACTGACAATATTGAGAAAAGTCATAATTATGAGATATAAACTGACAATATTGAGAAAAGTCAGAATCATGGGATATAAACTGACAATATTGAGAAAAGTCAGAATTATGAGATATAAACTGACAATATTGAGAAAAGTCAGAATCATGGGATATAAACTGACAATATTGAGAAAAGTCAGAATTATGAGATATAAACTGACAATATTGAGAAAAGTTAGAATTATGAGATATAAACTCACATACTAAATTCACAATTGCAAGAAAAAAAAGTCAGTATTACAAGTTTATATCTCCCAATTCTGACTTTACAACTTGCAATTGTGAGTTTAAATCTCGCAATTCTGAGAAAAAGAAGTCATAATTGTGAAATGCAAACTCACAATTGTGAGGGGGAAAAACTAATTGTGAGAAAAGACCTTTTTTACAATTATAAAATGACTCATAAACAACTATCACAAAACATGAAAACAGTTGTGGATCATCCAAGTCATGACAGGACAGTTGACTGTTGGGCAATTTTTCTTTAAAAAATTCAGCCATTTTGTCTTGATCAGGACAGTACTAAATAAAAATAACAAAATGTTTATGATCCCTCTTAAAAGTATTAAAATGTTGATGAAACTTACCTCTGCTTTTTGTTAGAGTTAAGTTTCATCAACATTTTAATACTTTTAAGAGTATAAAAATACTATGGAAGTCAATGGGGTCCATCAACTGTTTGGTTACCCATATATTCTTCTAAATATATTCTTTTGTGTTGAACAGAGTAATTCATACAGGCTCGTAACAACTTGAGGGTGAGTAAATGATGGCAGAATTTTCATTTTTCGGCGAACTGTCCCTTTAAATCTCTTCACTTACAGCAAGGAGCTTCATAGTTTTTTCCCCATTGCTCTTCACTGCCACCTGCCTGTTAAAGGTGGTTATTGCATAGGATCATTCCTAAATGCCATCCTTTCTTCAAAATATCTACAGGCAGGAAACAAACTTTTGCTTCAGACTTTGACAGGACAGACTGAATCTACTTTAATATTTCTCTATGTTGTACTCTACAGGTACAATGTAAATATAATGCTGGCAAAGTGTTGAGGTTATATTATCTGTGTGAAATCAACGTCTTTATTTTTCTTATTATGTTATTATATTTGTAAGTAGTCTCACCATACAGACACAAAATACTACAAAATACTTTAGCTAAAGAAAACAAGAACAGTAGCTGACCAATGTTATTTTAGTATTATTTACTTTATGTTATGAATTAGCTTTTATTTTTTTAGATTTTCCAGTTTTCAATTTAATTTGAGCTTGTTTTAGTAATTTTGTTATTTAAAAAAAACCCCAATATAATAGCTTTAATTTGATTTTATTTCAGTTTTAGAACTTCAACTTAAATGTCTTTATTTCAGTTAATTCTAATTTTCATTTAAGTTTTCCATCTAATATTTCTATTTTATTTTAGATTTACCAAAAATGGATAGTTTTAGTTAACAATGACAAAAATGGACAAGACGTTTCAAGCAGTGTCTGTAGTGGGCTGTGTGGGCACACCTGTCTGTGTGTGTAGTGTGTTATATCTAAAACATTTCTATAATTCTTGAATGCTTTTTTCATGCATACATGTTTTATGATCTGCTATTAATTAGGAGTCTATATGGAATTGTAATTTATGACTGCAGGACTAAGTGGTGAAGATAAATAAATAAATAAATTAACAAAAAAAAAAAAAAAAAAAAAATATATATATATATATATATATATATATATATAATTGTTATTATTAATATTATATAATTTATATAATAAATGGTGAAAAGCCTAAAATACATATTAAGCGTGCAGCATCTAAATTAAGATTTGACAACTTGCATTATAAATCCATGTTATTTGTCAAAAACAGCAGATGGCAGCATCGCTCTATTGAAATTCATGAACTTGATCAATTATTTTAAAATACTATCATAAATTTAAGCACAACTGCTTTACACATGCTAAAAATAATTACATATTTTTTCCCAGCTATGGTCCATAGAAGTGTATATGGTATTAAATTATGGTAAATTGTATATGGTGTATAAAGTATTTTAATTTCCCCATATTTTACAGCACAAACTCTATCTGATTCAAAAGTTAACGCATTTATTGTTTGGAAAATAAAGCTGGGGCACAAAACCTCATTCATTTATGAGCACATAGATTCTGGAACAATTTCCCCAAGTAATTGATTCTGTTCAGATCAATTCTCATTGGATGACTATTATAGCTCAAAGACAAAGACCCTTTCAGGCAGTGTCTTATCATAAAACAATGGCCATGACTGAGATGATGGATCCATTTGTACCTTTCCTACTCTTCGTTTTATGTAATTCACTGAGCGATCTTATCAATTCCATCCCACAGAGCGGGGACAGGTCTGCTCTCCCTGGGTCAGAGGTCACCGCCAGAGGTCAAAGGTTAAATTTAGTATTTAAATTGAAGACCTTACAATACAACGGGTAATCTCCTATTATATATATATACTCGCTATTAAATGAATGGATGATATATCTAATTAGAATTTAAAAATTAAAACTAGATAATTCTAGTGACATGAAGCATCCACACTGACTAAATGTAGGACGAATCAAGATTTTTATTACTCAGATTTAAGTACTTACTTTATTTTTAACATAACTTACACAACTTTTAATGAATTTCCTTGTCTTTGAGCTGTAGGTTTAGTGTCTTACCAAAGCATAAAGCGTCTTTAGGCTGGTATAATGTTTGTGTGTGTGTGTGTGTGTGTTTAAGAGCCATGATGTAATGTGAAGACTCAAATCTTTCCCACACTTGGAGAGGGATCCCTGACAGCCTGGGAAACTAAAAGCTTCCATCTGTTCAACAGGTCAACAGAGGGTCCTGTGACCTTTGACACAGATTTGTCCCCCAGTAAACACGAAGGACCAAGCTGTTGACAGAGTGGTAAACGATACAGACCAGTCCTGTGTAATCTCATCCGAGTCAGATTTATCGGATATTCTGTTGACGGCTCGTACATCCAATTTGTCCAAAAAAAGGAGGGGAAAGGAACAAATGATTTGCTAATTACGTAACTTATTTCAACCATTAAAAGTGATTCTAGCATTTACTGAGTATTTTTCTCTGTAAAACAATTCCTCCATTGACACTTGCTTTACTATCGGGTTGGAATTTCTGTGGATTGGTGTTCATGACTTAAAGCGATTTTCACACTGTGCTTAACCCCGGGTTATCATCATTCTAAACCCCACTTTTAACCCCGGGTGAAGGAACGTTTCACACTTGTAATTTAGAAGCGGGTTGGTGCTGCTTTTTACTTGGTGTTATGAAACACGGTTGTTTCGGAGTAGAGTTAGCACTACTTTTCCGTTGTTAACTCCGCATTGTGGTGCCAAACTTGTTTAGTGTGAAACGATGCGGTGTTAAGCCCAAATTGTTGGCCTATTTCGTTTTTGAAACATGCATACTCGTACGGAGGCCCGCATATGACATGCAGGGGGAAAAAAGTCATGATTTACTATTTCTTACCCTCGATTTTCTAAATCGTGTGCTCAGTTTACCAATTCATTTCCTTGATTTATAAATCGTGCGGATAATTTAGCAAATTGAGGAAACGAATTAGTAAATCATATGCACGATTTAGCCTACTATTTTTTCCTGCATGTCATGTACAGGGATCTGTACGTATGTACATACGTACTATACGTACGTCTGTACGTATTTGAATGCATAGCCTTTCAGAGTATTCCCCAATTGATAGCGTGCGCAAACTCAAGTTTCATCTTTGTCCAGTGTCTATTTTTCTCCAAAAGTTATGACCTATAAAATGTCTTTGTTATTCTGTTGTTGCTGCAGTCTCTGGAGTTCCATTTCTTTAGTTTTGAGTTCTGCTTTGAAACAACGACTAATGTTGCCAGCTTGTGGAACAACTGATTATTGCAACAACAAAAAAATTCAATGCGCACATGCAACCTGGTTAGAAAATCCGAGTATGAGGTCTTTGCCGAACAAAAGTGGGCGTTTCTGAAGTTGTGGGTGTTTTCAAAGTGATGGGTGATTATCAATCATGCAATGAAAATGATTCCCTTCACCCGACCCCACCCCTAAACCCTACCCACATGGGCAAATCAGGTAACACTCTCAAAAACGCCCCTCTGTTTATGGCCTCGCCCACTGATCTGGTAACTCCTACTGTCCTGCAGAGACCTGTACTTGAAAAATTCAGGCACTTTGGGCTTTAGGGGCCGATTACACTACACCGTTTTCAACTAAAAACTGAAAACCTTTCATGCATTTCGGCCGTTTATTGCAAGTTTTTGAAAACAATACCACTGTCATCTCCATTCACAAAAATGTGAATTTGTGAAAACGGTGACGTCTTGCGCAAGTGTATTACGTGTTCAGTAGTGTTTCTTTACAAAGTGACATCGCCATCTACTGGCCTAGAAGCATGATACAGCGTTTTAGTCGTTTTCATTGATTTGTATGAACGGGGATCGTTTTGGCAACGAAAAACGTAGGAAAAACATTTCTGTTTTTAGTACATCGTTGTCATGCAAATGAACCATTAGAATGTTTTGACTAGATGCTTAGCAACCAACAACCAATCACGTGCCTCGTATTCACGTGCTTTGGACAGACACGAAAACTCCAAGCGTTGTATAAAAAGTAATTTTAAAGTCAGTGTCAAATGGTGATGGAAAACACATGAATTGGGGTGAAGAACAGATTTTGTTCTTACCTTTATAGTTTGAAAAGTCCGTTCAGGAAAAACTTTAGAGCCTTTATATAAACAGGTCGCGTGCTGCATTCGTCCAGTCACTGATGCTGACACTGCAAATAAGCAAATAAGAATATTAACCCACCCTGGGTTTAAGAATATACAGTGTGAATCATCAGTTTATGAACACCCAGGATTAATTGTTAACCCAGGTAAAGTATGAGCAGAAACAAGATAACCCAGGGTTAACTATTTCAAGCCCTTAACTGTGTTTAATGGTGTTATTTGAGGTCCTGACCCTCTATTGAATCTCCATTCCTTTAAATGGCAGTCAAGGACCCTCTTTCTCATATGCAGACAATCAATACTGATGACAGTTGATACCTGAATCTCAAAGCTTAGTGAGATTAAGGAGACAGCAAGTTGTTTATTTTCCTACCTGTCATACGAAGTATGTGAATCTGTGAACTAGACCTATGTCACTGCTAATCAATATTTTGCAATCAGTCCAGACTGTCAGAAATAAATCAGCTACATCTGGGAATGTGTCATGCGTAATAGATACCCAGAATTACTTTATATCGTCCAGGTGTGCTGGAGTCCATTTCAATCTGTCAGAGATCCAGCTGCATGCATTTGGCTTCAAAATAGCTCAGTCCTTCCAGAGGTCACAGAGGTCACACATCTGCATGTGAAATGGGATGCCCTTTGACACCGGCCGCTGCCCCTGAGCCTCTGTGGCTGCTTTGGTACATGAAGTGCCAGCACTAGTGTGATTTAGGCACCTGAGGTTAGCCTGCACTCAATCACTGAACAAGAAAAGTTTATTAGACATTTCAGATTAATTAATAGTTTAGATTCATTGGATTAATAGTAAATTATTCACAGAGTAACTAATAAATAAACAACTAATAGCATTAGAGAAAACAATTCCGGCAAAAATTAATAGAAAAAAGAAGATCGTAATAATGGTTAAATATCATTCTAGTTAAATCTAGGACATTGCTTTTGGAGTAGAGACCCTTCTTTTGACCTTTGACCCTGGGCTCTGTCCTTGTCTTTGCTCATTGTATCGCTTTGACCCTTTAACCTGCAGCTCCTACAACCTGTTCACAAACATGCCACCAATCATGTGATCCTGCTCCATCCCGAGCCTTGAGGTTCACCAGCAACTCAAAGCAAAACGTTGACCCTTGAACTCACTGAATTATGCATGAGAAGTATAGTTTCTGCTGGAAGAGCAATCACTGCTATTAATAAAAATTTTGTAAGACCTGTTCCTATAAAAAAAAAAAAACTAACTAAAATATTATTTTCAATAAAAAATAAATATTATTATATTATATTTAGTGCTGTCATATGATTAATTGTGACTAGTAAAAGTTTGTTTTTAATATATGTGTGTATAATTATTATGTACATATATAAATACACACATGCATGTATATATTTAAGAACAAATTTGTTCTTTTTATATATAAAATATTTATATTTATATATAATATAAATTATATAAATATATATATATATATATAGTATATACATGCAATTATTTCTTAAATATATACATGCATGTGTGTGTAATTAAGTATACATAATAATTATACACACATATATTAAAAACAAACTTTTATTTTGGATGTGATTAAACGCGATGGATAATTTAAAAGCCCTAATTATATTATATTATATTATATTGTACACAATTGTCTCTTTTTCCCATGATATGTGTCTTTTCACACTTGGTGGCAGTCCTTCTATTTTTATACACTCTTGTGAGGATCAGATTTAACTACTGACATAATCAAATACAAAAATGATCATCAAGATCTAATAGCATGCAGATTACAGATTTGTTTTTAAGTATAACCTACCTTTTAAATTTAAAAATGTTAAATCCCATTCCCATTCAGAATGAGAAAAAAATACAAACGCATAAAAGTCTCAGTGTTTGCAGAAAGTGACTTGAAGCACATAATTGCATCCAGCCGCCTTTGGAAGGATGTGAGCTAAATGGCCAATCAAACAGAGCTTCCGAGCTTAAAGGAGCCGCCCACTTCTGTGCTTTAATACCTGATGGGGTCCATAATACAGACCATTCAATAGACCACCAGGGAAGCGCGTAAGACCAAGTTAAGGTGTGGTCATTTGGATCACCATGATGCCACAGTGGAGTCCGTTCAGTTGTTTTTATGGATACTCCAAACAAGGCCGTTTTTAGTTAGAGGAGAATTCATCCATTCAAGCTCATGTCAATCATGCCAACAGAAGGCAGCGCTACGCCGCGTCTCTGCTCCCCTCGGATCTGATTCATTTGGGGTTTCCGATTGTCTTTTACGCACTAAGACATCACCAACAAGGAGTTCCTTAAATCGGAGTGATTTTTGTTGTGCAATCTGCGCTGGCGCTCTGAACTTGTTGGACACGTCTCCTCGATGCGCATTCCACATCAGTTGGTTCTTCTGCATGGATAAAACGCGACCGGCCTTCTTCATCTTGAATAATTCTGGAGAAGACGCGTAAAAGCTTCGCAGTCCAGCCATGGCAATGGTGGTGAGCGTGTGGAGAGATCCGCAGGAGGAACTGGCACCGGGGGGATCTCTGGATGATCAGAGCGGATCGGGGAGAGATCACCTCCATCACCACCGCTTGAGCGCAGCCGCGCACTCTCCAAACACCGGACTTCCCTCCGCGGAGGATAAAGGGCAGAACACCGCGCAGAACCAGCAGCACATTGAGTGCGTTGTTTGCGGGGATAAATCCAGCGGGAAGCACTACGGACAGTTCACATGCGAGGGATGCAAAAGTTTCTTCAAGCGGAGTGTTCGGCGGAACTTAACGTACACGTGCCGTGCCAACAGAAGCTGCCCGGTGGATCAACACCACAGGAACCAGTGCCAGTACTGCCGCCTCAAGAAATGCCTGAAAGTGGGCATGAGACGCGAAGGTGAGTGTTCAGTGGGCTTTGTCTTTTTTAGCCTTCATTAACTTGCAACAGACAGAAAGACAAATAGATAATAACAATTGTACTTTTTGTATTATCAACTAATATAAATGAATACAACACAACTTTATACCTGACTGCATATAACTTAAAAACGATACAATGAAAGGATTTGTCCATGTGCATAAAAAAACCTTATAATTACAAAGCATTAACCTTATTTACAAAGCAACTTCTGCAAGTAATAACTTCAGAGTTAGCCTGCAATCAATCACTGAACAGGAAAAGTTACTTTATTGTATCACAATACCATATGTAATATTAATTGTCTTAGTGTAAAAAATGCATAAAATATTAAAACAGTAATCGTTTAGTCTTGATAATCGTCTCAGTCTTGTGTTTTCATGTTTGCACTCACATTTCTTCCTGACATTTTTTCTTTTGTCAAATCAATTTAGATAATTAATGTGCTTCTTTCTTTTGATTAAATCGATCGCCTTCATAACTCAAATTTTTAATTTCAGTGAACTCAAAATTTTAAGGCAACTAACTTTTTTTAAGTTAAACCAACAATTATTTTTTTTCCCAATGATCGTAGTTCATGTACAGCAGGGTGAGAGATGCGTTCATTCAAGATAACATTATATGTTATTTGCATGCACACATTTCTTCTCCATCTCCTCCTGTTTTGATAGCGGTTCAGCGAGGAAGAATGCCGCCGAACCAGCCGAACCCGAGCCATTACGCGCTGGCTAATGGAGACCCCCTGAATGGCCAATGCTACCTATCCGGATACATATCCCTGCTGCTTCGGGCCGAACCATATCCAGCCTCACGATATGGAAACCAGTGCATGCAGTCCGGTAACATCATGGGCATAGAGAACATCTGCGAGCTGGCGGCCCGTTTGCTCTTCAGTGCGGTGGAATGGGCAAGGAACATCCCTTTCTTTCCCGATCTTCAAATCACGGATCAGGTGTCTCTCCTCAGACTCACCTGGAGTGAACTCTTTGTTCTGAACGCTGCGCAGTGCTCCATGCCGCTGCATGTGGCTCCTCTCCTCGCCGCCGCTGGACTTCACGCGTCCCCGATGTCCGCGGATCGTGTCGTGGCCTTCATGGATCATATCCGGTTCTTCCAGGAGCAGGTGGAGAAACTGAAGGCCCTGCAGGTGGATTCCGCCGAATACAGCTGTGCCAAAGCAATAGTGCTGTTCACATCAGGTAGGCCCGAATCATTCAAGACAGAGTTAACTCATTGTACAGTTTAATAAGATTATCCTATTTATCCCTAAACAATGGACTGTCAAAATCACCATCTGCGCTGAATAAGATTAAAGGCGTGTGTGGGTTGTTTAAAAATACTGGTTTCCTAACATTATCATTTTGAGCAAAAGCCTAGTCAATAACTTTGTTATCATGTTAAACATGAACAGAATCATTCAATTAGCCTGACAAATTGCATCTATACATTTTTAATTAACATTAATGTTTTAGTTTTAAATTATCATTTTTGGTGTGTCAATTAATTTAATAAGAAGTCCTACAAATATATTATTTAGCACTTCAAATGTAAACCAATAAATATGAACTGCTTTCATAATTTCATAAGTTAGCAAAGCGCTACAAGGCAATTAAATGGAGGTTAGCATTTTACCGTTCCGTCTTGAACACAACAAACGAGGTCAAAATCAAAAAGCTGTTTCGAATATTTTTTGTTTATATATAGTTATTTTCCCCCATAACGTTTACAAACAACTTTTAAGTAACCAGGGAAGTTCCACTGCAAGTTTTAGGCGGAGTGCGCGCTAAATGTATAGCTAGCTCAGTCCGAGGGGGTTACTATAGCAACAGGACATCGTTCGAGCGCTTTCCGTTGCTGTTAGGAACATATGGGACACGATATATCGACAAAACAGAAGTGATTTTACTTTTAAATTCATTATAAATTTACAAACCACAAATATACCACCAAAAAACAAAAAAAACAAAAAAAAAAACATTTAGTGTTTTGTTTAAATTGTCGCCAGGCGGTTTGCTAACAGAAATTAGCTTGACCGAATGCGCCCAGAAAAAATAGGCCTAAAAGTAGATCCTCTAAAAGTCACACGCTGTGGTAAAACTTCCCAATTCCTTATTGAACAATCGCTAGTGTAATACTCAAAAAAAGAGAGAGTTTTAATATAGCTGTTGACCATAAACTCCTATTCTATTGAAATGGAGTGCGTACTACTACATAAAATCAGTGTATTTCAAATTCGAGGAGTTTCTAACGA
The DNA here is from genome assembly GCA_038088235.1 of Zacco platypus. Classification (NCBI taxonomy): domain Eukaryota; kingdom Metazoa; phylum Chordata; class Actinopteri; order Cypriniformes; family Xenocyprididae; genus Zacco; species Zacco platypus. The sequence goes on from CM076086.1 coordinate 16,991,834, forward strand.
TTGTTGTTTTAATTAAGTATTCTCTCAGAAGTTTCTATTCAACTTTTGGAGTTAGGATGCAGCACACACGATTAACATGGCCAATGCTTTCCTGAAAGGAAAAATATTTGTATACTGACTGAATGTTGGCTATTATAGGCCAATGACAATCGAATAAATTAATTCGGTTATATTTTATTTTAAGGTGTCTTTGTTACCTCTGTAATTATACATTTAAGTATCGAGTATAACTACACGTACTTACTATAGGGTTTGGGTTGGTTTAGGGTTAGTTGCATGTAATTTATAGTTATTACTATACATGTGACACTGCAAAATAAAGTGTTACCATTAATTCTGTTTAAGAAAATAAATGCATGCAAACACCACTAATATTACATAAGCTACTATTTCTAGCATCCCAATCATGTTAATGTAAATATTATCCTCTCGAATGATGCGAGCTTATATTCATGCATTTGTATGCAGATGCATGCGGCCTTTCAGACGTGCCGCATATAGAAGGTCTCCAGGAGAAGTCCCAGTGCGCGCTCGAGGAGTATGTGAGGAGCCAGTACCCGAACCAGCCCACGCGCTTCGGCAAGCTGCTGCTGAGACTCCCCGCGCTCCGGATGGTCTCCTCCTCCGTGATAGAACAGCTTTTCTTCGTTCGACTGGTGGGTAAAACGCCCATTGAGACGCTCATCAGGGATATGCTGCTATCTGGGAGCAGTTTCAACTGGCCCTACATGTCCATTCAGTGAGAGGGAGATGAAGGACATTTGGTGAGCCAAACGAAAAACATGGATGAGATTTATATAGGAATGATATTGTGAAAATGTGAAAAGATATCTTTACTCTCTTTTAACAGTCATGTGCCATAATAACATCTCCTCACAGTGTAATTGTCTATTTAAATGCAAAACGTCTTAATTTTAGTTATTTGAACGATGGGATCCTAAAATAACAGACTGTTGGTGTTACCCTAAAACTGATCAGCGGAGACAATGGATTTAACAATTATTTATTTTATGCTGTATTTATTTTCCTGCTCATCAACTTCCTGTACACGTGATCTAAACAATCAACCATAGCACTTATGTTTTGTTCAGGCTCGAGAATAAATGTTTTTGGTGTATTTTTGCAGTGTCAGGGTGGACTGTTGGATTTGATGTAAGATGCAACATTTGATTAAACAGTTTTCATTAATCATTTCGTGCTTTTGTTGCTACTTTTCTCTAATAAAGATAGTTTTCATAACTTTGCGAGACGTTCATTTTCAGAACGCTGTGGACGCTTGATTTGAAATGTTTGCAGCAACTTTAATGCAAAGACACCGAACCACAAGAGCCCTTAAAGGAATAGGAGACCAGGCCATTTTGGCTGTGAAATATTTACAAAAATCTTTTGCATATTTGTTTTATATGCAACACGCAAGGCGCAGTTGTTCATTATATCAGCTATTCGTTTATTGCTTCATTTTATTCGTGCCTTAAAAACTCAATAATGGGAATTTTAGTGACGTTTTCATGTATTTTTAGACGGAAAACAGACGCCTTCAAAATATAGACTACATATAAAATAAAAAAAAGTGGGAAAAGTGAATTTAAGAAATAGAAATTCGCAGTGTCATATCTTAAATAATTCTCGTTTCCGGATGCTGTAGATGTTGTTTAGAATATTAATTCATTAAAATATGTGCCTGAAAGGATTTTTAGGCTCACGTTTATCAGAAATATTTGATTTTATCTGATCTGAGATGATGAGCTGGACAGGTGAGATGTTTGTACAGAAATGTCAGGAAAGCGCATCACTTTAATCAGATCAGGCTTCAAATAAACCAGATTCATCGTGACTATAAAGTTCGTTTTCAGTCTGATCTGATACGTGGCATATCTCAAATCGCTTGTTCATCTTTCATTTTTGCAAAAACATAAAACAAAAAGCATTTTTTTGTTTAGCTATGATATATGAATATATTATATACAATGTGTAATAGCTGTGTACCGATTTATGTACAGTAAAACACTTTTTTTCTGTACTCCTCACTTTAATTCATCAAGCATTTTCTTTCAAATGAAAGTTTCAGTCATTATAATGAAAACATGTCCATATCAAAAACATAAATGTCCTTTTTATTTATTTTTTTTTTTAAGAAAGAAATTCTTACCCAAACCAACATATTTATCAACGAACAGTGCAGATTTTTTCCGAGGGATTCGGGTAATTTCTTGATTTCCGTTTTGACTTAATCTATCTGGAGATTTTAGTCATATTTGTGATGTATTTCGGTTTTTCTGGAAAATGTATCTACTTTTATAACATTTTGTCTTGATTATTTTTGTTTTAAGGAGTTCAAAATGGCGTATCAAGCGTAATTAACATGGCAATAAAATTCTGTCACATTATTTTGACAGTTTTGGGCGTTTTGTTAGTTTTATGGATTGGGCGTCCACCCAATCTGGCAACACTGCACGAGATAAACTGTCGTCGTGTATTTCAAATGATTCATGTGCAATATATCGATTGAATTTAAACTAATTGTCTAAACGTTTTCTGACCTTTATGAGGTTCTGATTGCTAGGCCTATCTGTCATTCAAATTCATGTCTAACTACGCATGCGCGATTGGAGGAAACTCCCTCTGAAAATGACCTGAAACTTACACAAATATAAAATCAGGCTACAAAATTCCATAAAAGTTTTACTCAGACTGTTGGAGTTTCTGTCTCACAACACTATTTGAACAGCGTTATTTTATTTATTTATGTTTAAACAGATTTTATGAGTGTTATTTAGTGACAAAATGAAGTGAGCTAAATCTTGGAGACACCTGTTTTCTTAAAAAAAAACACACTTTTAGTCAGTTTGTGGTCAATATAATCAGTTTTTTGTGTAAAAGCAACAGAAGTGGCAGTCAGGCTATATAAAAAAACCTGTGTGTGTTCCTCTGTGTATGTGTCGAGTCTGACAGCCAGAGTCTCTAGTTATTGCGGGCGTCTGTGTGAACTCCGTGACCCCGCACCTCTCTCCTCATGTGCGGATCTCCTCCTGAGCTTCCCCCCCCCCCTCTCATAGGTGGATCATGAACTCGTGGCATCTCAGATGAATCGCTGACACCGTGCCTGGGCGAGCCATGACCCCGGCGGTGCCTGGGGACCCGTGAGGAGAACCGGAGCTCAGAATAAAGCACAGGGGGATTCCTGATGGCCGAGGAGGGTCTTTGTTGGAAGTTAGATACGTGCTCGGATCAAGGGTACAGCTGTCAGAGGAAACTGTGTCCAAGGAGCTAGTGTGGGAATGCAAACATAGACACTTGTAAAATAGTGCTAAGAAGGCTATTGTTTCTGACTACAAATGATGTTCTGCAAAAAAGTATGTCAGGTAAATTAAAGTTTTAAGGTCATGGGGGAATGTAAATATGGGTCTTCCTGTCATGGGCAGCATTAAAGTCTTACTGGACTTATTTGGATTAGCAACCCGTAAAGACATATAGAGCAAGCGTACCAGGAAAGGGGGCTTACGGCACAGTCTGGAGACGGGAGTGCTGTCTATCTGAATCAAGTTAACAGGACGTGTCATCTATAGGATCCAGGATCTTGGACAATAGGCTTTCTTGCACCGAAATTGAAGGGAACTCCAAATCCTAGTTTAAGACTTTAAGGCAGTCTTTACTGTATTCTTTGGCCTGGCTTAATTAGCTCACTTCCAGGTACTATATTTTAAGTGGATTTGAAGTCACTAGAAAGATAGCCGATTAGATTCACAGCGAACGGCTTTTAAAGTCCCCCTGTAGACAATCATTTTATCCCTTAAAACTCATCTTTGATAACCAAAATTACATATTTACATGTCCTTCATGCCTTAAAATAACTTGAATGTAATTCTACACCCTTGCTTCAGGGATCTATGAATATGATAATTAGCTCACAAGAGCTCAGAGATCCACTCGGTCAACTTAGAGCCCGTCCACACGGAGACACGCTTAGATGTATACGTGAACATTTTGTTTGGGCGTTTCATCCAGCGTTTTGGGAGCCTGAAACCGCTATTATTTGAAACTGGTCCCAGAGTGGATGAATGTAAAAACGACACCCTTTCATTTTCGTGTGTACGGCCAATCCATGTATTTTGTGAAACGATGATGTCATCACCCCACGCCGCTAGTCAGACACCGCTACGCCACGTAACGGCAACAACGACAACAACAACAGCGAACTACATGCTTGTGTTCGTGTCACAGAAGCGACTTAGCTTTACTGCTAAGCTTTACAAAGTTTAGCATGCGCATGCTCCAAGTCTTATTCTCTGTTTTTAGTTCATCTCTGCGCCACATACTGACCTAGCATGTATACTACATCGTTTTGAGTCCGTTTCAGTGGTTTCTTGTGTATGCAGATATTTTGACAATTGGATAGGGAAAGTTCTGGCTTCATGTGGATGTGGCCTTACTGACGTAACTGCTTATCATAACATCGTAATATACATCATACACCAGCTATATTGCTAAATACACGATTTTTCATATCAAACGAAAAGTATATGGGGATAACTTCTCTTGAGACTCCCCTGCTTCAGATCGGTCATAGTTTATGACATGCTAAAGCTCGTCGGCACGTTGACGTGATTGGTTATAAGGTAGTTTGTGACATCAAAAACACCAGCGATTTCTTTAGATCGCTGCAGTTTTAAAGAGAAAATGCTAAACAATGGTGTTGACTTACGAATTTGCACATGGTTTGTCTTAAAGCATATTAAAAACACCACATAGATATATAATCAAACTTGATTTTCAGCACAGGGGGACTTTAAATTTCAATTCAATTCAAATTGGCGGCAAACAGGATGCAGAAGTTGTGGTTTGAATTTAAATGTGTACTAATGAAGTAAAATTGTTCTTGTTTCTTTTGAAAGATATGAATATTTTATTCAAGGACACATTAAATTGGTTAAAAATGATGGTAAAGATACTTAAAATATAAAGAAAGATTTCTGTTTCAAATAATGATGTTCTTTTGAACTTTCGATTCATTAAACAACCCCGGAAATCAGTTTCCACAAAAATATGAAGAAGCAAAACTGTTTTCAACATAAATAATAAGAAACGGTTACACTTTATTTTACAGTGCCGTAGTTACTTTGTAATTACTCAAATAAGTACCGGGTACTATTAATTAACTATACATGTACTTACTATAGAGTTACAGTTAGGGTTAGTTACTTGTAATTATGTATAATTTACTGTTATTACTATAGTAAGTACATGTAGTAACCTGTAACTACGGCACCGTAAAACAAAGTGTTACCTAAGAAACATTTAAGCAGCAAATCAGCATCTTAGAATGATTTCTGAAGGATCATGTGACTGGAGTAATGATGCTGAAAATTCAGCTTTGCATCACAGCAATAAATTGCAGTTTAAACAATATTCAAATAGAAGCTATTTTGAATTGTAATAATATTTCACAATGTTACCGTTTTCGCTGTTACCGTTTTAAAAGGTATTTTTGAATATTATACTATACAAATATACTATATTCGAAATGCAAATGCAACATCCTGTGTGTTGTGGCTAAATGAACTCATACTCTTACTCGTGAATCAAACAAGAATTCTTAAATCCTGATCTTAGCAAGCAATCTTTGATCAGCAAGGTTAATTTGTCTTTGTCTCTCAGACGATCAGAGATAGTACCTGCTCTTTTGTTGTTCTCTGATGATCAGACATCGTCTCTTCTTCTCTCAGTCAATTACGTCCTGCTAGTGTAATTACAGAACACTTTACTGTCTGGCCCATTATCAGCCTTTGTTCATTTTTTTTTTAACTTGTCCTAAACGCATCTGACACATGTTTTAATTGTCCAAGCAATCTATTCAAACATAATCTGTTTTACAAGAAGTTACACACATGAACATGGACAGAACTGCCACTGATTTTTGAAAGTTGTATAATAGAATAGATTTGTTTAAGACATGCAAAAAGTGTTCTGCATTTTAAAACGATTTTGACCAGTCCTCTTATGAAAATAAAATAAATACGCTTGTGTTTAACCACAGTATGAAAGTGCTCAGAACTCATAGAATTCTATTGGAAAGACTTACTGATGCTTGTGCTGGTGATTTGCCAACAAAATGTCAACTTCCTGGAAGATGATGTCATTAAAGGCTCTTGGTAGTTAGTTAAGACTAAACAGCTTAAAATAGTGAAATTATTTTAAAATAATAGTAATATATGATTACCTTTAATGCACAGAATTTATTAAATCCGCTGCTAACACTCACTGATGCGTGTGCTGTTGCTTTGCCACCCAAATGAGGTCACTTCGGCTTGTTTTTAAATCTCTTAATGGTTCAGCGCCAAGTTATTTATCAGATTTGATTAATCTGTATGCTCCGTCAAGAGCACTAAGGTCTGCTGACCATTTGCTTTTAGCTCTTCCATGGGTAAAACTGAAGAGCCTTTGCTTCAGGGGCGGCCCCGAAGCTCTGTATCAGACAGGCTCAAACTCTTGAGGTCTTCAAATCTGGCCTAAAAACTTATTTTTACAGTCTGGCGTTCGATGCCATGTGAGAGCTGCTTTCTTTTACTGTTTTATTGTGTCTTAAGTGTTTTTCTTTTATGGTGCTGACTGTTTGTATTGATGAAAATGTTTTCTTTTTGTATGTACAGCACTTTGATAAACACTTGTTGTTTTAAAAAGGTGCTTTATAAATAAACTTTGACTTGACTTGACTTGACACTTCCTGGAAGATGGTGTCATGAAGGCTTTTGAAGTAATTTTAGAAAAAAACTATGTTTAAAACCAAGAAATGGTGAAATTATTAAAAAAAAAAAATTAAAATATGATTCCCATCTTTAATGCACAGAATGTATTAAATCCATTGCTAACACTTACTGATACATGTGCTGTTGCTTTGCCGCCTAAATGAGGTCACTTCCTGGAAGATGATGTCATAAAAGTTCTTGTTAAGTGGTTTTAAACTTACTAAACAGCTTAAAACCAAAATGGTGAAATTATTGAAACATTTTAATATATGTTTCCCTTCCTTAACACACAGAATTCATTAAATCTAACACTCACAGAAGCTGTTGCTTTGTCACCAAAATGAGGTCACTTCCTGGAAGATGACATCATAAAGGCTATTGGGTTAATTCAGGATAATTGGGACTTTTTTTTCCCAGTCATCTCAATGGTAAAATATGTCCCAATTTACCAGAATTCACCCTTAAGTGATTTTACAAATGACTAAACAAAATGGTGCACAACTTTTAAGAAATGTTAGATATGATTCACATCTTTAAAAGTGTTCTAAACATACTGAAATGAACCAAATTGATTTGTTTTGATGGCACAGGTTACAGATCAGTAACATAAGTGCATCTAGTTGTCACCTCAAGTCAACAAGCTAAGAATCCCCAGTTTAACCCAGTAACACTTTAACTAAATCAGCTGTGTGTTGTGTTGGCAATGGCATACTGATAATTTGTGTTGATAGAACGCTCTCTCCTCAGATATCCTCACTATAGTAATCCTCCTAATGAAGTAAACATGGATTTCCCCGTAATGCCCACAGTCTTGCACAGAACATCGTCCCTAATCCGCTCCAGACGGCTTGAGGATGACATGTGCTCCTATGGACCGATCAACCCATGCACAAGAACATTAAGAATGCATTAGCCTTTAGTTACGGTCTCCATGTGTGCTGAATATAAAGTCTCGGCAATGTTGTCATATTTTAACTACAGCAACATTTGGCCACTGAAATCAAAGGTAAACAGCAGCCTGAATAGCCTATACAAATTTATCAAATATGACACTCCAAAATCAGTGTGTTTTAAAAGTATACAGTATAATATTTGGTAATTGTATTGATGGGGTCATTGCAGGGTCATCGGATCATCCCCGGCTCTTATGCACTGGGGGGTCCCACAACTTTTTAGACAACAGCTTGTCGGCAGCCCACTCATTAGTGTCAGAAACACACACACACACGCTCAAACATCCACTCCAACTGACACCAAATAGAAGGTGATGATAGTGACTGTTAGCGTTTCAAATCGCACGTTTGCTTTTGATTCAATTATAATTCTCAAGCTAAGATGCAATCTGTCCTCATTATCACTTTATATTTAATACATTAATGCAATCCCACACATGACAAATACACTTTCAAACATTCGAGATATCGTTTTAACACCTCTTTTCTCCTTTTCCGACGTTAATTAATTCCAAAAACAAAGATCGTGGCTTCACAATGAAGTTTTCGACTAACTTTTGTAATGGATTCACATCCTCCTCTTCTGCTTCTCAGCACAGACAAACATTAATCCACTTTCTGCTGCTTTGAAGTCAAAACTCTTTCTAATTAAGGAACCACTGGCCTTCAAAAGACCTCATTCTGGAGTCATGTGGTATTTTCTATGCGACTTGACTGAGAAATACGTTTGGAAGGATGCAATTCTCTTTCTCTCAGAAATAAAGGTGGTAGCAGTGCAATCTCCATGAAGAGGAAAATGTATGTATAAATAAGACACAACATCCCTGAAGACAGAGAAACTTCATTACGCCTGATGCTGATGCATATAATTGCATGTAATATAATGCATAATAATTCAGCAAATATGTACACTGAAAAAAATTTGGTGTAGAAAATTTCACAATTACAAAGAAATGGCATTGAACTAAACATAACATTTTGAAGCAGAAAAACTGAAATAGTATTTTTGGTCACACATTAGATTAGGAGTTTCCTACCTCCTGCTTATCATTAGTTAGTAAGTTTAGGTACTGGGTTGGATTATGGGATGTAGAGTATGGTTATGCAGAATAAGGCATTATTATGTGCTTTATAAGTACTAATAAACAGTCGATATCCTAGTAATATGAATGCTAATAAGCAACTGTTTAATAGTGAGATTTGGAACCTAAACTAAAGTTACTCTATTTTCTTATAAATGTATTCCAGTAATCTTTGTTTTATTTACTGCGGACACAAAACCTGGGTTCTTGAATTGAGCTATACAGTAAAAATAATTTTTCAAATAAAACAGATTATTGGAGTAGCTACTTTTTGCAAGAAAATTCTATTTTGGTCCTTCTACTTCAAAGTGTTACACTTAACTCTGTGTTACTTGCTGTTATTATTTGTGAAATTTACTAGCAGTTTCTGAGTGAAAATTGTTTCTTTTCTTTTTTTTTATCAGGGTTTTAGTTTCTGGTTTCTTTAAAACAGAACATGATGTTTTACTAAAGAACTAGAGAATAAAATGTTCTTAGTGTAACTTAAACAGGTATTTCATATATCTAGTAACGTAAAAATTATGTGGTTACATCAAAATTAACCATGCTGAAATATATATTATTATTTTTTTGCTGCTTGTTCATATTAATTTAGAAACACAATTGCTATACATTTTGTCCTAACTTAATTTCACTGTGTTCAATCCACTTAAATATATGTAAAATAGAAGTTTACTTAATCAATTTGAGTTGGGATTACATGAATGATTTTGGTGGATTGTTCGTTCCCAGCATGCTTTACATATGGATAAGGAGAGTAAATGTTGAAAGTAAGTGTTACTCTATGCGTTTTTGAGACCTGTTAATGTCTAATGTTCAGCTATGTTTCTGTTATGTTGAATTTTTTGTGCTGAAGAGTGGAGCTCATGGTTAGGTTGTGGATGGCTGCATGATGCTTCGTTCAATGAGTAATAGCTTTGCTAAAGCCTGAACAGTTATACGTATATTCCTTCTTGTGCTGTGCTAACTGCAAATAGTCTTTTAATTATACAACATAACTGAATGTCAAACACAAAGGTCTTTTCAATTAACTCAAAATCACAGACTTGAATATATACTCAATATATTCAGTAAAAAACAGTAACTTTAACTAAAAATAATTAATTTTGTGTAACCACCTGCCTTAAAAAAAATGAGTAAAATCAAAAAGCCATTTGTTTTCAGCATACCCAACTCCATTTTGGTTCATTTTTCAACATCAGATCAATTTTTTATAGAACATTACATTTTTTTGCTCGTCGTAAGATTCCTCAAGTGCAAAAGTTTGGAAGTCTGTGAGCAACTTCCACAGGGTGTGAATATTATGGAGTCTGCTCTCTGAATGAACCTGCGCTGTCTGTTCACCCTCCAGGCTCTCTGAAATGGATTCTGTACGTCTGAACCAGTCGTGCCACGCACTTGTCCTTGGGATAAAAGAAAAGAGGGGGATTTTTTTTCCCCCTTCAAACCAGAGAGGTTATTATCAGAGCTTGTGCTGTTAATAGATCCGACAAACACCTACAGACTGATCCGCCTCATTTCCCGCTTGCCTTTTTGAAGCATCAGAAATGAAATATAATGTGATTTGATATGCGTTCTGGTACATCTGTCATGCAGTTAAGACATTGATGTAATTCTCAGCGGAATATTTTATTGCTCAGTGGCAGTTCATATGAAGTCAATATTACTTACTTGCTAAAAATCTTCATGAAATCAAAATCGACCATTTTTAAAAAAAAAAAAAAAATATTATAGAATATTGCAGTATTTAATATAAATTATTCATCCGTGCACATCAGTGGTTGTGCACAAAAATCCTCGTAATCTTTCCCTCCCACTTGCACCGACATCTCTTCTCTTCTCTGATGATGTGTTCACTGGTGTGAGAGCGGGGCAACCTGTCACTCACATGAGATCCACCAATAACAAACCACAACCATCCAATCAATTCCTGATGGACAAAATCAAACACCGCCCTACATTTTTTATTGTTCGCAAAGCCATTACACACATATATAGCCTACATCACAATAGAGAAGAAAAGGCAATCGCAACTTCCTTTTCATGCTGACATTTTTGTGAATGATGCATGTCGTTCAAAAGGAAAATAAAGCATTAAAGTGATCTCAACTGTGATTTTTCCTAAGGCTTTGTATCTGAACGAGCTAAATGAACAGTGCTTTCTCTCTCTGTGTTGTATCTGAGCTGTCAGGGCTGAACTCCGTGTGCCAGTGTCTGTGGGAGCAGCAGCGGTATTCATCACACAGAGGTGAGCGTCCCAGCCAGATCCGCGGATCACTGCCGGAGGGAAACTTTGCCCTGGGCGATGCAAATGAAAGGCCCTCCAACAGATCACACATGAAGGAGACAAAGTCATGAGGTGCGACTGTGTGTGTGTGTCAATCCACAAAAGACATTGCAACACAAAACACAGTGCATTTTTATACCCGACAGTACATTTCAATTCATTCAAGGTGAATTTAGGATTATTTTACTATTGAAATAAGTTAATAAGTACAAGTAACATTTTTTTTGTGAAGTACAATTAAATTAAATAATTAGGTAACACTTTACAATAAGGTTCATTAGTTAAACATTAATTAATGTAACATGAACTAAACATGAGCAATACATTTCTTACTCTATTTACTAATGTTAGTTAACATTAGTTATGAAAATACAGATGTTCATTGTTTGTTCATGTTAGTTCACAGTGCATTAACTGTTAACAAGAGTTTAATAATGTATTAGTAAAGGTTGAAAATAACATTAAAAAAGATTAATAAATGCTGTATAAGTGCAGTTCATTTTTAGTTCATGTTAACTAATGTAGTTAACTAATGTAGTTAACTAATGTTAACTAATGAATCTTGTTGTAAAGTGTTACCAATAATTATTAGGTGTTTGCTAAAAAAACACAAAAAGTATTTTTATCGATTCATAACATTAAAGTAGAACCACTGTGGTCACATGGACTATTTTAATGATGTCTTTACCTTTCTGTGCCTTGAAAGTGGTAATAGCATTGCAGTCCATGGGGGGCGTCAGAAATCTCTCGGATTTCATCAAAAATATCTACATTTGTGCTTCGACGATGAACGAAAGTCTTATGGATTTGTAACGACATGAGGGTGAGTAATTAATGACAGAATTTTTATTTTTGGGTAAACTAACCCTTTAAAAACAGCAACGTTCCACAGTCACAGTTTTAGCCTCATGGGACTCAAATCAATGTATTTATTGTTGTCTCTGCATAGCAGATAGCAGATTAAAGTTGATTAAAACTTTGAAATTGAAGTATAAAAATTAATTGATGACTTTTGTTTCTATACATAACCTGCCATGATTCTTTCAAAAATGTGAAATTCTTGAAAACATTTTAGTGAGCAACAGAAAGCGGAGACTAGACCACATTAGAAAGTTAAATCAAAGCATCATAAATCACCATTCATGCACACATTCCATCATCATCCGAATACATATTCTAGCAGGTTCACACACATATGCGCCTTTAAAATAATGTGCTGAAGGACCACCTGTTGTCCATTATTGTGAAATATTTCTAAGGCATGAATCATAAGGGTGAGTAATTAATCACGGGCTGTCAGAACGGAGCGCAGGGTCTCGTGGGAGGGTGAAGAGTCACATATGGGCAGATGGAGGTCAGAGTCACACCGCACACGCCATCGACAGGTTAACATGAGAGAGAGAGAAAGCGAGCAAGTGTGACGACAAAAGTAAAAACAGATGAGGTGAGAAATATGAGGGGAGGTGATAAATATCAGAAATAACAACTGATATTATTTTTACAAGTTTCTATCTATCTATCTATCTATCTATCTATCTATCTATCTATCTATCTATATATCTATCTATCTATCCCCTTGAAATGATACAAAAATCATCAGCCATTAAATATTTAATGGTTTCATAAATAGATTAAGAATATCTTAATTTCTACATTTAAGTAAATGCTGTATTATACTAATATCAGTCACTGTGTTGATTGCTTCAAAATGTAGATTGATCATGAAATGCAGGGTTGCCAGGTTTTCACAACAAAGCCCACCCAAGTGACAACTTGCAAAGACCCGCCCCCTTTAGTTACTGTTGCTATGTCTGACAAGCCATGCTCTCTCATGCCACACATCATGTTCTCACGGCAGTGAAAAATACAAGAGGACACTTACTTTTGATATGAAACAGTTTCATATTTAAAATATTGTAATTTTTTAAAGAAGTTTAAACAATAAATAGTGTATAGTGTCTCTTTAATGTGTCATGACAGATCGCTGTAGCTCCTTCAAGCGGCTCGTGAACCGATCATCTCTTCATACTAGTTCATTTATAGCATCAAATAAACATGAATGAACATCAGAAGGAATGTTGTTTCAAGCGCGGAAAGACGTGAGGACACACAATTTTTCAAATTCAAGTTCACCAACGTTAATCTACTAACTCCCCTGACTGCTTTGTCGGACAAAATGGCAGATTTGGGGTTATGATTGGTCAGATCGCCTGTCACTGTTTGCAAAGGGTCAATTGCTACTCAAAACTAGCCCAATTGTGCTTCGGGGTTAAAATCCATTGGTAAAAATCACGTTCCAGGGGGTAAATCCACGTTTTTGGCAGTGTTCCCATGGTAATATTTGCATTCTAGGGCATAAATATCATGTTATTTGGGGTCGCTTCAACCCGCAGACATGAAAAACAACCGCATGGCAACAGTGTTAAAGTAGCCCAAATCCACGGGAAAACCATGGCAACACTGATGAAATGTAACTATTGAACTATTGAAATGTAAGAAAACATTTCCTTCTGTTAGTTTTTATGTTGTCAAAAACACTTTCTGCAACATTCTAGGAAGATTAGTTTATGAAATTAAAACCATTATTATTAGAGAATATTCTGTATATATGTTCTACATTCTCATTAGGTTGTCAAAAAAAACAAACATGCTGCAACGTTTGTTGTTACAAAAAATAGTACAATCCTGGAACATTAATTAGCTGATAAGAACAGAAACAATTTGGTAAGATTGCGAGAATGTTCTGTTTTTTTTTTTAGAGAATTTGATGAGTAATGTTTCGAACTTTGATTGTAGGTGCTGGTTTCATCACAAATCTAAGTTAGATTCTGAAACTCTGTTTGAATGAATCCCTGTGAGATTACAGGAGTTTACATTCTCGAGAGAAAAACGTGAAAAGCAAGAGATATAAATTGATTAATATGATCTTTTTCTGCATGAGAAAACAATTCAGCAAACAAAAATGAAACAAAAGCATGTGGTTTCGGAACTGTTCCAATCCCAGTATCTGATACAGACAGTTCAGCCGAATAACACGTTTAAAGGTTTTTTCTAATTGAAGTCGTCATAGAGCCTGAAGCCAGCGTGACGATCCTTCACTCCTCAGTAAACTCTGTCGCCCTCTGGCTCTCTCCGCTCAAACACTATTGGCTCACAGATAAAGATAATTACCACAGGCTGTAGGCTATAGCGCGTCCCATTTTGATCTGTAGTACAAAAGATCTGAAGCCAGTGGTATGTATTCCTTCTCTCTTTAGACACTATGCGAGTATTTGAAGTGTTTTTACAGCCACTTCAGGCATGTTTATTCTCAACTGAATGTCCCTTTTTGTTTTTGGCCTACAGAGAAGTAAGACAATTTTCTCATTTAGCAAAAATTGATTCATCCTGAAAGACAAAAAAGCCACAGGGAAAAAAGCCAATGAAATTATCCATGTTTATGAATACAACACCTACAGTACAAGCTTCTCACAAGTAAAACCTATAAAATAAGTCAGCATATTAATGCAATAAGTGGTGTTGGAGGCAGTGCTGGGGGTAACGCATTACAAGTAATGCGAGTTATGTAATCAGATTACTTTTTTCAAGTTGCTGAAGTAACGCATTACTTTTTTTTTTTTTTAGAGAGATTGTGTGAGTTGTGTGTACATGATGGTTATTGTAGTTTGAAACCAAATGTGAGCATACATTTACTCATTTACTTCTTCTGTATTCCAGAACTGGCGACACAACTAATAGACTTGTTAGTTTGAGCTGCGCCCTCTACTGTACAGGTGTGAATTTGCACCAGTTTTGGTGTGTAAGGGCCTTTACATTTGCAAAAAATGGAACTTTTTTTAATTGTTATTAAAAAACAAGCAAGCCCAGGCCAGATGAGAAAAAGTAACACAAAAGTAATGTAACGCATTACTTTCCATAAAAGTAACTAAGTAATGCAAATTCAAGGATTACTTTTTAGGGAGTAGCGCAATACTGTAATGCATTGCTTTTAAAAGTAACTTTCCCCAACACTTGTTGGAGATAACAGCAAGATACATAGATTACTTTTTTAAGTAACTAGTAAAGTAATGCATTACTTTTAAATTTACAACAAGATATCGGAGTTATTTTTTCAAATAAATAACGCAAATTAATTTGCGTTCCCATTTATTGACTGACATTTAGCAAAAATAGTACAAGCAAAACCAGCCAAGGTGAGAAAAAGTAAAGCAAAAGTAACGCAACACCTTACTTTCCATAAAAAAAGTACATTTGTTACTTTTTTTAGGGAGTAATGCAATATTGTAACACATTACTTTTAAAAGTAGCTTTCCCAAACACTGGCAATAAGGTTGATTGTGTGTGTATCCTTACATCATCATTTATCATTTATATCTGTATCAAAAACAATAATAAAAAAATATTATGTTATCCTTAATAAACAACATTAATTATACTCTTTTATATTCAGAAATAATTCCCTATTAAGAACTATCAAAGTAATAGCAAGAGTTAAAATAAAACAGTTCCAAGTCTGTTGCTTATTCTGCTTCACTCATAATGCATTTCATATCATAAAGAGGCGCATACGGCAATGATTTGCCCCAGAATGCGACAGCATTTCATATGTCTGAACCTCGAAATGACCCACTTAAAGTGGCACTGATGCCATTAATACTTTCTCAGGTCATGGCACCTTAGGATATTCAAAACACTCAAAGAGAAAGAAAGAGAGCGAGAAAAGAAAAGAAATCTTGTGTGTCTCTCAGGAATGCCCTCTATATTAAATCTATAATAGAGTCGACTGCCATTGGCTATATCTAAAACATGCTCATTTTCCTGCAAACCCCAATATCCATGGGAAAACACTTTTCTCCCAATAGACAAATCCAGCCTTAAATAGAAAAAAGAATCTGAAGTTTTAGTTTAAATCGACTCACGGTTTAGCATGGAAAATTTTTATAATTGATTAAAGCACGAAAACAAATCAGCTCGCATGACGAATCTCATGAAAATACGTCCGAGTCACATTGAGCAAAAAGAAAAAAAAAGAAAGATATATTTTAAAGACAAAATTTAAGCCACATTATGTGATGCATCAATAATCATTTTCATCACATCGCAGCCCTCATAGATTCCCAGCCTTAACACAATTTTGTATTAAAATTAAGCACATTTTCCTCAAATTCAGAAGTTTTACTTTTTAGTTCCCATTATTCTAAATGGCGAATCTCATCCCAGTAATTCTGTAAAAACAAAGATTTTTTTATTCAAGTATTAATTTTAATGCGTGAAGAGGCATTTTAATAACGCATTTTTACAATTCAAATAATAAATCTTTTACAGAAGAATGAGAATGAGGTTATGAACAGGGTAAAGAAAATTTGGTTGATAAATTACCATGAAAATTAAGCAAAAATTCTAAATAATCTTGGCTTTAAACTTTTTTATAATGCTTCATTTTTAAGAAAAATATAATTTCTTATTAATGAAATATGTGCTGACAGGTTTTGTGAGATTTGCCCATGTATTCACTTTAAAAATCCATATGAACAAGAAAATAATATTAAAGTTAACATGTAAAGATTTTTTTTCCCTTTCTACAGATGCGACTAGAAACCAAGATCAAAACCCCAAAATAATAATAGGGCAAAATGAAGCTGTGAAGGCACAACAAATTAGTCATGCATTTGAGTTTCTATGTTGTATACTGATTTCATTGTCCCACTGATGAACCAATGAAATGAAAAAGAGCCTCCACGTTCCTGCTCTGCCTTTCCAGTCACGTCGCAGCATGGCATCTGGAGCGTTGTGGCAGGGTCAATGTCAGCGAAACGGCACGAAACTCAACACAGGCAATCAGTTTACCAGAGAGATGCTAACTCGGTGATGAGAAGAGAGGGGGGCGCATCAATGCCTAATTAGCCACTAGCATGTTCTCTTTAATAATGCAGAATTAAAAAGCCAGGAGGACCACACACACGCACACTCAAGTTCACACTACAGTGGGGTTCACGCTCATTCGAGTCTCAGTGGGCCCCAAAACTCAACAGCGCAAGCAGGAGGAGTCCCAGCAACTCACAGAACAATGGTAATGAATAGAGAGAGAACATTTTGTTTGTGCTCATATTTTTGAATTTGTGACTAGGGAGTTGTCAAAAGACAAGCATCACACTTGTGGCTGTATGTCAGGCGCAGTATTCCCTCAGGGATGGACTGTCAGGGAAAGGCCCTGTCTCATTACTCGGAAGCTGTGTGCTGGTTGGCTCCGTCCACCACTGGGGCCAGTGTGGGTTCCTGTGGGGCCGGCATCTGTGTACTGACAGCTGGCACTCTAGGGAGTGTGTGACGTCCAAGTTCCCCGGGGATCGGTACTGTACGGTTGCATAAGCAGACAACAATACACAGCCATGAAATAGCATTACTGCCATTGAGGCATTTGCATTTTACAAGAAAAAAAGTTAGTTTATATTTTTATTTATGAATATTGCGTTAAGTTATTTTATGGCTGACATAAAAAGTGCTTAAGATTTCAAAATATCTTACCATTATTAATTTTGATGTGACGTGTTTACATACCAGGTTTATAGCGGTGCGCGAGAAAATGTTATTGAGAGAAATTTATCTCGTTATAAACTTACCAGTTTGACATCGGCTGCTTCATATTTACCATAAATTATTGATAGCCGCGGTCGTCCACTAAAAACAAAATGAGTTATTAACTGTTTAATTTGCGATAGCGCTGTCAGTTTGCCAGTCTTTTTTCCAAATTGGCGCGAATTTACGGTAAATGAGGGTGCCGCATATCAAATTCCGTGTCACTGGCAAAAAAAAAAAAATGCTTCATTTTTAGGCTTAATGGAGTACAATCCAGGCTTGTCCTAACGAACTGCAAGTGTTATACACCCTTTGAAACAACTCTATGCGAGATACCCTTAACTGACCTGCACTGACAAGACCAACCGTTTCTAAAGGTTATATGACATGCGCAGAACGGATCTGTCCTATAGCATCCTCGGTACTTCTGGCAAAACACACACTGAGAGGAGGTGAGCGCTAACATGCAACATTCAAAGGTTATGTTCAGAATGCTAGTGCTTACTGCATATACACTGCTGCATACTCACTTACGTTACTGTTTTTAATGGTGCGCTCAAGTTCTCCCAGAAGTTCGTCTTTCACAAGTGGGAAGTCGTGTTTATGACGTCAGGTGCGTTTATAGTCACTTTCGTCGTACCTTCTCTTAAAGGTGCAATATGTAATGTTTTTGGCCGCTAGAGGGCGTATAATAAAAACAACAACAACGGCGTGGCTTGAATTATGGGAACTGTCGTCTTCAACTCCACCTCTGATTTAAATCAGTCAGATGGGAATCATATATCATGTTCATGGATGAGGTGAAGTAGTAGTTAGTAGTTTTATAAATGTTGCGCTTGATGACATGAATTTATTTCATTATAATGAATTAGCTGCAAGTAAAGCAAGGTTTAACACTAAACTGGTTGTCATAGATGTTACTGCATTTGTCCAGTTCATTGGTGTGATAACGCTGCGCAGTTTAATGTGTTCAAAACAATCATAGTAAAAGTACAGTTGAACGGACCCACATCATTTGCTAAAAGGCTGATTAATATTTATGTATAACACTGTATTAATTTACATTATCATGTCGGGTGAAGTGAATGGCAATGTCAACAAACTAATCACAAACCAAATGCAATAACGCTGTCCTTAATAAACATTACTTGTACAGAATGAACTCATACTCAGTTTCGGCATTCGACACATTTGATGTAGTTACAGTATTTCACTAAAGCTACAGTATAAAACAAAATTACAGTTCATAACATGCCTTGAAGTGTTCGTAGTGAACATCACCTCACCATTTTTCACATCATATTCATAGACAAGAACATTCAAACAATAAGACTAACACTGTCGATAAATATAATAATCACAAGTTTTCTGTCAGTAAAGGAATCCAAATAGTTCCTCACCTGTCTATTAAAACAGAGGTCCCCAACCCCCGGGCCGCGGACCGGTACCGGTCCGTGGGTCATTTGGTACCGGGCCGCACAGAAAGAATAAATAACTTATTTGAAAAAAAAACAAAAAAAAAAACTGACTTATGTAATTAGTATGAAATGTGCATGTGTGTATGAAATGTGCATTTCTCTCTGGCGCGTTCACTACTGCGAAGATCGCGAGTCAGCATCTCAACTTCAAATTCTCTCCGTTACATCCGTCTATGACTCAGTCTTGGCGCATAGCAACGCTTGTTTAGGTCACGTGATACGTTACCGCTAAAAATAAATACACAAGCTAGCAAAATGAGTAAAAAAACAAACGTCTCTGGAAAGCTTCTTTGCGAAGGGGAAACGGCCCAGTGAGGAGACAGAAGAAGAGCCTACGATTTCCAAGAAAAAGAAAGCTGCATTAAACAGACAATACCAGGAGTCCTACTTGAAATATGGATTTATCGCAACAGGTGATTTACACGCACCAAGCCCGCCAGAGAGCGTTAGGGGGCAGAGAGGATGTTACTCATGTTATGTTGTTGGCGCGATGTTACGAGGACGCTGCTAATAAAGTTGCGAGTAAGCCTACACATTGGATTCACGTTTATTATAATATTTAAAAAATACCCCCGTTTTTATGCTGGTCGTATCATTTTATTTTGTTGTTTTTATCCGCCACACCTTAAAGGCCGGTCCGTGAAAATATTGTCTGATATTAAACCGGTCCGTGGCGCAAAAAAGGTTGGGGACCGCTGTATTAAAACACACGCAAGATCGGCGTCTCTATCTAGTTGAAGTTTGTCGCTCAGTTCTCTCCATTTAGGAAATGTGATACCGATGTTGATCCTCGTTTTATTTCTCTTCTCGTCCCAAAATCTTCTTGGGTCATTTAGTTGTCGTTTACGTTTATGGGACTTTGTTGACAGAACTAGTTACAAACAGCAAAGAATAATTGTGTTCCATAACGACTGCGCGAAACAAGCTATGCTACAACTACTATTTTTATTTGTCCATGAGACTATGTTGTCATGGTTTCTATGGCAGTAAAAGCGGAAACCGAGGGTATGACGTCATTGACGTCATTGACAGGTTATTCCTGCACACGTCCCGTAAATTTTCTCATAATTTACAAATAGTTGCAAACATTTGGGATATTGTAAGTACTCAACTGAACAAAATATATTACACTGGCCTAATGGTTTTTGGATATTTTACTGCAAAAATTGTACATATTGCACCTTTAATTAACTACACAAAAATTTAGCCTTGTGAAGGTCTGGGCTTAAAGAAAATACCTAGCTTCCCACTCTTATTTTTGACTTTGTGGTGGTGTTCATATGCGTTCATCTCATAAATACGAACGTTTCGACATGACTTGAAAGCACCATAAAATTAGAATTAATTGGTTTTACATATTTCATAGTAGCACAGAATGAGTAGAATGGTTGTCTGCCATTCCAAATTTTTATTTATAATTTCCATGTGTCTACAGTTTTTAGTTAGGCCTACATGAAATGAACATTTTAATGAAATTGAATGGGGTTTATTCAAATGGATCTGTCTATTACCATATGGTGAGGGTCTTGACAGCTCTCAGATATACAATGTGTGTGTGACATTAAATTGGAACTACACTCTTTTCCCTTGCTTTTACCTTTGATAATGTTTTTGGAGTAACATTAAGGCACCTTAAGTTTACTTCATTTATTTATGAAGTAAAACTTAGCGACCAATAGCGTTTGGACCAATAGTGACAATGTTGTTCAGCAAGCACACAGTGTAGTAGCCCACATTCACGTAATGCTGGAAATGAAAACGGTCCAACAAAAGTTCATCTACTTTATTAACATAGAGAGAGTTAGCAGAGTTGTTCTCCAGAACCCACTGCCCTCGCCGTGATCCGCACCTTTTGCCAGCGTCACCCTAGATAGAGACATTCTTTCTCTCAGCCTTTTTTATACGCCCACAGTTTTCATTTTGCATTCATTTCATTGCCTGGAGTCATGAATTTTTCATCACTGGTTTCATGATGAATAAAAGATGAAAAAGGGAAGGACGTAGAGAGTTGGAGTATCTGTGTATCTGTGTGTTTGTGTATCGTAACTATGTGAGTCCACAAAAGGCACTGATAAAAATCTGTCACCATGCTGTATCGTTCTCTAGAGTGATAAAGTACATCACAGTATTTCCTGTATAAATGTGACTCTGATTGCACCCTAACTGAGACTAATGGGAAGTTGTTGATAAAATTAGTTTTAGAGGGAAGTGACTGCATTGATGAGGAAGGTCTTCTTTACACAGAATAGTGAAAATCTATGGCACTTCTTGTTTTCATGAGATAAGAACTTGGTAATAAGTGTTGGGAGCAATGTGTTACTTTTTTGCATTTATCTGATTATTTAGTAATTAGTAATGTAAAGCATTACTTGATCAATTTAAATCAGTGTTACTTTTCCCAAGTTACTTTTCTATTTATCTAAATAGTATTTTATGTGCTTAATTTATTTTTTGAAAATACAGAATTTTTCCCCATGTAGTGTTGTCAAAAGTACTGACGTCTGAACTGAAATTTTAAAAATGTTACTATAACAGCATTTCCCTAACACCTCTGATTGGATATTGTGTTCATACGCTCAACAGATATGTCTGTGATTGGCTCATCTGTGACAACCTCATCTTTGACGCTCTTCACCGAGATGCCTGCTTTCAAACCTTTCGGATCCTTTGATCCCGTGTGCATGTGTGTAAGCGCTCAGGTGAAGAGCGTCAAAGATGCCTATTTGCATGTTTTTGAGGCGTTGATCATTGTAGCCAATCACAGACATATCTGTTGAGCATGTGAACACAATAGCCAATCAGTGGTGTTTAAGAATCCACTCAACAGCGCTCAAAATGCTAGTTGGAAATGCTGGTATCTTCACATTTTTAAGATTTCAGCACCGACTTGATACCGAAGTCTGTATTTTTGTCAACACTATCCACATGTACAGAAAAATAGGGATAGGTTTTTAAAATGGTTTTATTTATTGAAAAAAATAGCACAAAAGTAACTTTAAACATTAATTTCATTTAAAATGTATGATGTAACAATTACATCACTTTTTTTAACACTTTATGACACTTTATTTTCATAAATGTTTTAAATACATTTACAAATGTATAAATGTAAAAACTACCTCAATGCTAATAGTAGTCACAAATGGTTCAGGAGAAAGAATCCAAGAAACCATCTTAACACCTGGAGGGTCTCATTTTGTACCAGTTCACCGTCCGCTGAAGTAATTTGTAAACATTTTGCTTTGTACTCCTTGACTCTCAAACCTAACTGCGTTTCTCAAACTCTGCCAGAACCAGCCTTCTGCTGCCGGGTTTCTGGGCCACTCCAGCACACTGTGTCCACACAGGCAGCGGCGCAAGTTTAAGATTCTTGACTGCCGAAGAACCGGTTCCAACAATACCAACACCATCACGTCCACGCCCTCTTCCAGAAGCTTTTGTTGCGTCAGGAAAGCCGCCAACTTGAAAATTCCACTGCAAACAAATCCCTCTGTCAACACAAAAATTGTCTTCCTACTCCGGTGGATGCTCTGGTTCAGGTTATCCATGATGGATGTACCAGGAGTCCAATCTCTTTCCGCCAGACAGAGCGGACGAACTCGTCTTCCTCTATCTTCCAACTCAAAACGCAAGTGGCTCAGTACCCACTCTGCCACCATCGGATCCTTGGTGTCGTACATAACAAAGGCATCATAGGTGCAGTCAGTCGTCTTCAAGTAATAACTTTTAAATTTGGCTCTCCAAAAATTATAAATGTACGATATGTCCCAGTAGAACACATGTATTGTGATAGTTGTAGACATCATGACAATGATGATGGATGAGGTGAGTACATATAGGATTTGAGCAATACTATTGTTGATGCAGGCGTTTTTAAAGTCCAGATTGACCATTGGATGTCCCCTTTTGGATTCGGGAAGGTCACACAAGATGTCTGTTGCTAGATAAGGAAGGACTGTGTCACTTTTCTCTAACCAGAGAATGAAGTCCAGAAGGTCACAGGTGCAATGGATAGGGTTTCTCTGCAGTTTCAGTATACTTAGAGATTTATCGCTATATGTCTGGAAGGATGCGTCACTGATATGTTTTAAGTGGTTGAAAGCGAGATTAAGGATCATCAGGCTTTTGACATCACTGAGAAAGTTGTGATTCAACTTGACGATCAGATTATGGCTCAAGTCTAAGACCCTCAATGAATTTGTATGTTTTGATAGTTTTCTAGTCACTTTACTCAATTTGTTCTTACTTAGATCTAGAGTATCCAGCTGGGGTAAATATTTGAGCTGTTCCCACTCAAAATCAGCCAGTGTATTCCTGCTCATGACAAGATATTTTAGCGTACATGGAAAATAGCTGAAAATATCGTCCGGTATTTCGGCAAGCTTGTTATATGATATATCAAGGTGTGTTAGGTTTGAGAGAGACTTAAAAAGACCTTTGAATCCCCGGTCCTTCTTCCACATTATATCCAGTCGATTGGCTTGAAACTGTAGCTCCTTCAGCGAGTCGCTCTGCAGTTTCTTATTGGTCAGCATATTTATCTCATTCCAACTGAGATTCAGCACTTTGAGGAACTGAAGGTTTTCCAGGAATGTCAGAGTGTTCCTGACACCCGCCACCTCAAAGTAATGTTTGTTGTGACTTAAATCCAAAACTTCTAATTCTTTCAATTCATTCAGTGCTGAATCTGAACGCATGTAGACTCTGTTGTGAGACAAATCAAGGTACTTCAGCTTGGGAAAGTGAGCAAATTCTGTACCATTGAAATATGAAGCAATGAAGTTGGAGGAAAGATTGAGGCAAGTGATATTCTCTGTTCCTGTGAAGAAATTTTGATTGATGTGGTAAATGTTGTTCATACTGAGGTCCAAAACTGGTCCTGTTGCCAGACACTCAGCTTTGGTAAACGGTGGGTAATTGCGGAAATGTTCATTTGTGTGAATGTAGGGGTCTTCACGGCGGTCTCCCTCATCATCATAAGAAAGAATGCCATTTCTACACTCTGGTCTACAAATAGGACTTGTGAATGTCAGCCCGTTGTCAATCAACGAAATCAAAGACAAGTTGCGAAAGTTCCTGAACACCGATAGATTGACATGCTGGAGAAAGTTGACCCCCAAGTTTAGAACGGATAGGTTTCTCAAACCAAAGAGCGGTCGGAGATCTTCCTCATAAAGACTGTGGAAAATGTAGCCTTCTATGTGAAGTGTTTGCAATGATTTCAAACTACCAAAACCTTTTGAGAGATTGATTCTTTGGTAAAATGTTTGATACGGATTATTATATGAGAAATCTACAACTTCCACTTGTGGTAGAACACTGAAGAATTGTCCGCTTTCAAATTCACTTATCAATGAGTTGAAGGAAAGATACAAATACTTTAACTTAGTAAGATTCCGGAACCACGACGATTTGATTGTTTGTAAAGAATTTCCAGACAGCCGTAGGTCTTGCAGTTGGGATAGTTCATTGAAAGCATCTGGATGAATCTGTAGAGAGTTATTCTTTGTCCGACAGGTAGTGCATGGAAAAGGAGCGGTAAAACAAAAAGGGCAGTTTCCAGATAAATCAAGAACTGTCAGGTTTCTTAGGTAGTTCAGGTCAGAGGCATGAACTTGCTCAATCTTATTTAGGAGAAGTGAAAGTTTGCGGAGGGATCTGGGTAAAGCCAACGGTATTTTCTGTATTCCATTTCTGGACAGTTCTAGCTCAGTTAGTTGTAGATGTTGAAATGTTTCATGGTGAATTATAAGTTCTATACTGACATTATGATAGCAGTTCATATTTAATGTCAAAACTTTGAGTTTCTTTGTTCTTGCAAAGTCTGATGGTCCAATTTTCTTGATACGATTGGAATTGAGGCTCAGCCGTTGCAATACAGGAGGGAGGTCTCTAGGAATTGCTGAAATCATATTATTGTCAAGTAGCAAAGTCTCCAGGTTAGCCAATTTTGAGAAAACCCCTTTGTCTTTTTCCAGGCATTTTTCAATCCGATTCTTTCTGAGGTTTATCCGTGTAACGTTAGTCAGATTCCAGAAGGCATCCTCCTGGAGGTCGCGTATTTCATTGTTCGCAAAGTCTAGTTCAGTTGTATTCCAGATCAGGCTTTTTGGGATTCTTTTCAAAGATCTTCCTGAACAGTCCAAGACAACAGAGCTGTTGGAAAGTGTCACATCACATGGAAGCTTTCTCCAATCCCAGATGAGGCCTTGAGACGAGTGGGCGGTACATATCAAAATGAACACAAATATCATTTTCTTGAGATTGTGGAGACTCCTGTGAATGAGAGAACATACTGATTGAGATAATCTACTACTGGGTGCTTTCTGAAGCTCAAAGTACAGTTGTAAAGAGCAGAGAAAAACATTACTAAATGCAAACTAACCATATAATTGTGTATGGATTGTGAAAAAAAATAAAATTGGATCAGAAACTGTTTCATTGTTAATGTCAAAGCCTTTGTATCCAATCAAACTCTATGGCATTTTGGCAAATTCTTCTATCACTTGGTAAAATTGGAGTCAAATTGGATATGCCAACCTGGACAGTTTTCGTGGCATGCTCTCATGAACAAAACTAAGCAATGTAGAAGAAAACACTATACAAGCCACAACTACAATGAATACAGGTTCAATTGCAGGAAGAATAAACATATTTTTTCTTCTTCTGTGAATTATTGACTACTGAGAGTATGAAACTCAACATTTTTGTAAATCTGGGTCCGGCTGCAAAACCAGTTTAGAACAACTGATCAAAAATACTGCATGATACATTGATTAATTAGTTTTTATTGACTTGTATTATTAATTCGGTTTTGAGTCCAAGATCATTTTAAATGTAAGTATAAACAAGTTACAGTATTCTCTGAAAACGTGTCCCTTTAGATGTTTTATCTGGAAAACAATAAAAATACTGATACAAATTTGTTTTTGGAGTATAGTGAGATTATGGAAACTGTAATAAAAATAGAATGTGGTGAAAGTGTCTTCTTGTCTGCAAAACAATCCACTCTTCTATTATATTTACAGAAGCATTTAAAAGTTTGGACTCTATAAGAATTTTAATGGTTTTGAAAAAAAGTGTCTTATTCTCACAAGGCTGCATTTATTTGACGAAAAAATCATTCAATAAAAACAGAAATATTGTGAAATACTACTAATACTGTTTTCTTTTTTGATATATTTCAAAATGTAATTCATTCTTGTGATCATTACTCCAGTCTTCAGTGTCACATGATCCTATAGAAATCATTCTAATATGCTGATTTGCTGCTCAAGAAACATTTTGTATTTTTATCAATTTTATCAATCAGTTGTGCTGCTTAATAGTTTTTGTGTTGATACATTTTTCTGGATTCTTTGATACAAAGTTCAAAATAACCGCTTTTATTTTAAATGGAATTTTCTTGTAACATATATCTTTATTGTCACTTTTCATCAATTTACCTTTCAAAAAATATCAGAAAGTGTGCTTACCAGAGCGGTCCATTGAAAGAAATGGCATAAGGAAAATCTGTCAGCTTTTTTTAACTGACTAGTTTCCCCTTTCAAGTTTCAGAATGCTTCCTTATTTCTCATCTGAACCAAAAAAAAAAAAAAAAAAGACTTTTTTTGTGTTCCACAGAAGTCATAGGTTTGGAACAACATGAGGGTGAGCAAATGATAAGAGAATTTTCAGAATATATATAATATATACATTGCTATTTTTGAATGACTGTCAATGAAAAAAGACAGTTTGTAAGTTCCTGGACCTTAAATGAGCCTTGGGCTTGGATGGGTTTTTCTCATTGGGCCAATCTTGTGTTAATTCTCTCTAACAATATCACATTTTACAACAAAATTATTCCTAGTAAACAGACAGGCATATATTGTGAGACTGAACCAAACCAGAATATCCAAAGAATAGTAAACGCTCAACTCAAAGTCAATAGTAATCCTTTCTTAACCTTCTAATCCTACTTGATCCAACACATCAGATCTACCATCGTTGACTGAAACAGTAACATTGTGACCATTGTCAGCAGATCTTCACAATAACCTGATCTGCAAACACTCAACAGTCTGTTTCTTCTGTTTGCACAGCTCTCCAGCAATGGCTAAAATCCCCCCTAATCAGCTCTACAGGCACCAGGAGTATGCAAGGCCAGACTGGCACTCATCGCATGCGGAGCCGCGAGTGCATTAGTATGCCGTGGAGAAACGCGGCGACTGTGAGTGGACACTCCAGCAATTAGATGCATAGCACTTTGTGTGAACCCACAGAGGTGCCAGTGCTCATATTCTGCTCAGCACCTGGGGGCAGCTTTCATGCATTGCTTTCCAACGGCTGCTACGTGTTCCACATACAGATCGGACTATTATTAATTTTAAATGTGTTGTATCCATGCCACAGTCTTTGGTATTTCTGATCAGTGGGGATGAGGTATGGAGATGAACAAGGCATGGTTCATCATATAGGCGTGTTTTACTCTGTTGTTTTCACTCGTTTCAACATCATGCGGGTCGTTTTTAAGTGCATTGGTGACATTTTAAGTTAAGATAAATGTTTTCTGATTGCACAAAGCTTTAACAGCAAACAAACCTCACGAGATGTGCTGCTACTCCTTCTTTCAGCATATAAGCAAATCCCAAAACAATGAGTCGAATCACAATACATACAATCTTGACAATGATTTCCAGGTTGCATCCTGCACTTTTCACCTTTTCCACCCTTCATGATCCGTTGGGGTACCTGAGCCTGAGGGGCTGTTGGATCCTGCCCGGGGCGTTATGTTTGAGTTGTGGGGATGAGCTTTAAGCTCTCGAGGAATAATGGACCACAGTTCAATAGTATTGGTGAGTCAATTTTGCTTGCACAGAGCTGTGTTTTAGTATCGTGTGTGACTGGGTTTCCAGATAGCAAACAAAGATATGATAAATACACTTGATTTATGACTAGATTTTCAATAGTCAATAATCATATTTGGTCAATATGGACACACACATTTCAATCCAAAATCGAAAGAAAGAAATGTTATATTTTATAAAATTATATTTTGTTTAAATGCAGAATCCCTCCAAATAAAAAACATTTTAGTACCATTTGTCTTTATTAATTTGATTTCAATTTCAAAATATATAAAAATAATACAAAGTATACTGCAGTAATGAAAAATGTATGTTCCTATACGTGGGGTTTATTTTTTTGATGCAAAATATAATGTCTCATTTTTCCTTTAGATTTGGACGGAAATGTGACCTGAACATGTTTTCAAGAGATTCATAGCAGTCAAGTCTTTAAATATAGATCTGTTGTTGAACTTGACACTAATTGCGCAATAGCAACTCCTCCATTATCAGGAAAGAAAGGCACTTACGTCTTTAGTATGATAAAAAACAGTGTTCCTTTTGTTTTGTTTAGCTACGGTTTGGAAACTATATACGAGTTTGCTGTTTCGTGATCTTTAAACCATCAATGGAAACACGGTGGAGAATTTTATTGGTCTTAATTGAAGTGAAGTGAGAAGGGAAACCCAAAACCGTTTTAAATTCTCATTAATCTCTTTTAAAAGCCCTGGCCATGGGAGAGACTGCTCTTTTGCTACTTTAAAAAGATGCCCTTCATAGCTCAATTAGTCTGTCCTGATTCCCAAAGAAGCATTTATTTAATAAGGCAGAGATTAAAGAAACTAATTATAAACCTTTCATTTGTAACTGGGAGATGGACCCTACAGTTGCCCATATGAACGTATTAATGTAGACACAAAACTCCACCTGATGACTCATTCATTATCTCTTACGGTCCCTCCCCCATCCCAAAAAAATGCATCACTTCACACACTGTAATCTGGATTAGTTAATTGGACGCTCTTGGACAAATGATTAACAATCTACATTTTACACAAGGAGTAAATTCTGGATTA
Source organism: Zacco platypus (assembly GCA_038088235.1). Lineage (NCBI taxonomy): Eukaryota > Metazoa > Chordata > Actinopteri > Cypriniformes > Xenocyprididae > Zacco > Zacco platypus. The sequence goes on from CM076086.1 coordinate 17,020,854, forward strand.
TGCAATGCCATATGCACTTTAAACCCCTTGGCACCATGTTTAATTGCATGTATTAATTTGTTTTTAATTAATGAATTTATTTTCTTCTTTGAGGTGTGGTTACTTAAAGTCAATATGAAATCAAAATTGTCCCTATTTGCTCTTTTAATACACGTTCCTGGTCTTATTGTGAATTGGTGCACTTTTTGGCAAATTAAAAAATAGTCAGAGTCCACTTTCTTAATCCTGATGGATAAAATCAAATTTTTTCTAATTAATAACAGTTTCACAGATGTAAAATAGGTTGTAAATGTGATTTCATGCTGACATTGTGAGAATTTTGTCTTTAGAAGACCAAAAAATACAAAAAATATCAACATTCATTGTTTCAGAACATAAATAACCCAAATCTTACAGAGAGAGGTTTTCATTGGTTGGTTCTAGCCCTGGATGAACATGCAAAGTCAAAGTTTTTTTTTTTTTTGTAAATGTGCACAGATGCTCTCAGTTGGAAATTGTATAAAGTTTTCCAACTAATATAATAATAATTATTCTCCTTGAGTATATCTGGTTAACAGTTATACATGCTCATATACCATGAAGAATCATTCTTATTAACAAGCAACATAATGTACAAATATTACAATAAAACAGCATTTCATTATTTATCATAGCATATGAACAATGATCACAACATATCTGTCATGGGTAAACATTCAGAAAAACATACTGTTTCCACATTGCATATTTACAATCACTTTTATTCGATGCACACATATATTATTTCGATTCAGATGCACAGCATGTAGTTTCTCCATAAAATATGTGCTTATGGATAAAAAATAATTATCCAAGGTGAATGATATGAACAGCAACCTCAACGGTGCAAAGTTCACTGTAAAGTTTTGGGGGTAAACCCGCTGTGGTCAAAGCTGAAGTTGAACCGGTTGCATTATTTACATTCAATTGTGCAGAAGATTTGAGAAAGCTGAACTCTCTCTCCGGCTGTTATTTTTGCACCAGAAACCACTTTATATAGACTCAACTGATTGGAAAAGTCACATTTAAAAAGACTAAATCGTTGGAGCTACGACCAAGTGGTAGGCACATGTTTTTTGAGCTGTGGAGCTCATTTTGGCAACAAGTTCAAATTCGGCTTGCAACATTTTTCTCCACGTAATTAAAAATGTTCAAGACACTGATTGAATCAGTGACTCAGAATAAAAATGGCAATATAAATAATTAAAAGTACATTTTATGAACAACAATTGATTTTTGTGCTATTATAGTTGTGCAATTTGCATAAATAATGATAGAAACAATATAAATATTTCTTTCTTTTTAAAACAATCTCTTTTTTAAAGTCTTTACACAGTGTGTTTAACGTGAGCAGACCTTTGGAGCCCGTAGATTAAAATGTAAAGTATCTATCTGGGGTTGCTCCTCCTTTTCCTGCTGGGACTGTCTGGGTTGAGCTCTTTGTACTGAACCTGAAGTGGAGATTTTGCAAAAATGAGTTGCAAATCACGTTCAAAAGAATGAAAATGCGTCACTTATCATTGATCACTTACCATCTGAATGTCTGATGGAACTCTAGACAGGAAGTCCAGTAGCTCGTTGTTCTCGATGTTGTAGGGGTCCCGAAGTTTTTTGGTGAATTTATTGATACCTGTGTGGGACACGCGTATAGTTCATATCCAAGGAATATCTTTTAAATCACTTTTGTAAAAGCCTTCAAAGAAATGCATCTGATCTAGATCAACCGAACACCTGTAGTTTTGGACATCTCTATATAAAAAGTACAGTGCAAATATTAAAGGATTAGTTCAGTTCAGAATTCAAATTTCCTGATAATTTACTCACTTCCATGTCATCCGAGATGTTTATACTTTTCTTTCCTCAGTCAGTTAAAGTTTTTAAGGAAACCATTCAAGGATTTTTCTCCATATAGTGGACTTCAACAGGGTTCAACAGGTTGAAGGTCCAAATTGTAGTTTCAGTGCAGCTTCAAAGAGCTCTACATGATCCCAGACGAGGAATAAAAGTCTGATCTAGCGATCGGTCAAAAAAAAAAAAAGAATACAAATTTAAATACATTTTAACCACAAATGCTCATCTGCTCTGCGATGCGCCACATATTATGTAATCACGTTGGAAAGATCACATGTGACTTAGGCAAATGTAAGGCGAAAAACACGATTGTTTCTCTAGATAAGACCCTTATTCCCCGTCTGGGATCGTGTAGAGCTCTTTAAAGCTGCACTGAAACTGACATTTGCATCTTCAACCCGTTTGTAACTGTTATATATGTAGAAAAATCATTTTCCTGAAAAACCATAATTTCTTTTCGACTGAAGAAAGAAAGACAAACAATTTGGGAGACATGAGTAAATGATCAGGAAATTGAACAAAAGTGAACTAATCCTTTAATTTCAACAAACTAAGCACTAATTTGAATGCTAAACCATTGGGAAAGTGTTTATTACACAAGAGCAATATGATTTCTCACCCCAGACCAGCACAATGTACCGTAGTGGGATAAAGTATATTAGTGTGGCACCGGCACATAGCACTGTTATGGCTAACCAGCTCAGAAAAGGCACAGACCAGTTAAATGTGCTAAAAAAAAAAAGAGAGAGAGAAAGGAACAGCATGAGAATGTATGTAAAACAATGCATTCATTACATGAAATCAATACAAAAAGGAAGCTACAAAAGGTACTTCTTACTTCTTCACTCGTTCCCCAAAGCAGGCCACTTCATCCAGAGCGTTCTGAACCGTTATGATCACATCTTGAACCGCGTACAATTTGTCTAAGAAGCCCTTTTTTTCCGAGTCCTGTTTGAATACACAACACCCGGCGAGTTAGAATTCATTTCGAGTCGTATGTACTTGCAAATTTTCGACAGTTGTGCTTCGGTCTGTAGGAAATCGTCCAGCAAGGTAACATGTGTTTAGTTGTTATATGAGAAATGAAAGACGTGGGGGTGGGGAAGCTTTGGTTTGCTAGCTGGTGTCTCTTCTCTTTAGACTAAAAGGTTAGTTGGTGTAGCTTAACACAAAAGCAGCAAGTTTCCAATCCCAACCACCGCTTCATTAATATGGAAAAGAGGGCCTCTGAACATCACCATTCCTTGGGACCAAGCAGAATAATATTAAACATTAGATTTAAATGAATCTCAATCAAATTCTAATAATGAAACTCTGAAAAGTTACATTTTAAATATTGGCATCAAATTCAATTTGTGAGTTTTCTATATCGTGGAGTTTGTTTTTGTAGAGTGTTGAGAGTTAAAACTTTAAGTTTACCTCTGGGACCAAAAACATTAAAATCTCAGTTCGTAAATATATTTTCAAAACCAAGTAGCAAAATAGTCAGGCTGCAATTTCATTTTCTAGTAAATGTCCATTTGATAAAAATTCCCATTGCTTTCAAAGCAATAAATAAGTCACTATAATAAAGATATCTTCTAATGTTTATGTATAAAAATAGAGTTAATTGTAAGCTAATAAAGCGACACGAGAGGCAGTTCATTACAGGGGTTTTATATAATATTCAGTGAATAATTACACTATCAAAGTGGACATTAAATTGAGCAAAATTGACAGTAAAGACATTTAGAAATGTTACAAAAATTTCATTCCAAATAAATGTTGTTTTTTCGAACTTTATATTCATCAAAGAATCCTGACAGTGTATCAGTTTCCACAAAAATATGAAGCACACAACTGTTTTCAACATTGATAATAATAATAAATGTTTCTTAAGCAGCAAATCATCATATCAGAATGATTTCTAAAGGGTCATGTGACACTGAAGACTAGAGCAATGATGCTGAAAATACAGCTTTGATCACAGGAATAATACAATATATACAATATATTAAAATAGAAAACAGTTATTTGAATGTGTTATAATATTTCACAATATTACTGTATTTTGAATATCGATTCAAACCAAGCTTGCGTTTTTCCTCATTTGTACACAAACATATGCGCAATAATGACAGCATTTATTCTGATCCCCAGGCCTCACCTGCGGCGGGTCGGATGGAAAATCAGTGCGACTGGCTGCAAGTTGTGTTATTCTTTCTCCGACAACTTACAGAGTCGGAGTTCAGCAAATCAATTGTCCCCATAAATTAGCAGGAACAATTTCTGAAAGCTTGGAGAGCGATACCAACCCTTGCCGTATTTTCATGACCAGCCGGCGGTAAGCTAAGTGCAAACATATGTCCAGGCTTAGCCCGGGCCTATGAGGGGTCCTTATGAATGGAAAACAGGTGTCTGGGTCATTTGTGCCAAAATACCCAAGTTAGCTCCCAGGGTCAAAGGTCAGGCCGCTAATGGCTGCCTTGTGGCGTACAAAGGGTTATGGGAACGCGAAGAACGGCTGGAGTTAAACATCTGGGATATGTTGAGTATATTTGGCAACACAAGCCTCAGGTGCAATTAAACTAAAGCACTGACACATATATTAAACTGACCAACCTTTCAGCTGTCCCCTAGAGCTCCAGCTAACGCACAAGACCACGAACGACAGTGCTATTCTAGAGAAACAAAATGGAAAAGGGTAGATTTCCTTCGGCCGTTAGAGATCCTCTCATACTGCGTGTCACCAAGGGGAAAGAAGAGTCTTAATGAGTTAATCAGAAAATAATGAGGCTTCCACTTAGAAATGTATGGTTACCTTGTCATCTTTGTCAGATTCTTCATCCATATCCTCAAGAAGGTCCTCCACCGCTTGCTATGAAGCAACGATAAGAAAATTTACAAATGCGATCTCTTTGATATCTCGCTTATTTCTGCTAAAAGCAGCGATGAGTTTAAAATGGAGAGCAAATATATTTTGCTTCTTCTGAGAAAAACACCCTCGTCGCTTCACATGCGTCTAGAGTTTCAAACTGCGCTCAGATTTGCCAAGATACCAAACTCTGCAAAATTCAACATGAACTTGAATCACAATAAATGAGATCCTGATATCAACTCAAACATTTCTCATTAAATTCTTCCAACACTCTAAAAAGATTCTGGGTTAAAAACAACCCAAGTTGGGTTGAAAATGGACAAACCCAGTGATTGGGTTGTTTTAACCCAGCGGTTGGGTTAAATGTTTGCCACATTTATTAATAAGCAATTTAATGAATGTTTATTGTTTAATTACTATTCATTAAACTTATTAATAAATGCTCATCTATTAAACATGTTAATAAATGTTCATTTCCAACATACTTTAGGTTTATTTTAAGCAATAAATACAGTGATATTTAATTTTAAAACAATAGTTGAGTTAAATAAGGCTACTTCTTTAACATTTAACCCAACTGCTGGGTTAAAACAACCCAATTGCTGTTTGCAACCCATTTTTTTTTTGAGTGAAGGAATGCATTTACATATTAAAAAATACAACAATAATAGCATTTAAAAATTGTTTTTTTTATCTTAATTTTATAAGTTGCAAAAATTATCATATTTTAAGATTTTTCCAGGCCTGTAAATCCAGAGAAACCTTTTTTGTATTCATACTCTGTGTCAACAACCATCTCATTTGTATTTCTCCTAAGCAGTTTTAAAAGAAACATCTGATACGGAGTCGATATCTAAATAAAACATAAATGAAGACTTCATTATGTCTCCAGAGCAATGAAAGATCAACCTCTGCGCAGTGACATCTTCCTCTGGCGAGTTTGGAACGCAGACGGATGACAATTTAATGGCAACTGTTCCGCCATTTATCAGCCGTTAGACCACATATGAACTCATATACGACTCACATTTGTGACAGACCGTATATTTGTGTCAATCTCCTTCTGAATGTGATTGCGTGTCATGTGTCCGTCAGCTGAAATCCAGCTCACACAAAAAAAAAAAGCAAATTGAAATTCATGCTGGTCAATATGATAATTCCATATTTTAATTTGTAAGGAAGTGGAAAATTATTATTTTATTGTTTTGAGATTCATCTGATGCATATCGCTACTGACTCTTTGACCGGATACTCCCGAATAAAAATTTAATTAAAATTTGGATGGCTTAATTGGGAAGTGAACACCCTCTCCAGAAATGGCGCTCATTGAAAGTCATCAGCACTCATTCCACGCCATTTGAACAATTAAAATGGAATCAATTTTCAGGGAGTTTTTAGTGTGATTGGCAACATTTCACGATGGCATGAAATTAGTTTGACACAATTTAATTGGAAAATGCGATAAGTAAATACACCAGGTAAGTGGAATGGCGCATTTAAGAGCTCGTATATCTGTGCTACTTTTAATAACCCGAGGTAATCGGAATAAAAACGTTCAATTCCAGCTGTGCACACATCTTAAAAAAAATAAACATGCACAATATAACATAACTGTTTATTGACCTGGAATAGTTGATGGCTGGTTCAAATAATCAAAGATAGTTTGGGTTGGGTGAGACGTTTCAATTTCCTGTGACGGCCTACAACAATCATGTGCTTAAAATGAGCTAGAGATAAATGTCACAAATTTAGCAATCATTAGACTCAAGAGTCAACAGCCATAAAAAACACTCACCACACTTCCCTCGCGCGGCTCCTTCCCGGAGGCCAGCAGGAAGTAATTCCAGGTCAGCAGCAGCAGCAAGGACAATGGAACCATGTAGATCTCGAAATTCCAAACCACCACCACAAAGATCTGAATAATCAGGACAATTAAAAGAATCATTTTATGGACTGACATAGGTTTTGCAATTGCATTTTCAAGTAAATATCCAAATGATAAAAATGACTTCATAACAGTTAAGACATCTGCTTATGTTTAATAACATTAATACGCTTAAATTTAGGTTAATAAATGAATACACCATACGACAGTTCATTATAGGTATTATACTTAATATATACTCAATATTCAATACATTTATTATTATTAATCATCACAATAAAATATTGTAATATAGTTTGATAGTAGTACACTAATACAGTTTGTTACTGTGTAAGTTTATGATAAGCTACAACAACCTGGTGATAAATATTTTTTTTTTTTTTAAAGAAATTAATACTTTTATTCACGCATTGAATTTATCAAATGTGAACAGTAAAATCCTTTGTTACAAAATATTTTTTAATAAAAAAAAAGCTCTTCTGAGCAAAGAATTAAGGAATAATGAACAAGAAATAGATTGCATTTTAAAATAGAAAACAGTTATTTTATTATTATTTTATAACAATATCAATAACAATATTACACTTTTTACTGTATTTATCAAATGCACCCTTGGTGAGGATAACATAATTTTATATATATATATATATAACAATACATAAAACAGTACATAAAAACAATGCCAGCAAGAATAGAATATATATATATATATATATATATATATATATATATATATATATATATATATATATACACACACATATATATATATATATATATATTTCTTTCTTTTTATTTATATAGCACTGATTTAAATACAACCAAGGTTGAACCAAAGAGCTGTACATAAAAGAAAGGACAAGCATCAACAATATAAAACCACACATCGACATATAAAACAGCAAATCTAACCGTTGTACGCTACCAACATTAAGTGCACTTTCAACAAGTTCTTGAACATTCACAGCGATTTGGCAGACCTGATAGGTAGAGGCAACTCATTCCACAATCTCGGCCCAATCACTGCAAAAGCCCGGTCGCCTTTATGTAGGCGGTTTGTTCTGGGCATTACAAGTAGTTTTTGATTTTCTGAGCGTAGTGTTCTGGAGGGATTATATGTAATTAAAACGTTTGCCAGATATGATGGGGCCTGGTTATTTAAGGATTTGTAGACGAACAATAACATTTTTTATTTAATTCTAAAGAGCCAGTTTAGAGAAGCTAATACAGGAGTAATTGGTTCATATTTCTTTACCCTCCTCAAAAGCCTCGCTGCAGCATTTTCTATCGATTGCAGTCGAGACAGAGATGTGGCAGTGATGGCCATATATATACAAATATATAAATAGCTCCTATTCTTGCTGGTGGTGTTTTTATGTACTTTTCCACAGTCTCTTTTGTTACTGACTTTCAAATAGTTCCTAGTTGTTCCCAAACACGATGAAACTTTTGTGCGATCCATCTTTGAATCCATTAAATCCAACAATAACAAAAACCACTACTGTGGCTATAGAGCTTACACACACTACTGGTGTGGATTAACCATTACAGAAACATAAAAAATGTTTTTTTTGTAATCACCAATACTTGTACTATATATATAGTTTTGTATATGGGATTTACTTTGAGCATCAAGTCACCATTTAAAGAGAGAGGTCAAATCTCGGTCGGCTAATTTTCAAGAACAGGTACGGATGAAAATAGCAATGTGAATCTATTGTGAGAGAGACAGAGTCTACAGTGCCTCCTTCAGGTACAGGAGGGAAGTGTGTGGAGAGAGTGTGTGAATGAGTGAAAGCGAGAGGCAACCGTGTGAAGGGCTCTTGAGGTGTTCAGAGATGGGGCAGGCGGGGGCGCGGGGTGAGGTCGGGCGCGAGGTCACAGCGGGACGCCGTCTAAGAGATCACATCTACTCGTTTTAGCTCAAGGGTTCTTCAGTGCTAAACTATGAGCACACTTCACATATCACAGCTCTTCAACACACAAGAGTCACTAAACACCCTCAAACTATTACATATACAGACTGTGTACATCTATCTATCTATCTATCTATCTATCTATCAATAATAAGTGAGTTTGAGTTGTGTTCATCATATAAATATGGTGTAAGTCTGTGGTTGGCTGTTTGTTTCTGTGTGTACACAGAAGCAGAGTTTTGCCACCTACCAAGAAAGCGCATAAACTCCTGCGGGGGGACTCCCATTGAAAACAGCTGTTGATGTAGGAGCCCACGTTAATGAGGGAGAAGATGCAGCGCTTCACTCGGTTAAAATTCTGCTGCAGCAGCTGACATGAGAGAAAATGAGAAAGAGCTGTTAGTCTTTAACCGCAACACACCCTCTTCAAAAATAATTATCATTATATTAGAATACTCCTGAATACTAAGGAATTGTAAATATTATTTCCAATATTTTATATTGATATATATCTATATGTAATGATATAAAATTGTATGTTTTATGACATTAAAACTAAACATTTAAGTAAATTTTCAGAGTAGTTTTTAGCTTTGAGAATACTCTGAATGCCATAGAAATATTTATGTTAGGTATTACAACCAAAACACAGCAATACACTACCATACAAACGTTTGGTGTTGGTCAATCTCCTTTGCTGCATTTATTTGAGCAAAAATAAACTGTAATATTGTGAAATATTATTACAATTCAAACCAACTGATTTCTATTTGAATATATTTTTTTTAAGTAATTTATTCCTGTGATCAAATCTGTATTTTCAGCCTCATTACTCCAGTCTTCAGTGTCACATGATCCTTCAGAAATCATTATAATATGCTGATTTGCTGCTCGGGGATCATTTATTATTATCAACAGCTGTGCTGTTTAATATTTTTGTGGAGACCATGATACTTTTTTTCAGGATTCTTCGATGAACGGAAAGTTCAAAAGAACAGCATTCATTTGAAATAGAAATATTTTGTAACATTATAACATCTTCAGTGTCACTTTTGAGCAATTTAATGTGCTAAAGTATACCTAAAACTTTTACAAAATAGTTACTTAATACATTTTATATATATATATATATATATATATATATATATATTTTTTTTTTTTTTTTTTTTTTTTTTTTTTTCTCATATTCATATTCTCTTCCATCAAAGGCCGAACTAAAGAAATCAAACAACTTTATTCTGATAAGCATGATTAACACAAACCACCCCAGGAGGTGCACAAAACTCACAGCATATCAAAAAAAAATGAGGCAAATGTAATCATCTCCATAAGTGATGGTGTGACTGACAGCTGGGGTTAGATATACGGGCCGAATCCGCGGTTGAACTCTTCACTGAGACGGGGCATAAAGGACTGAAGAATCGGTCTGTTCTGCTCAATGCGCAGCTTTGTGACAGCGTCTGATTCAGCCCAGCCCCTCCAATTCAGCGCTTTTGTCACGCAGCCACATTGAGAGAGAGGACAATGAGCAGGCACAGCCGTAGAGCCGCAGCCGGGCCCTCTGGGGTGGCCCCTCTCCTCTCATGAGGGCCGGCTTGACATTTCTATTCAACACCTAGAGCGGCAGGGCAAGGGGGAAAACGCTGCGATTCAGCACTTGCGCCCCCTGTCCCAAACACGTCGGCCTATTGTGTGGCGGGCATGGGACCGCCGGGCCTCGTTGGGGCGATTCTGATTTGATTGCAGCCATTGGATTAAAGGAGCAGTTCACCAAAAATATTGTTTTATTATTTACTCTCCCATAATGTGGTTTCACAAACTTATGCTCGTATTTTATCTATGGAATACAAATGTAGAGATTTCTAAAGAGTCTTCCCACACACACACACGGAAAAAAAAAAAAAAGTGTTCTATGGAAGCTTGTTTTCTCACAATTTTCTCAAAACTTTTTATCTTTTTTTTCTCAGAATTGCATGATATAAACTCACAATTGCAAGAAATACGGTCAGAATTGCAAGATATAAATGCGCAATTCTCGCAATTGACTTTATAACTCAAAATTTCAAGTTTACATCATGCAACTCTGAGAAAAAAGTCAGAATTGCGAGTTTGTCACGCAACTCTTATTATATAACTCGTAATTGATATGAGACTTTAGAAAAAAAGTCAGAATTGTGCGATAAAAAGTCACAATTACCTTTTTGATTTTTTATTTAGTGGTGGAAACAAGCTTCCAAAGTGGTCCATACGACTTTTGTCTTCCATAGAAAGTTTAACTAAAACTAAAAGCATAAAATAAACCATTTTCATTACTTGAAACAAAATAAATGATAATCGAAATTCAATTAAATATTAAGAATATTAAACTTATTTTACTTCAGCTAGTTGGAAAGGAAACATTTCTCATTTTCATATTTGATGTACTGTACTACAAAAACTAAAGCTCAAATAAAAGCAAAATATTAAAAACAACTATAATAGTATCTTGATGCTAAAATAACAACAAAGCCATATGATCGTTTTGTGAGCGAGAAACAAACTGTAAATTAATAATCTGAATGAACCAGTCCACATTCTTACTCAGAACTCAAAAATTCCATTTTGGTTTGCCATTTTTAATGTAGATGTCTTATAATATATCACATGAGTCGCTTGAACTACTTTTTGTTTTGATTTTTGTGCTTTTTGGGGCACTTTAAGGTGCCATTGTATCGAAAAAGCTGTTTAGTAATTCTTCCAAAATGATCATTTTGTGTTTAACAGAATTCTTTTACATAATGTGAGTTTGGAACGACTCAAAGGGGAGTAAATAATGACAGAGGTGCCATTCCTTTTAAAGAACAGTTATATTGTTGTCATAGTACCTGTTTAGAGACTTTGGCCTCCTCTTCGATGTACTTCTGTTCTGGTGGAACGAACGTCCGCATACTGGCTTTCACCTTGAAGCGAAACGAAGCACGTATGATTTGTTTTAATTAGTGCTGGAGTTCTCTATGCATCAATAATTATTGCATATTCGACAGTGAAAAAAAACACAGCAAAAACAAAAGACAACATCCAGCGCTCCAGGCGCAGCGCACACTTACGGCGTTGAAGATGACGTCTGCTTCGAGAAAGATGACCCCCTTTGTTGGCCCTGTCAGCTCCTTGTTTTTTAAGACGTAGGCCTTCTGTTCGCTGTTGCGGATCTGTGTGAAGAAGACGTGACAGCCTGCTGTCTGGCAGAGCCCCAGCGGACCCCCCTCCTCGGCTGACCCCTGATCTCCCAGCGGCAGCATCAAACAGCCAGCCGCACATTCCCTCCCCGTCCCTCCCCTCCTTCCAGCACTTCCAACTCTGACAAGTACCTGCTCATTACCAGCATCCCTCTGTCATCGAGACATTACCCAGGCACCGGGAGGCCCAGCTGTGTGCGCTTTTAAAGACGCGCCACCATCAATCTCGCCGTCCGGCGACTATTTCTTTCAAATGCGTCTATGAAGGCGCCTTTAAAAACACACGTGGATCTAAGAATTTGGAGAAGGTGAATGGGGCGAACTTACGTATAATAAAGGGATGGCCACTTTACCCAGGAAATCGGCACTGCGATCTCTGTCCTCGTCGTACACGGTGATCTCCAGCACCGAGTGAATGTCTTTCACATTGCTGCGGGGTTAAAAAGAGAGATTTTCATCAAGCACCAAAACATTTCTATTAATATTGACTATAATATTGCTTGGTATAATAAATATACTAAAGTCAACACATTCAAATGGCATAATGTGATGTATTTTTGAGGGAAAGTCTGTGGGAAATTATGTAGTGGTGTACTTGATTTGATTGGATGATGAATAATACCGTAAATCTTGTGGCTGTTTTAAAAACAAATAAAGGTGTGCTATAACTTTGTAGCCCTCTGGTGCAGTTTGCGCACTTTTGACCAAAAAATTTAACGTTTTTTACTTCAACGGAATGGTACAAAACTTGGTAAAGGTTTTGGCACTTGCTGTGCGAATGCAGAAAAATCCAAAAATCTAAATAGTTACACTTGTATTGTTTGCTGTGCAAAAGAAAAATTTCTTCTAGTGGAAACTTTTGGTACTGCGCCCAAACAAAATCTTACTGAAAGCTCATTTTTTGAGATATCAAGCTCAAATTTGGAACACAGCTTGTTTAGATTTACGGCTTTGATTTGCTCACAGTTTTAGAGTAAAACATGTTTCGGAAAATATACATTTCTACGTAGCCCTGCACATGATGTGCAGGAAAAAAAATAGTAGGATAAATTGTTTTTAGCCTAAGTTTGGTCTCTTTTTAAAGACAACACATGGCAGATTATTGCTGAAGAAAAGTTAAACAAGAAACTACAAGAAGTTATTGAAGTTTAAGTTTATTATTATGAAAAATGCACAAAAAATACTTTTTTAAAATTTTATATGAAATGTATGGAGCCGCCAACATGACATGCAGGGGGAAAAAAAGTAAATCATGCGCATGATTTACTAATTTTTTCCCTCGATTTGCTAAATCATGCACACAATTTATAAATCAAGGGAACGAAATAGTAAATCATGCGCACGATTTGGTAAATTGAGGGAACGAAATAGTAAATCATGCGCATGATTTACTTTTTTTTCCCCTGCATGTCATGTTGGCGGCTTTGTACATTTCAGATAAAATTTTAAAAAAGTCTTTTTTGAGCATTTTTCATAATAATAAACTTCAATAACTTCTTGTAGTTTCTTTTTAACTTTTCTTCAGCAATAATCTGCCATGTGTTGTCTTTAAAAAGAAACCAAACTTAATCTGTGCTCCAAAGCATTCAAGATTTATGACAGTTTAAATTGGAAATTTCATTTTCAGCTCTATGCTCAAAAACAGGTAATAAATAGATCATAACTATTCCATAAATATAATTTAGAGGCATAAAATCCTCTAAAAATACAAAATATTAAATAAAAAAACATTATCGAACTAAAACATAGTACTTTTATTTCATCTGGGGAAAACAAAGTGTCATTTTTGACTGCCACGTGAGCAGCACCAGAGGGTTAAATGATCGACTTTCAAATGATAAAATGGGCACAAAAAAAAAAATAATCTAAACTTAGACTTTGGCATTGAATTATCAGTCTTATTTCAGTATGCAGGCTTTTTATTTTCATCACAGCATTGCATTGATTCCTCAGTTCCAGTTCCTTGTATCAGCATATTTATTTATTTATGTGTGCTTTCATATAATTTCAGTGTGATTGATAGATGAACTAGAAGAATTCATTTACGATACCAAACAAAAGTGAACCAAACTGTTCAACAAGGATTATGTACAGTCTATAAGCAACTGCTTGTCGACTTATTCCACTAACCCGAACCCTTACATACCTACTACAGTCGACTAATACTCTAATGAGAGTTAGTTGACATGTAGTTGCAAAGTTACTTATAGATAGTAGAGTGTCCAAAGTGGACCACTGACATAAAGCGTAACCAAACAGTTTATGGATTAATATTATTTCGCTACCCGTGGTTATAAGCTTTTTGAAAGTCATTGCATTTTGATAAAAGATAATGAAACATGGGGTAAATTTTCATGTATAATTACATGTATGTATTATATTAAATCTTCAAAACAATTGAGCCAAATTGCAGCGGATTGTTGGGTTTGTAAATGCAATCAAATCTGCACGTTTGAGTCCAGGTGTCAGAACAACTTCATCAGCTGTGAATATTTGAATTTGTCCTCAGTTGGGAGCTGCGGTGGATGTGCATAATGAACTCACAAGGTGAAGACTTTATTCCACTCGGGGTTCAGTGTCTTGTAGACCGTGTGCGTCTGCAGACGGTCGTTACACAACTCTGCAATGCAGAACGGGTCGCTTTTTCCTGAAACACAGTGTTGCATTCAAAAGGTTTTAGTTTAAAATTCCCAACTGAAATATGAACATGATATGAATTAAATGAGAGCCATATAATTAAATAACTGTAACTATAAAACATATAAAGAAAATACATTTATAGTAAGTATTTTTACTTGATATTAATAATAATGATACATTTATTTAAAACAGCTTGGAATTGGTAGAGCCTCGATGCCGTGTCTTGTGCCATAGTCCAAGTTTGAGAGCGGCCAACATCGTAACAATAACCTTTTTCTCCACAGTGATTTAACGAATAAAACCATTCAAACGCCAAACGCTTGGGGTCGTTAAATTAATCAAAAGTGACAGTAAAGACAGTTCTTTCAAATAAATGCTGTGATTTTGAACATTCTACTCAAAGAATCCTGAGTAGAAGAAAAAACAGAAATAAACTGTTTTCAACATGGATAATGAAAAATGTTTCTTAAGCAGCAAATCATCATATTAGAATGATTTCTGAAGGATCATGTGACACTGAAGACTGGAGTAATGATGCTGAAAATTCAACTTTGATCACAGGAATAAATTACATTTTAAAAGATATTACAATAAAAAAAAAAAATCTGAAAAAAAAATGTGTATAAAATATATATATATATTTATTTATTTAAGTATATATATATATATATATATATATATATATATATTTTTTTTTTTTTATCCACTTTATAAAACTCAGAAATAAAACAAAAAATAGCCTGAACTTGTATCTGAAGTGTATCAGAAGAGGAAATATCAGACCTGAAGCAACGTTTACTCATACACGTGTTTATTCATATATGGTGATCATAACATGTCTACGAGTAAAGCGTCTGACATCTATGCTGAAACTGTTATTCTACACCTCTCCCACAACTTGCATGTTGTTTTGTGAAATATTTTTGCTAATTTTGGAAAGCACTTAGGTTAGGTTAAAAATGTGAGGGGGGGGGGAGTCGGTGTGGGGAAATGTTGGGGGAAAAAAAAGGTAGAAGAGCAAAAAATCAGACTGGAAAAATTAAGTCTTTTTGTGTGTGTGTGTGTGTGTGTGTGTGTGTGTCCAAAAGCTCTTTAAAAGCCTTTGTCTGTCCACCATGGTGTGGTATTAGAAGAACCGTGAAATCAGAACCCATGAGGTGGGCCGCTCCTGACAGAACAGCAAACCTAAAAAACTAGATGAAACTAAGAGGTCTCTTTCAGACAGTCATCTTTCCATCATACACCTCCTGAAGAGAGACTGAGGTGTCGACCTCACTAAAACATTCAGAAAAATGCTTGGGAAAGAGTCTTATGGACTATCCAGTTTATCCAGCTCAGGTACATTTCAGATGTTTAAAGGAGTTTAGATATCAAATAGATTTAGATTTTTCCGAAAAACACTAAAAGTTGTTTAATTTGTTTCTTTTTTTACACAAAAAATGCTTGTTTTTTCACTCAATGGTAGAATTGCTCAACGTCATATTTAGTGAATTAAAGGATTAGTTCACTTGAGAATTCAAATTTCCTTATAATTTACTCACATTCAAGATGTTTATGGCTTTCTTTCTTCAGTCGAAAAGAAATTAAGGTTTTTGGAGGAAAACATTCCAAGGTTTTTCTCCATATAGTGGGGTTCAACAGGTTGAAGGTCCGAATGTCAGTTTCAGTGCAGCTTCAAAGAGCTCTACATGATCCCAGACGAGGAAAAAGAGTCTTATCTAGTGACACGATCAGCCATTTTCTTAAAAAAAAAATATATACTTTTTAATCACAAATGCTCGTCTTGCACTGCTCAGCGATGCGCCATGCATTATGTAATCATGTCGTAAAGGTCACGCGTGACGTAGGCGAAAGTACCTATCCAGTGTCTACAAAGCAAACGTGGAAAGACCAAGTCAAACGGCCTTTACAAAAAAAGGTAAAACAACGATGTTGGGTGATTTTGAAGTTCATGGAGAAAATGAGATGGAGTTTTTTCAGCCTACCGCAGTACTTCCTCCTAGATCACGTATGACCTTACCAGCATGATTATGTAATGTGTGGCACATCGCAGAACAGTGCAAGACGAGCATTTGCATTTGAAATTCGTAATTTTTTTTAGAAAATGATCGGTACTTTCGCTAGATAAGACTCTTATTCCTCGTCTGGGATCATGTAGAGCTCTTTGAAGCTGCACTGAAACTGACATTTGGACCTTCAACCTGTTGAACCCCACTGAAGTCCACTATATGGAGAAAAACCCTGGAATGTTTTGCTGAAAAACCTTAATTTATTTTCGACTGAATAAAGAAAGACATAAACTATCTTGGATGACATGGAGGTGAGTAAATTATCATGAAATTTTAATTCTGAAGAGAACTAACCCTTTAAATAGTTTAAAGCTCAGCATACACTCTTAAAAAAGGTTCCAAAAGAGGGTTTACACTGTGATGCCATAGAAGGACCATTTTTGGTTCCCAAAAGAAACTTTCAATGACCAGTTCTTAAAAGAACCATTTTTTCCTGTGTGAAGAACATTGTAATAATCTATAGAACTTTTTCCGACTATAACAAACCTTTTGTGCAATGGAAAGGTTCCATGGATGTTAAAGGGATAGGGATTCACCCAAAAATGTTCCAAACCTGTAAGACCTTCGTTCATCTTCGGAACACAAATTAAAGATATTTTAGATGAAATCTGAGGGCTTTCTCTCCCTCCATAGACAGCAACGCAACTACTACTTTTAAGGTCCAGAAAAGTAGTAAAGACATTGTTAAAATAGTCCATGTGACTGCAGGGGTTCAACCCTTAATTTTATGAAGCTACGAGGATACTTTTTGAGTGCAAAAAAATAACAAAAATAACAACTTTATTCAACAATTTCTTCTGTTCTGTGTCAGTCTCCAACATTTTTATTTCACACACAAAAACTATTCTCGTTCATATTCATAAAATTAAGTGAATCACTGCAGTCACATGGACTATTTTAATGATGTCTTAATTTCTTTCTGGCCCTTGAAAGTGGTTATTGTGTTGCTGTCTATGGAGGGAACGAAAGCTCTCAAATTTCATGAAAAATATCTTAATTTGTGTTCTGAAGATGAACAAAGCTTTCATGAGTTTGGAACAACATGAGAGTGAGTAATTAATGACGGAAATTTCATTTTAATGTTCCTTTAAAAGGAACCATCAATGCCTTTACTTTTAGGAGTTCATGTTCATGACTTTTAAGATTGTATACATTTCCATTACTTTCCCAGGCCGTCCGTTACTATGAATTCTGGTTATTGTTCAATAGGCACAAATGAATACGTGAAGTGACATGATTTTACCTGTGACATCAGCAGCCATCAGCCCCTCGGCCCGCAGGATCTTTACCTGCACGATTCCTACATCCTTCATGTTAAAGAAGGACCTCATAGGACTCTGAAAAAAAAGAACAAAAACACATCACAGAGGCCCAGGACTACATTCACAGCGAGCAGTAATACATCCATATGTTTCTGACAGCTCTATTTTGGCCCTAACTTTCTCTAATCCCCTGTCAGAGTCCGCGAGCAGTTTTGTGTCCACGTCAAAGCCGCTCGGCCGTGGACATTGAGACAAAAACATTGAGCCGCCACGCCAGATTATCTGGTGGCTCTCACGAATACATCTTCATTATGCAGCTGTTATGAAAGAAGGTCAGTCTGCATTGGTGGCGAGTTTCTGTAAGCCGTTCACTGACCGGCCCTCCAGGGGACAGTGGCAGGACAAAGACAAACCGTGAATAGAGAGGACAGACAACTCTGAGAGGAGCGAGATGTCTCTCTCTCTGTCTTTGTTTCGTCGGAGGTGCTCCACCGTCGTCCAGTTGTGAACGAGACCATGTTAATCCAGTAGGGTGCTAGACTGTGGTCATCTTACGCCCCCTTTTGGTCACAGAAGTGTACTGCAGGCTGGAGCATTACCAGTTTCTGAGCTGACAAAGCACCCTCTGCAGGAGGACAACGTTGTCTCTCAGAGGAAACAGTTAGCAGCAACACTTGTGGTGCCGCGTCAGATACCTTTATGGGGATGTCAGGAGCTTTTGTACAGAAATTTGGCTGTGTCACACCACACTTACATATCTCTTAAGGATCTGCTGGCGTTCTTCTGGGTCGTCTAGTACGTTGACAGACAGGTCCGAGATTGAGACGGCGACTGTGGCGGTGAGAGTCACCAGCAGTACCAGCGTCCCTTTATCCTCCTCCAGCTCCAGTTCCAGCTTATGTGTCTTCTCTCGGCTCAACTTTGACAGGTCCAGCTGACATCTAAAATTAATATGCACCATCCTCAACACGTATACTTCTTGTTGGTAAAATGTTAGAGACGGCTGGCAATGGCATAATTCTAGAAAGTATTAGAAAACGTAAATATCAGCATTTGAAATTGGACTCACTGGCCGATGAAGTCATCTCTCACTCCAATGTCTTTGTCCCAAACTGAGATCTCCAGAATTCCTCCCTCCTCATCAAACAGATGCAAGTCAAACTGCTCCCTCCACTGAGGGTTGAGGGTTTTGGGAATTGTCTGTTTGCACAGAAGAGAAAAATGAATAACTGAGAAAAAATATCCATAGAATTGTTCTTGGTTTGCTGACACATATTGAAGTGTTCATCTTGTACATGTAACATTCAGGTTGTCATGATGATTGGCAGACATTGAGACAGACAGATGTTGAGAGAGACAGACAGACAGACACTGAGACAGACAATGTTGAAACAGTCAGACGTTGAGACAGACATTGAGATAGACAGACAGACAAATGCTGAGGCAGACAGATGCTGAGACAGACATTGAGAAAGACAGAGGTTGAGAAAGAGAGAGGTTGAGAAAGACCGACGTTGAGACAGACGGACAGAAATTGAGACAAACGTTGAGACAGAGAGACGTTGAGACAGAGAGACAGACAGACATTGAGAAAGACAGACGTTGAGACAGACAGACAGAGGTTGAGACAGACAGACGTTGAGACAGACAGACAGACGTTGAGACAGACAGACAGACGTTGAGGCAGACAGACAGACGTTGAGGCAGACAGACGTTGAGGCAGACAGACGTTGAGGCAGACAGACGTTGAGGCAGAGAGACAGACAGACACCAAGATAGACAGACGTTGAGACCGACAGACATGTGTTGAGACAGACGCTGAGACAGACAGACAGACATGCGTTGAGACAGACAGACAGACAGACAGACATGCGTTGAGACAGACAGACAGACAGACATGCGTTGAGACAGACAGACAGACAGACAGACATGCGTTGAGACAGACAGACAGACAGACAGACAGACAGACAGACAGACAGACAGACAGACAGACAGACAGACAGACAGACAGACAGACAGATAGATAGATAGATAGATAGATAGATAGATAGATAGATAGATAGATAGATAGATAGATAGATAGATAGAATGGAATAACAGTTGAATCTTGGACAGTAGGACCAGGGACATTTAAAAAGAGAGCACACAGTGTCATGTTTTATTAAACTTGCCATGTTGAAATACCGCTGTCGTTCATACCTTACTCTTGTACTTCTGAGGGCCTAGTTTAAACTTGACGTAAGGGTCACTGAAGCCGTTCTGGTCCATGGGGATGAGGTTGCGACCCTCTATTAGTCTGATGCTCACAATGCCCTTCCACAGCTGAGATTTCCTGTGCAGGTCCGACAGTCGAAGATTCTGCTGCTGCAGCTGCTGTTGCTACAGTCCACACACACACATCACAAGACATTAAAGGGTTACTTCAGTCAAAAATGACAATTCTGTCATCATCTACACTATGTACACTAACGTTCAAAAGTTTAGGGTCAGATTTTTTTTAAAAGAATTCAGTATAAGAGAATTATGCCAAGAAATCATACCGATACTAAACTTTTGAATGGTAGCGTACATGATGACAGAATTGCCATTTTTTATTGAACCATCCCATTAAGACAAAATGCTCACAATGGGGAAAAGACTCAAAGAGCGTGGAATGGTTTCACCCAAACCGTGAATGATATGGTCACCAAAGCATGAAATGCAAATGTCTACAAAAAGGCATGGCCCATCACCCTGAGAGATGCATGACTGCGGCATCTAATGGAGCTGTGCTGCTAAAACTCTTCATCCTCTGACCAGGCTGCTGACCCGTATCTGATATTTAGGACTTTGTTCAGCATTGCCATCCATAATGCACAAGTCATTCTGCAAAAAGTTAATTGCTAATAGAGCAGATACAGCGTGTGGGATGGTTTACACAGCAGCTAGTCAGAGAATTTGAGGGCAAACACTCTTGCTTTTTTACCTTAATGCATCCCTTCCAGCTTCTCCTCAGTAGCATGGTCTACAAAAACAACAGAGCAGGTCATATGTGTTATTGTATAAACAGGTGACCAGGACGGAGGTGGGCACGCTTTCATTAACACCACGCCTACTTTTGTACGGTAAATCCGATCAAGAGACGCATCTTCTGTTCTTGCGCTCTGAACTGATGATCAAAGCCACCCATCAGACTGTCGTTTCATCTGTTGGTGGAACACCATGTGAATTTCGATGTATTCTACGCCCGCCTGCACAGGGCAGCAGGTTTCTAATGTGTAATTCAAAGTCATTTCATGCATTATGCAGACAGCACAAACGTCCCATCATCCCAGCACAGTATGTCTCAAAGAGCACATCAGAGTCATTTTGGAAAAGCTACTTAAATAATTTTGTACAGTATGCAATTTTTTTGGTACTGTATTCCACAATGCTTGACATGATTTTGGGTGGTTCAGTGTGACTTTTTACATAAAATGAATTAAAAATAATCATTTTTTATGAGTCTCTGAGAATGTAGTACACTACTCTTTGAAATGTACATAACGCATTCTGTTTCGCAGTATATACTGTAGTGTACCATTCAGAAATGTGGGGTCGGTAAGATTTTTCAATGTTTTTGAAGTCTCTTATCCTGCATTTATTTGATCAAAAATACAGTGCAAAGAGTAATATTGTGAAATATTATTACAACTTAAAATATCAGCTTTCTATTTAAATATATTTTAAAATGTACTTTATTCCTGCGATCAAAACTGAATTTTCAGCATCATTACTCCAGTCTTCAGTGTCACATGATCCTTCAGGAATCATTATAATATGCTGATTTACTGCTCAGCATTTATTATCAATGTTGAAAAATGTGCGACTTAATGATTTTGTAACACTTCTTCAGGATTCTTTGATTTTTTTCAAAAGATCAGCATTTATTTGAAATATAAATATTTTGTAACTGTAATTACTGCAAATATATAATAAAAATGCGCTGACCCCAAACTTTTGAATTGTAAAATATAGTATACAGATTGAGTGCCTCTTTTGAAGAATTCACATTTACTAAAACAAGACGACTAGATGTTAGGGCTGCTCGATTATGGCAAAAAAGTTATTTTGGTCAATATTGTAATCACAATCAGGAGTTGGTGATATGAACAAAATCAAAATTTGCTTGGTGCAACTAAGGCGAGCATAAACCAGGCTTGTGGAACAGTGCAAGTTCTCTTTCCCAGCTTAATGCGCTTTTAATAACTCTTTTAAATATCACGCATGTCCCACAGTCACGTTACACAACTTGATTTTGACACTATATGTGTGGCCATTTAAAGTGCCCCTATTATGCTATTTTTAAAGTTTTTTTCTAATTGTGTTTTGGATTCTCTTAAAACAGGTTTACATGCATCCAAGGTCAAAAAACACTTGAATTTTCTTATAATATAAATTGCACGGCACCTAATTTCTCAAAGAGTATGAAAATGGTTTCTTGGAAGATTCAGTCTCTCCCACCTTTCCAAAAGCCCGCTCTGATCTGATTGGTCAGATGGCCCAGTCCGTTGTGATTGGTCAACCACTTACAGCGCATGTCGGAAACAAAACACTCATTACCATATTTGAATTTCAGCTCCAGAGGCTTCCTCAGTGATAGCATCAGTCTTTCTTTATCAATTGACCCTTCAATTGACCCCAAAGAGGACACTGACAACGCGTCGACAGACAAGACAGAGCAGGTTACTTTTGATATGAAATAGTTTCATATTTAATATATTACAATTTTTTAAAGAAGTTTAAGTGATAAATAGCATATAGTGTCTCTTTAATGTGTCGTGACAGATCGCTGTAGCTCCTTCAAGAGGCTCGTGAACCGATCATCTCTTCATACTAGTTCATTTATAGCATCAAATAAACATGAATGAACATCAGAAGGAATGTTGTTTCAAGCACGGAAAGACGTGAGTACACACAATTTTTCACGTTCACCGACGTTAATCTACAAACTCCCCTGACTGCTTTGTTGGACAAAATGGCAGATTTGGGGTTATGATTGGTTAGATCGCCTGTCAATCAAACTGCCGGCAAAGGGTCAATTCCCGCTGGAGTGCTCATCTTCAGGAAGTGCGTGTAAAGCAGATTTGCTTTCACAGTGCAGAAAACAGCGAGTTTTCTGTTTTCATAGGCAGCCAATGAAGAGCATAGTCTGGCATTATGCAAATTTGTTACATTGTTAAAGTGAGACTGGAATTGCTGATGACTAGTTTTGCCAGTTCAGAATTCATTCTTTCAAAAACTTTATTTGTAGTGCACTTTGATCTTTAAAACTTTGCAGACCTTTTACGTTCACAAACAGCTATATTACACACTGCATGAAAGGTAATATCCGAAAAAGCATCATTAAGAAGGGGCGAAAGGAAAGGACACAGATAAGGAAAGGAATGGAATGCAGCAAAATAATTGCTTTATCTCAAATATCATATTTTCATAATCGTTGAAAGATTCCAAAACTGAAATTTAAACTTAATTTTTATTAATTGCACAACATCGTGTGGTTGCTAAACACTTCCTGACAGCTATAAATAGTCTCAAGAGAGAAGTGTGAAAAAAATGTGAGATTTGTTAATGTGTCAGAACGAGTCTGAGGCACGTTGCATATTGTTCTGGATGCATGTTGAGAGTTTGCTGGCAGATTTCAAAGTATAAAACAACATTAATCTGTCAAATGAGTCTTACCACCTGTCTGAGGGCTTCTCTGTCTTCTGCACTTCTCGGGAATAAAGTGACCACCAGCTCCAGAGAGCCCAGGTCCTGTTCAGGGCAGTGAGGATCTTGAAGGTCCAACCGAACATCAAGAGGTCTGCAACAAAAACATGGCCTGTTATGACCGCCGTTATAAGTAGTTTAATAATTGCAGTAATAATGAAGACACGATACCTCAGGTGCTCCAGAGACTCAAGGTACAGGTAAGCTGAGCCCATGAAATCATCTTGGAGGCCAAAATCATAGTCAAACACCTAAAATGGGTTGCAAAAGAGAAAATTCTTAAAGGAAAAAATACAGTATCAGAAATTATTGTAGATTTTAGTAGAACATATATAGCAAGTCAGAGATAAAAAGTTGTTAAAAAATGTTAACACCTTTTTAATGTGTTTTCAGCGTAAATGCAATTCAATTAATAACTTGTGGTTAGATAAGTGAGTCGGATTTCTTTGCTAACTCCCCTGATGTTACATGTATAATCTTGTCTCCCCTCTTCTTTGTGGTTTTTGGTTTGTCCCGTGACCTAGTTTCTCCCCTGTCTGTCTAATTAGTAATGTCATTCACCTGTGCCTTGTTAATCACTCCTCATGTGTTTGTGTATATATACTTCCCATGTCTTTCAGTCCGTTGTCCGATCTCGTCAATGTGTACGTGTGTTCCAGTCTATGTCAAGAGTTTCTTTATTAAAATTAAGATTAAGATTCAGTCATGCAGTATGTTTTTGATTAGTTGAAATGAATCGTCTCATAAGAGTCGTTCAATCAGGAATCGGACAGTAAAATTGGACCAGTTGCACAGTATGTTTATTCACCAAAAAGAACCACCTCAGAAAAGTCATTCATTTGGGAATCAAACTACACAGGTTGTGCAGTATGCTTTTGATTCATTAAAATGAATCGTCTCAGAGGCATTCATTTGGGAATCAGACTACACCAGTCACAGAGTATGTTTTAGATTCAATAAAACGAACCGTTTCATAAGAGTCATTCATTCAAGAGTCATTCATTCATTCATTCATGCTGTATGTTTTTGATTTGTTAAAACGAACTGTCTCATTAGAGGCATTCATTTGGGAATCAGACTACACCAGTCACACAGTATGTTTTTGATTCACTCAAAAGAACCACCTCATAAGAATTATTCATTCAGAGAATCGGACTACACAAGTAGAGCAGTATGTTTTTGATTCATTAATTCAGGTTTTAGAAACCACTGTTCAAGCAGTATGTTTTAATTCACTAAAAACGAACCGGCTCATAAGAGTCATTCGTTCAGGATTTGAACAGCACTATGGAGGAAACAAGCATCCCAAAAATCTTTACCTTAATATATAGAGGCTCTTGTAAATTGTCCACTATCAGGCAAACGCGCTCGTCCCAAACCGGGTTAAGGTTCTTGTGAATGATTTTACTGCGGAAAACTTCTTTACCGGCTATTTTGAACTTCACATACGGGTCACTTGTTCCTGAAACATAAAAATTTGATTGCAACATACTGATTAAACAGCAATTAAACATTAGCGTTAAGTAGCATATAAATACAAAGTAAAACACATTTTCCTGACAGTGACCACACATTTACAGTGACATAACAACATGAGAATCAAAGGCACAGGTCTTACCGCCTCTGTCTCGAATGGCAAGGTTGTTTCCTCTTTTCAGCACAATGTCCAACTGGTACATTGCTGAAGTGGGCAGTAAAGGCTTTGTGCCACCGTTATCAGCTGCATTAATGCCCTGAAGAAAACAAAAACTTTAGTGCACATATGACCTCCACAAACACAGTGTATCCCAAACCATTAATGCTAAACTTTATAGCATATAACTCAAAAGATATTATAAGAGAGAACTCTGTTATTAAATTACAATGTCACAATGTTGCAATTTACGATTGAAATGATGACAGAATGTTGCGAAGAACTAATAAACTGGTGCTATAAAACCAGCACTGATCTCTTTTTATATAGACAAAGTGAAATGTTTTATATTCTTTTCTAACAGTTTTATATTAGAATGGCTCGCTGCACTAATTTTTCTCTAAACAATATATTTTCTTGTTTAAGTCATATTTCTGGCTCTTATATAGAACTACATGCCGCAACATGCACTACTAACAGTGTTGTGTAATAATGGTATGTTGCAACATGACAAGTATAGGCAACAAGTAAATTATAGGTTCACAATAAAAGCAAAAATGCTGAGCAATATGGCACAATCACAGGTAATCAGAACATTTTTAAAGGTTAAAAAACATCTACTTGAAGTATGATTTTGGGATTCCACAGTTTTCATACTTTTCAGCACTCATTTTCTTCAGTATTAGCTAGATAACCTTTTGTGGAGACATCCATTAGTGGCATGAGCTTCCATTTTGTTGCATCACGCTTCATTACTTCATGTTTTCAGTTGTGCTTGGTCACTTTATATGTCAGTCAGATGGTCTCATCCTGTCTAAGTGGGCAGTTCTTGAACAGTTCTTGAATGTGAGAGTCATGGGAGATTAAACTAGCTGTTTGCTGACAGTAGCTAATATGTGTGTGATGTCAGTTTCACACATCTGACAGTGCTTAAAACAGCCTATTGGAGTCCGGAATAAGTAACGTGTTGTTTCCGGTGGTGTTAGCCTAGTGGTTAATGGGTCTGAAAAGTTATTAAAAAAAAACCTGCTATAAAGAAGCCATATGATGGAAAACAGTGTTTGTTTTTAATCTAAGAATACTAGATACAGGGAAAATGGACATGAAAGAGTAACCTTGACCATTAGAAGTATAAAAAATTAAATCTCACAAAATTGTAAAATATAGCAAAGGTTATGGGGATCTTTTGGAAAAAAGTGTAAAAGCTACAATATGTAAAATGTTTGCAGTAAAAAATACAAAAAATATATATTTTTTGTTCAGTTTGTCCAAATGTTTCCAACTCTTTGTAAATCGTGAGAAAATCGCAATTTTAACCAAGGATCCGGAACGTGTCAGGGAGTCGTCTGTCAATGGTGTCATATCCGCGCTATCCTCGGTATCTGGTTTTTTATTTTATAGAAACCATGGAAACACCAAAGAGGCTTTAATATATATTACATGTTTTATAAAACAAACATTATCTGTTTTGACACATTTATAGACAAAACTAATTATTGTAATATAGCTCAACCCCTTTAGTCTTCTTTAAATCTAATTTTCTTGATT
This sequence comes from Zacco platypus, assembly GCA_038088235.1. Classification (NCBI taxonomy): domain Eukaryota; kingdom Metazoa; phylum Chordata; class Actinopteri; order Cypriniformes; family Xenocyprididae; genus Zacco; species Zacco platypus. The sequence goes on from CM076086.1 coordinate 17,047,478, forward strand.
TTTTGCGAGTACCATGCCTCAGAGAAAAACACTATTTTGTCAAGTTACATTGGCTGACATATCAATCAGATGCAGCTTTATTTTTAGTAACAGTAATACAGTGTTTTCTCCATACAATACATTTAAAATTAATTGCATGCGATTTATCAACACAAGCACATCCAGCATTTAATATGATATTGTAATATGGATCTCTCTTACTGCAGTGTGAACAAGTGTCTCACAGCAGCCGGCGAGCGAACGGACAGAGTAACGTTACAACATCATTTTCAACACACTCATATATATCTAATATGATAAACACAGCTGCGTTAACTCATACTCATAACCAGAAAAGCTGAAGCAGCGTCGGCGACTGTGTCATAATAAAAGTCCCGCTGCTCTCGAGGCGTGTGTCGTTCGTCTCTCATTATCAATCGCTCCAGCGCCTCGTTCAGCTCCACAACACTCGCTCCTGCTCTGCTTCATACTATAGTAACGTTAATAATCGCATCCTGATCGAGTCCCATCTCGATTCTTTTCCACCGGCTGTGAGGCGAAGACCACACGTCCCAAGATTCCTCGCTCTAACTCGGCGTCATCAAGCTGCGCCTTTGTTTTGAATAAGTGACCTCTAGTGGACAAAAAACTACATATTGCAGTTTTAAAAATGTAAAAGTAAATAAATATCTAAAATTTGAAAACCTAGTGTTCTGGGTGTGTTGTATGTGGTTGCTAAGGTGTTGCTAAGGTAGTTGTTTACTGGCTCAGGTCAACAGACCCCCACCTACAAGTCCCTGTGATATTCTGGTCAATAGACATGGGGTCAGATAGCCCTTCAATAAGCCATCAAGTAAAAACCGCATGTATGATTACTTAGAATATTATTAGCACACCTCTTCTCTACAAGCCGCATGATTCAAAATTCATGTCTGTAGCACAAATGGTGCAGAACGAGTTATGTGACAATTTTAAATCTTTAGGTCTTTGAGGAAACACAGCACCGCTAATTATGTCACATAAATACAGGTACTGTTTGACAAGCACTACGCAGTGAAAGTTCTTCTTCCCCTTTTAGCCTTTGAGTGAGAGATGAGGTCAAAAACACATTTCTGTCACACACTAAAAGTGTTTGCAGTGTCAGCTGAAAGCAGGTGATTTACATTGGGAGCCTTTAGGGCCTATTTAACAAGGATATAGAATATTTTATTAAATGGGGATTCCCCTTACAACATCCTGGTGCCATGTTAGATCTAATGTACATTTAGAGATCCAATATTTACCTTCCTGCATCATTTCAAAGACAACAATTTCTCGAATAACATCTCAATAAAATTTCTGTTCCACAAGCATCACCAAACAGAATTCCAGATATAAGGAATGACAGGTTTTGTCTCCTCATTTGCTGATTGGTCAGTGAAACGGACTGGTCAAACAATTGGTCAGTCAAACAGTCCCATACCAAAATCACACCTGAAAATCAAAATACAGGTAAATGATATTGGTTTCACCTAGCAATGCACAATTTGGGTAAAAATCTTTTTGTAATTTTTCAAACAGAAAATTTCGATTTCAAACTGCAGGCCTTAAAGCTTCTCTTTTGTTGACAACAATTGACCCTTCACAGTTTGATTGACAGGCGATCTGACCAATCATAACCCCGAATCCGCCATTCTGTCCGACAAAGCAGTCAGAGGAGTTAGTAGATTAACGTTGGTGAACTTGAACTTGAAAAATTGTGTGTTCTCACTTGAAACAACATTCCTTCTGATGTTCATTCATGTTTATTTGATGCTATAAATGAACTAGTATGAAGAGATGATCGGTTCTGAAAAATGTATATTTATTTAACTGAATCGCAGCCTTTGACACTAAGCCATATTAGGATTCTGGTTTTATTTCGAGTAATCGTTCAGCTCTAGTTCCGCCCTCCCCTATAATCTGTCTAAGATCTGTCTAAGATTAATTCAACTTCCTCTGTTGTGTACTGAGTATCTCAGTAAGAAAAGACACCTGTCGTTTCAACTCTGCTGTGAGGTGATTACAAGAGCAGGTCTCCTAAAGAGAAAGACACTGAAATAGAAAACAGCGGCAGCCAAGAAAACACATCAACCACTGCATTAAAAATCTTGCAGTATAGCTCATGTTGATATGGATACAGTTGGATACTAGAAACCTCTGTAATCATGATGATTGAACTGTGGCAAGAGAAAATATTTCAGAATAACTGGGGGTTTAACAGGAAGAGGTAGTGGTTTTGACACTGAGGTGGTAAAAGTTACAGAGCCACTTCCTGTTTGAAAAGCAACCTTTTAACATGGAAAGTCTGAGGTCCATTATAGCGGCATCAGGAGCTCTTGTGTTGGAGTTTTGGTTCCTTGTCGCTGTGGCCTTTGGCTTGCTTAGTTGGGGACACTTGTTTGATATTCAGCAGTGTTTTTGGTATGCCTGCATTGGCGCCGTTGTATGCGAACTGAGCTGAGCTGGACGATTACATCATGGTTTTCTCCAGTGCTGATATACATTAACTAGACTAATAACTATTGATCTTTGCAACGGAATGAATCAAAACAAATATATAGAATGAGCTGGACAATGGCACCATTTTCTTTGGGAGCTGCTGTGCACCCAAAATTATTTGCCAATTATTACTGTAAAGCTGCTTTGACACAATTTGCATTGTAAAAAGCTCTATATAAGTAAAGGTGACTTGACTTGACTTGACACTAATGTCAGAGAACGTTACCTGTTTGTAAAAAGTTGTGGCTATGACACTCAACCCACTGTTTCATAATACACCTTAAAGTGGCATAACACCTGTATCAGAGCAAAACAACAACAGCATTGGTTTAATCTTACCCTTTTTATGATTTTATACCTCTTCAGTTGTTTTCGATTATTGGATAAAATTAATATCTTAAAAACAAAAGGAAAAATAATGTATACATTTTTATTTATTTTATAGATTATATATATATATATATATATATATATATAAATAATTTTATATTTATAATTTAATTATATAACTATCTAATCTAATAATATATATATATATATATATATATATAAAATCTATAAAATAAATAAAAATGTATACATTATTTTTCCTTTTGTTTTTAAGATATTAATTTTATCCAATAATCGAAAACGACTGAAGAGGTATAAAATCATAAAAAGGGTAAGATTAAACCAATGCTGTTGTTGTTTTGCTCTGATACAGGTGTTATATATATATATTTTAATAATTTTATATTTATAATTTAATTATATAACTATCTAATCTAATATATATATATATATATATATATATATATAACATACATATTAAGTAGTCATTCAAAGTTATTCAATAGTCATAGCTGCCTTATAGTCTTCTGTTATTGTTGGTCATGGGTCATGGGAATTAATCAAATTAATATTTTATATATATATATATAAAGTATTGGAGAAAAGGTCATGGAAAACCTAAGTACAAAAAGTACATATATAAAAGTATATATATATAAAGCATTTATATATACATAACTGCAAATCCCACATACCTTGAATTTAAACAGTTTGGGAAACTTACAGTGTCAACATGCTCCATGAAATCAACTCCTGCGAGTGAAGCCAATTGTTTGAGTTGGTTGAGTTGATCTGAGTTGCAGAATTGCTCGTCTCCGTTGCCAGACCTTGAGTCACGGTTAGAAGGGAAAGTGCCGCTAATATAAAACAGTCTTCTTAAGAAAAACATGCTATTGTCTTTCAAATCTCAAACCTCCCAGAACTCTTCCTCAGAAATATAACCACAAAGACAGCTCAAGCAGCTCCATACCAAGACTGTTTTTCAAGTCCAGACATGTAATAGTAAAGAGAGAGAAGAGGAACTCTGCTTCAGGCCATGTTTTTTGTCCGACTCTAATCTCAGCTGCACCATTGGTCGCTGTTAAGCCAATGATGTAATGGATTAAGACAGGCATGCATACAGAAAAGCTAATGTATACCAAACTTCAATCACTAGCAAAACATTATTGTTCAGAGGTTTCTTGTTCATAGCTTCAATTATGCTTATTTAAAGGGATAGCTCAACCAAAAATGAAAATTCTGTCATCATTTACCCACCTTCAGATCATTCCAAACTTTCAAGTAACACTTTTGCATAATCTACTTAAGACATTCTACTAATTATATAAGTAACTTTGCAACTGCATGTCAACCAACAGTCATTAGAGCAGAGTTTCCCAACCCTGTTCCTGGAGGCACACCAACAGTCCACATTTTGGATGTCTCCCTCATCTGACCCCTTTATTTTCTATCTTGGGAGTTTCTACTGATGAGTTGATTCAGGTGTGTTTGATTAGGAAGAGTTGCAAAATGTGTAGTGTTGGTGTGCCTCCAGGAGCTGGGTTGGGAAACACTGCATTAGAGTATAGACTGTCTACTTAATATCTGCTAACACTCTATTAAGCAGGACAACTACTAACCCTCACCTAACAGTCTACTAATACACTAATGAGAGTTAGTTGATTTATAGCTGCAAATTATTAAGAGTTATTTGACATGTAGTTGCAAATTTACTTCTAGTTAGTTGAATGTCTAAAGTGGAATATTGAAATAAAGTGGAACCCGACTAGCTATCTTTTAAGGTTCACAAAGCAGATATTTTCCAGAACATCCCAGAGAACAAAGAAGTCATATAGGCAGTATTGGGGGTAATGCAGTACAACTCAAGTTACATAATAAGATTACTTTTTTCAAGTAACTGGTAAAGTAACGCATTACTTTTTCAATTTACAACAAAACATCTAAGTTACTTTTTCATACAAGTAACGCAAGTTTCCTGTTCATGTTTAAAGAAATAAAGTGCCGAGATGTTGTGTGAACATGACGGCTATTGTAGTTCTAGACTAAATGTGAACATGCATTTACTCGTCTCACTTGCACGAAAACATTCAGTATTCCTCAAAATGAATAAAAAAAGTAAAATGCAATCTCAGAATTTTATGCAAAGCTGTAATTAAATTACACAAATAAACTTTATGTATTTAATCTCACTTTATTAACCATTGTCTTTGCTGCTGACCTTCAATAATCAGATTTAACCATACTAATAAATAAAAATTACTTTAGATTAGATTTAGAAATAAAGTTCCTTCTCCTGTATCCTACAGTATTCTTCTTTAATCCAGAATGGCAAAAATGGTTTGAGCAGCGCCCTCTACTGTACATGGGCTGAGGCTTATTCATTTCACTTTTGAGCCTTTATATTTGCCAAAAAATAGAACTTTTTTTGTTGATATTAAAAAACAAACAAGCCCAGCCCAGGTGGGACAAAGTAACACAAAAGTAATGTCACGCTTTACTTTTCACAAAAAGTAACTAATGCAATTATTTACTTTTTGAGGGAGTAATGCAATATTGTAATGCATTACTTTTAAAAGTAACTTTCCTCAACACTGCATATAGTTTTGGAATGACTTGAGTTTGAGCTAATTCTAATTTTTGGGTGAATTGACCCTTCGCAACAGATCGCTGAAGCTCCTTCAAGCGGCTCGTGAACAGATCATCTCTTCATACTAGTTCATCAAATAAACATGAATGAACATCAGAAGGAATGTTGTTTCAACCGTGGAAAGACGTGTGTACACACAATTTGTCAAGTTCAAATTCAGCAACGTTAATCTACTAACTCCCTTGACTGCTTTGTCGGACAAAATGGCAGATTCGGGGTTATGATTGGTCAGATCGCCTGTCAATCAAACTGCTGGCGAAGGGTCTTCATTGATGTCTAACAGAAAAAAAAACTACAAAAGTTCTTAAATCTTTTGTATTTACTGATCTTAAATTCTGATACACATTAGACCACCAACAAAAACAAAATGACCAATGTAACTCAGTTCAGCAGATGGAGAGAATCGATAACCTTACTGAACGCTGCGCACTGTTTGGCTTAAAGTCGGTTTTAATGTGTCTTTACTTTTAGGCAAGTTCCTCTTCTTGCAAACCAGCTTGTCAAACACCCTCAGGCAACAAACATTACAGCGCCAACACAACTGAAACAAACAGTTTGTAGAAAAAACTCAACATCAACAAACTTTACACATTTTTGTGGAAAAATAGGAAGACTATTTTAGCAGTCCCAAAAAGTCCCCCGCTCTGACATGTTCTTGTGTGGATGTGAATCTGAAATGAGTTTGACTATGCAAACACATCACTTTGCATGGACAGATGTCAAAATGGTCATGCACAGAAACACCTGATTCAGGTGTGCATACATCCAACGCTGAAAATGCGTACGAGCGCAAGGATTTTCACAAGCATGCATGCAAGAAAGTGATGATCTACTGAGCGTTCCAGGTGTTCACACCAGATATTTGGACTTGCATTGTAAAAATAATATAGTGTTAAAATCATTCTGTTTTTGTTTGATTGTATTCAAAAAATAATTGGTTGGGCGCATTCAGCAAAAGTGGGACATTGGGTAAAGTGATGCAAATAAGCTTAATGGTCGATTACCCTTTAAATCCAATTCCAGTCATTCTGAAAATGTTTCTCGGATATCATCCTGGTGGATGTGATCAAGCTTCAACATCTAACTGATATCAGCCTATGTGTTACCCTGGTTTTACATGGTGAACCATTCCGGTCAAGCTGAGGTGGTCGAGATTAACCTGCTACACCTTGATCAAGTTGGTTAGGACTTATACCTGTAACAAATCAGCTACCAGATTACAAAAACCAGTTTAAACTAATATGGCATTGTTTTTCCAGCAGAAACCTAATTTATGACTTTTTATATATGGAAATGTATTTATTGTAGTTCTTCAATTGAAGCAAACATTCATTGTTTTACTGATGACCTAAAAAGTGAAAGTCGATCACTGTCAAATAGAAATTACATTAAATATTGTATTAATACATTTAGTGGCATCAGAAATCCCAGAGGGCTCAGTTTTCCATAATAAGCTTACCAAAAAGCTGTTCCAGTTTTTGGATAATTCACTCCATTTAAAACAAAAGAGATCTCAAATATCTGCAAATGTGAACATAGATAAACTAGCTGTTGTATAGGATCCAATGAAACCCAAAAACTGCATCCATCACTGCAGTGCAATGAAGAAGAAGAAAACATCAGAAAACATAATAAAACATCTTACCACACTTTTATTGACCTGTTCTTCATTACCATCCATCACAGCATCATCAATGCACGTGGACCCTTGCGGAACAGCTTTATGCTGAGATTGCACCAATTTGGAGAGTGTGGGTTTGGAGCTCACGGTTCTTTTCAGCATCTGGATCTCCGCCCCAAGCGACGCTGCAGCTGCAGCCGCCTTACCGACACTCTTTTCCGGCATGCCGCAGCGTGTCCTCCCGCTGTCACCTCCATCCAGGGCTGTTGCTGCGCTGTGCAGATTGGGTTGCGACGAAGATATGGCTCGGTCCAAACCATTTGGTCGTTTCTTTTTAAACATCCAAAACCCACTTTCTTGCTTTCTGTCTTTTTTGCCCAGTTTGGGGCTGCCAGTTAGTTTAAAGGATTTCCACAAGCCCCGCTGATGCGGATGGGATGAAGAAACCTCATCCATGTCCAGTTTCTCTTCCATATGATCTCTGCTGCGTCCCAGTCAGATGTTTCTGTGAGGTTAATGATGTTAAAAACATGCAAACCGATGCAAATGGAATTTACTTCAGTGTTGTGCTCAACATGAGATGTTGAGCGTTAAAAACACGTTTGACGCGGAAGTGAAGTGATCGAGTGGCGAGTATTTCCACACCACATCTGCAAACCTTCAGGGTTTTATAAAACAAGACAGTCCCCCAGATTTAGTCCTCATCCACGCCCAGTATTTTTTTTTTAAAAGTTGAAGTTACCCACACTACATAAATACTGTATGTCATGCAGAGAAGTGTTTTTATTTACATGCAATTCTGTTAAACTCCTTCTACGTCGTGGTACATGTTAATCTGATCGAAGAATGTTCATATGCAAATATGTGTTTTACCACAAGACAAACCTGTTACTGGCGCATTATACCACCTTGGAGGTGTCCGGTTCGCTTTTTTGAACTATACCTCAAGTGAACAAATTGTTCCCGTTCACATTCAAGTCAAAGACAGCCTTTAAAGAAACAACAGCATTCGAATTTTGAGTCAAATCGCTTAAATAAACACCTTGGAGACTGTAAACATTTTGTAAAAGCGCTAGTAAACAAAATGAATAAAAAATGATAGGCTAATTTTGCTTTGTTGTGTGAGGAAAACGTGTGTGGTGCTTAAAAACCTGATTTGAAGACACTTTCAGTCGACTTTACCGAATCTGTGAGTGAATCGTTGTCTCACTGAACGAATCTTTCGAAAGATTCGAGTCACAGGGATAATTCAAAAACCCCACCTCTAGCATAAAAGCATTTCGACGTACTTTTAACTGTACTTTCAAAATGATATATTTGAATACATATACCAAAATAGCATTCCATGAAAAGTGAATAAGGAAATGAATGAGATGAGAGTTAAAGGTGCAATATGTAAAATTTCTGCATCCAAAAACCACTAGGCCAGTGTTATATATTTTGTTCAGTTGAGTACTTACAATATCCCACGTTTCCAACGTGAAAATTGTGATTTTATCCAAGGCTCCGGGACGTGTGCGGTAACATCTATGACAACCAGTTTAGTGTTAAACCTTGCTTTACTTGCGGCTAATTCATTATAATGAAATAAAATCACGTCATCAAGCGCAACATTTATAAAACTACTATTTTACCTCATCCATGAACATGATATATGAGTCCCATCTGATTGATTTAAATCAGCGGTGGAGTTGAAGACGACAGTTCCCATAATTCAAGCTACGCCGTTGTTTATGTTGATTGTGCGCCCTCTAGTGGCCAAACATTTTGCATATTGCACCTTTAAATGAGAGTAGGGTGATTTGCGCCTATGGAGAAGTTGAAGCCACTGCTTGTTTCTAGGTACCCATTAACAAAATTGGTCACGAGACTACATATATTTGAAGAGTCATCTATCTCGTCCCTTAATGAGCAATCTAAAAAACATTTAGCAGTGATGAAAAGATGTACAGATCAGACAGGCTTTACCACAGAGGATGTGTTTATTTTTCAAAGGAATCATGATATATGACAGATGGTGCATTTATCATGCTCATAGGAATAGCTTGAGTAAACACATACAAATCAATATCTCAATGCATCCATCTAAAAACCAACAACAGGTGATATATAATATGTCAGAGCCTTTTTACTGATAAAGATTGTCTGATATCTATTTTGTTTTTAATATTATGAATAATTTGGGATTTTAGGGCTGGAGCAGTTGTATTAAGTGGCAATTATATAAAATTGTCTAAAAGAATCACATTTTGATAAATGAAAAAGTCTGATCTGAGAAAATTCTCTTTAACATACAGCAATAGTACAGCAACGTTTGCAACTTAAGGGTGCTCAGAGACAAATAAATTAATAAACAATGAAAAATATTTAAGGTTTAATACTACTGGTTAATATTAACTGCAAATGTTGATACTTTTTAACTGTGTAAACCTCGTTCATAATGTAATGACTTTGTTGGTATAGCTGCTTCAAAAGTAGAAATTCACTCCACTTATTTTAAGCATATCTGCACACACTCGCAACACACACAAATTGCTAAAAAATATTGTAAAAAATGCGATAGAAACAGGTCACAAAAAAAAAAAAACACAGAACATTTGCCATGTCTACTGTCAATAAAGCAGTCTCTGCCATGGAAACAGTCATACAGCGTCACATGGACTGTACAAAGTGTGAAAACGAACGAATCACTAAATCTTTTAGCGTTACTAAATATTTCAACTGGGAGCCTGGTTTTAAATATCAGGCTCAGAAGTAACCCTGTTAACCGCTGTGCTAAACACATGCATTCATATCTGTGTATTGTGTTTTAACATAGAAATACATTTGTTTGTTTGTTTCTTTCACTACTGCATATCCTTCAGTGTGATGTTAAAGTGTTATGTGTCTGTTTCTGTGCAGGGCGGCATTCACAGGTCCTGCTCATGCATCTGTTGCTGCATTTTTTGAAGCATCTCCTGCATCCTCCGCAACTGTAAGGGACAAAGTGAACAATATTAGGCAGAAATACAAAAATACAGACTAGTTTTGTGCTCAGTGCCACATTGAAAAGTCAGAATTAGGGCTGCGCGTATCGTTTTAGCATGGATATCGCGATGTGCATCGCAGGATGTGCGATGTCAAGTATCGTAGTTGATCCGTGATCCGTACAGACCGGACACCACGGTTCGAAATGCACATGATTCTCAGAAAAATGTTAAAGTTTAACCATCACAGAGCAAACGTTTATCATTTGCACGCATTTTAGGTCCTGTCAGTTTAAACATCCAAGCGATTTTAAACCATCCAAGTGCAAGACGACATGAAAAAGAACTCAATTCAGAACTCATACGCTGTTTTCTGTGCGCACACACAGAGCCGAACACCGAATTCTGTTCTCTTCCGTGACTATTTGTGCTTGAACAGACACATACACGCAAAAGTTTCTCATGAACATAAACAACTGAGATGGAAAACGGATGCGTATCATTATATTAGATCCATGCGTTCGGTCTTAAAGTGGCAGTAGCCTAATTATTTCCAGAGTGTCTATTTACACTGAGTGCAAATAGCGTCCCTTGTTGGTAAATGCCGTTTGCACTAGCTCCACCCACCGAGGTCTGGTCTGGCCACTCAAGTTTTAAAAAAAGACTTCAAGTTTTATTGTAAAAAGAGTTCAAATCCACCTTTTGCCAAGCTCGTGTTTAATTTTAATAAAAATTTAAATAATGTAAAATAAAGTGGAACTGTGATCGAGTGTTTAAAAATATAATAATAATTAATAATATATATATAAAAGTCTTTATTGGGTAGGGTTAAGGTGAAGGGAGGGATTTCATTCTTTCAAATGAAGGCAGCACCCATTTAATAATTTTAATAAATATAATCATTTACACTGGATGATATTATTGCATCCTGTTAATGTACAAAAATACTGAGGTGCAAATAGTGTCTGCCAATATAAACTGATACTTTTACATGGTGTAAATAAATCTATCGCTATTTTTACCTAGTGTACATAGCATATCGCTAAGAAAGTGCTGCTATTGACACTTTGTGTGAATAGAATATATTGCTATTTTCACTTACACTCTAAAAAAGTAGTAGTATCAATCCAAATTTGGGTCAAATATGGACAAACGCAACTGTAGGTTTACAAATTTAATTTAAACATTTAAACCAACTGGTGGGTTTGTCCATATTTGACCCAAATATGAGTTGAAACAACACATTTTACGAGTGAATTTTTACATTTGATTATTCCATTTCTGTATCTGAATATTGTTAGATTACCTGAAAAAGTTGCTTATTTCATTTGTATGTTTGTTTTATTGTATTTATCTGTGCTTGTAATTTGTCTATTTTCATATTCGCTCCCCAAAAAAATCACCTCAGTCATTCTTGAATGATCAGTTCTTTTCAAATTGAGCTATTCAAGGCATCTGCTGGAATTGTTTTCATATATATCGCAGAAAAATAAAATTTCGCAATGTCAGCCCTAGTTAAGAACTTATATAATTAAGCAGGACAGCTGACCTCTTCATCCTTCATCTTTATCAGCTTTTCTGTCTCTACGTCAGGGGTGGACAGTGGTAGTATCGGGATGGGGCTCTCCACACGATTATCCTGGGTCAGTTTGCTGAAAACAGAACATTTCATCAGTGAACTCCGTGGCAATGTATCTTTAGAAAGATATTTGGGAAAAACCACTGTGACTTACCTGGTCATTTGCTGTATGCACTGCGCCCTGTAGTTTTCATAGTGCACGTCACACGTGATGTCTTTCAGGTCGTGCATGTGTGAGCGAATCAACATGGTCCTCAGCTTGACGAAATCACAATGGGACTGATTCTCCACTGTGACGAAATAAAAGTATGCACACAAATTTTTTTTTTTTTGGTTGAAATTTATCAAGTAGTTGGTTGATTATCTAAAATGTAAATCTTTTTTCAATGCATGTACACTTATTAGTACAGAGTTTGTCTCGTGCAAAATTGAGATATTCAAGCACAGATTTGTACTGACCTTCCACAATGCCCCATGGGTAAAGTCTCCCTCTCACCCGCTGACCTTTGACCTCAACTATCGTGTTGCTCCCAATCACAGCAAATGGAGTGCTCTCCTAAAAACACAAAACGCAGAGACGTATATTTCTTGCTTCTAACACTTTTAAAGTTTACTTTAGTTAGTCATGTTCTCCAGGACTATAGTTATTATAGTTAACTAAATCTTGAGAACTTGAAATAAAATAAAAGTTAACTGCAATGAAATAAAATTTTAAAAAACTTAAGATTATTTTATTTCAGCGAGTTGCCAAGGCTACATTTAGGTTAGTTCATTTAGTTTAATTTGGTATACTAAAATAACTAAAACTGAAATAAAAATTACTATATTTTTTTTAATTAAAAAACTAATAAAAATAACAAAAACACAATTACTAAAATTGTAACTAAAATTAAAATAAAATATAAAAAAAAAACTAATTCAAAATATTAATCAGACTTATATAATAGTATCTCAATGATATTAAAATAACTGATGGATGAAATATTTATTTATTTTATTTCAGCATATTATTTTAATTTCAATGTATTTTATTTTATAACTTATTTCAGAATAGAATGCAAGTTTTAAATCGTCATCAATGGAGATTTTTTTTTTCTGATTATTTTCTGTAAAATGTTTCCGAGGTGTAGTTACAAAATCTACCAGCAGGGGTTAACTGGATCAAACTAACCAACCATTGTAATTACTACAATTGAAAAGAAATGTTTTGTATTTTAATATATTTTAAAATGTATTTTATTCCTGTGATGCGAAGCATCATTACTCCAGTCTTCAGTGTCACATGATCCTTCAGAAATCATTCTAATATGCTGATTTGCTGCTCAAGAAACATTTCTTCTTCTTCTTATTGTTATTATTATTATTATTATTATTATTATCATCAGTGTTGCTTAATATTTTTGGACATATTTTTTAACCCCTTGACGGAGGCAGTTCACTTGGCCAAACTCATAATGGTTTTAATCTGGCATGGACCGTATGAATCAGATGTCAGCCTTGGATGGAACAGAAAACATCATTTTTCATGTGTTGAGTCATTAAGTCCTCAAGCATCCATTGATGAGTCGTAATACCGACCTTCAGCTCTCGGTCCTGTTGCTTGAACTCCTCGTCCTCATCGGAATCACAGTCTGGGAACTGGTACACTTTGATTCCGAACTTCTCGATCTCCTCCCTCACCTTGAATAGAAGGATCAAAAACATTCGTTACGTCAGAAGCCCTGACACTATTGAGCAAGGACACGGTGTGCGTATGAATGTGAACAGAGCGTGTGCATGTATAAACAGACTGAGGATGAGGTGGATCCGCTTTACCCTGTCCTTCATCTTCCTCATCTCCGCTGGCGTCAGACAGTCAGCCTTGGAAATGAGTGGAACCACGTTCACCTTGTCCTGCAGTGCCTTCATAAACTCCACGTCCACGGGCCGCAGCCTGGAGAGGAGCAGACAGAGTGAGTGAGCTTACTTAGAGTGAGATGCTTTACTTAGTTTGCTGTCAAAAAGAGACATTTACACAACTGTTCAAAGGTTTAGAGTTGGTCCAATTTCTTTTAATGTTTTTGAAAGAAGTCTCTTATTCTCACCAAAGCTGCATTATTTGAGTAAAATACAGTAAAAACAGAACTGTTATGAAGTCTTATTAGTATAAAAAAACTAAATATTTAACTATATTTTAAAATGTAATTTATTCCTGTGATCAAAGCTGAATTTTCAGCATTTTTAGTGTCACATGATCATTCAGAAATCATTATACTATTCTGATTTGCTGCTCAAGAAACATTTATTATTATCAGTGTTGATAACAGTTGTGCTGCTTTTAAAAGAATAAATACATGGCAGTTATTTGAAATATATATTTTTAAACATTATCAATGTCTTTAAAAAATATCTTACTGACTTTTGAAAGGTACTGTATATTTAAATTTCAATAATAGAAGCTATCATAATAGGTTGATTTACTGTAAAGAAGACAACTTGCCCAGAAATAGTTTTTGTTTTACTGTTTTTTTGGATTATTCATTTTATTTTTTAATATACACACACACATATATATATATATATATATATATATATAAATTAAAAAATAAAATGAATTAAAAAATAAAATTACATGGTGTGGCGATAATTATTTGTAAATTAATGTGTCACATCAAATTTGGCTGAGAAATTACCCCCAAAAGTTAATTTAAAGTCATTATTGTGTAAAGTATCAAATAGACATTACAAAAATAGCCTCAGAAAGACTTGAATTTTGGGTGAACTATCTCTTTAATGTTTTTTTAATTATTATTAATATGGAAATATGATTTTGTTTTAATCAAATGCTACTCTAAATAAAAATCTAAAACTGCCAGTAGGTGGTGGTAAATGTCTTACTGAGTGAGTAATAAAGTCGTTCAGTCTTTCATTAGATTCATTCAAACGCCTGATTCATTCAGGTGTTACGTGTATGTCTTCCTGGACTGTTTTATTTCCTGTTTCACTTGTGCTTGGTGTTTTGATTCTGTTCCTGCCACTCGTTTGTCTCCATTATTAGTTCATTCCCTCCAGCTGTGTCCTGTTAATTACCTTGTGTTCCACCTGTATATATTCCCTGTGTTTTCCCTCAGTCCTTGTCTGTTCACCGTTATTGTAAAGACGTGTTCTGTGTTCCGTTCCTTGTATCTCATTAAAAGTCATTGTTTGAACGCTCTCCCTCGTCTCCGGGCTTCCCTGCCCGCACATATATATAACATCAGGAGTGAAGGAAATGGTTCTCTTTATGAATAGTAACTTGAATCATTGGTTCACGCGATTTGTTGAAAATGCTGATTCAGAAATGAAACACTGCAGTGTATTTTTGGACACGAACATTTTCGTTGGAGACAATATTTTGTCTAAAATAACACAATATTAACTTCTTATTTATTGAACTGTTGTAAAAAAAATCAGTAGCGACATTCGAAACACATTCTACTCTATCACGCAGTAAGTTGTTGCCCTGCATCATATTCGTCAAGAAATGTCAGATGACCTACGTAGGTCTGTGACAAGGTGTGTTAAAATGACAAGTGTGTTAAATGTGTAAATAATTTTAACGCATTATTTTTTTTACCTATTTAAGGTGTTAAATCGACAGCTCTAATATATATACTAGTAGAGAGTCAGGGATGTATTACCCATGGCCAAATGGAGGGATGAAGTACAAACAGCAGTGGACACGATTATCCTGGATGTTCTTCCTGTTCAAGCCACTTTCATCGCGAAAATACTGTTCAAACTGCTGGTCAATATAGTCAGTAATGGCCTTCCAGCTGAAGATTGAGATAAAAGAGTCTGATTAGCAGAAAAACTGATTAGCTGTGATAAACTCTAAGTGCGTACGTACCTCTCTGTATTATTGACAGCGTCTCCAAAACCTGGTGTGTCTACAATAGTCAGTTTGAGCTTGACGCCCTTCTCTTCAATGTCAACGGTGTGTTTGATGATCTCCACAGTCTGATTAATGCGCTCTAATCAACAAAAGACGTATTTTAGATGATGATGTGTCATTTAGATGACATTATGTAAATTGCAGTAAAATCTGTGAGCATGGGAACAGAAATATACCTTCAGCATTCAGTAGTTTCCTGTCCTTGTACAGATCGGTGAGGAACAAGCTGTTGATCAGGGTGGACTTTCCAAGACCAGACTCCCCTGAAAAAAAATAAAAGAGTTTAAACATTCAGAAATGCACTTAGTGTACAGGTTTTCAAACTGGGGTCCGGGAACTCCCACTCCCAGGGAGAGCTAGGAGTCTAAAGAAAAACAAAATGTAAAAAAAGAATAAGATTAAACTAAATAAATAAATGAACTGAATAAAACATAGCTGCGAGCAGCAATTATTAGGGTTTAAGCACTGTAAGGTCTTTAAGCAGTTGCGCAAAATGGTATTATGTTTCATTTAGCAAGCATGTAACAATCTCATTTATAGATGGAAAAGACCATTTACAGCCAATACAGGCAGTTTACCAACAATAATGAATATTTAATGAACAATTTGATTGACAGCACTGATTCTTGAGGCAAAGTTGTTCAGCATGTGGAGATTTATCATATGATATGAATATTGTGTGTATGTGTGAAACACCACGAGATTGAGGCGTAAAACTTGTTAGCGTCACCTAGAGGCCAATTTCTTTTAGAATTCTGACAGACCTCTAGGACCATGAGACAATCATGTCTATCGAGTTTCCTTCTGATCAGCCTACTTTAACCTTGTCTAATAGGTGCTTCATTGGCTGATAGAGGCCATGTTTTTGGAGATATGGCAATGTCCTCATAGGCTCCTTGGACAAAGACACTGCATGCCAATTTTCAAGTCAATCGGACTAACGGTTGCATATTTATAGCTGTTTTCATTATTTTTTAATGTTATAGCGCCACCAAGTGTCCGATCGGTATGATTTTTTTTTTATTGTAACCAAAGATTGAGCTCATACATTTGTGTACCAAATTTGGTGAAAATATCTCATTCTGTTCAATTGTTATAGCCATTTTAGTAAAAGTGGCTACGCCCACTTAGAACGTGAATAGAAATTTCAACTTTTGATATTCATATTTCTGCGTTGGTTCTGCACTGGCCTCTACTTCCGATCGGGCGAAAACCCTAGGACTAGTTTGCAAAAGTAGGTTTTGGACAAAATTCAAAATGGCAGAAAATTGAGTAGAACATTTTTTTACAATTTTACATATATTTATAATATTAATTTTCAAAGTATACATTTAGTCTTTATACAAATATATAGCTGTCTTTTAAATTTTAGGATGGGGGGGCCCTCGCACCAAGATGATCATATGGGGGTCCATAGCATCTAAAAGATTGAAAACATTGAGCTGTCATGATCATGTGATCAAAACACATTTGAATTTAGTTCATCTTTCGTCTCTCCATTATCCGAATCATTAAAAGTGGCAAAAAGACTTTTTTACTTCCTAAAAATCAAGTTGTTTCTATGGCTATGTGGTGTTTTTAATATGCATTACAGCAAACCATGTGCAAATTCATAAACATATATGGCTGAACTAAACCAGTATTTCCACTTGCCACTGTGCAGTGTTTACTACAGTAAAGGTGTCCGAGTGGATCTCTGAGCTGGTGTGAGTGAATGTAGGCGGGGCTGATTTGCATATTCATGAATCCGCTTATACTAAATAAAGCAAAGGTGTAGAGTTACATTCAAGCCATTTTAAGGCATGAAGAAAATATTTTCACAGGAAAAAATATTTAAATATTCGATTTTGGTTATCAAAGATGAGTTTTAAGAGATAAAATGATTGACCACTGGAGTTGTATTTTTATATTTTCAGCGTTCATTTTAATTTACATTGACGTTTTAGTAATTTTCTGACTTTTTATATTTCTATTTAGCTTTAATTCATATTTATTTTGGTTTCAGTCATTTTAGTAATTGAAAAATACTTATTATTTCAAGGGAACATTTTAAGTTTTTTGAAGTCGGCATGAAACGGAAGTTGCAATAAGCTTTTCTTCTTCTCCACCGTGATGTTTATCCAAGTGAAACGACTTCTCGAATGAGTAAAAAATGTAGGGCGTGACTTGATTTTATCTATCAGGAATTGTATTGGATCGTTGGATGGTTGTGGTTTGCTATTGGTCGATCTCATGCAAGTGACAGGTTGCCCCGCCCTCACGCCACTAAACACATCATCAGAGAAGAGATGTTGCTGCAAGGGAAGGGGAGGTTGCAGTATTTTAAATAAAGATTACACGTTAATTGAAATAATGAAGAAAAAAATAAGGATCATTTATATTATAATACTTTTCATCTAATATTCGTGTTTTGTTTTAGCATTATTTCAGTTAAGAAAACCAATATATAATAGTTCTAATTTTAACTTTAGTAAACAATAACAACACTGCCAATAAGGAAACTCACCTGCCACCATGAGTGTGAAATCAAAACCTTTTTTGACCGACTTCCTGTGAACCTGGTTTGGGAGGGTGGCGAAGCCCACATACTCTTTTTCCTGAAAGATTGGATTATAATGGCATAAATTTAATAATA
This sequence comes from Zacco platypus, assembly GCA_038088235.1. Taxonomy (NCBI): domain Eukaryota; kingdom Metazoa; phylum Chordata; class Actinopteri; order Cypriniformes; family Xenocyprididae; genus Zacco; species Zacco platypus. The sequence continues at coordinate 17,065,668 of CM076086.1, forward strand.
CGTTGCTAATACTACCACATTCATTTCCATATCAAAATAACTGTACAGTATGCAAAAAACGGACATCAGCAAGCCAAATCATGTGATAGCTGAAGGGATAAAAATGAATCCAAGCGCCCCACCCCCAACCTTCACAGCCAGCCTGATGTATGCCACACTCACTACATTACTAGGGCAATCCCAGAATTCCTGCCATGTTTCATTGTGCTTAGAGAATCTGTGCGGGAGCGGTCATGCCTGAAGGCCTCACAGTCCATATTTACAATATTACATAATTTATCCTATTATATAAAACCTCTCTGCAGTCATATACAATCATTATGCTTGGTTTGCGTCACAAATATGCAAAACTTGCCCTGTTTATTGGTCCAGTTCATCTTAGAGAACAGCAAATCTAAGGAATAGTTTTACATGCTGTTCATGACCGAATGAAACTAAAACACAAATACAATAAGATACAATAGACTCTCCTGCTTGGCATCATCTCCAGGATTGTTTGGCCTGTCTGGGAATCTCGCTAAGTGAGAGAGGTTTATCCTCACCTAAGGCCATGGATATTGGATTTTGCTTTCATGCACAGCTGGCAATAGTCTCAGTCACCGAAACCCATGTGCGTGCATTCGTGGGCGTTCACAGAGAAACAACACACGAATTTTCCAAGCAGAAAGAGGCATTAGCGTTATTTTCATCAGTCGTCCCCCAGACTGACTGACAGTTCGCCGTCGGGCAGACATACGGAGAGTGCACATCAGTTTCTAAGCCAGTGCAAAAGATGAACATCAGCTGAACATGAGCATTTATCATGTTTTCTAAGATTTGAAGAAGAATATGAAATCAGAAAATCCCATAAAACAGTGCAACACCTCATTACAAAAATGAAAAATTAACAAGGATGTTTATAATTAAAATGGGTACATTTTACCCTGTAATATAGCCTAAAGAAAAAGATTTTTTTTTTGCATTGTGACTTTATTTCTAAAACATTTCAGCACATTTCTCCCCCAATTCTCATGTGCTTTAACCGTGTCCTAACCACATGCGATAAAGGTTTTTTTCCATGTTAATCTGACTTTTTGTCTGTAACATCAACGCGATGATAATCTCAGGTACCGTTTATATGCTTTATTTAATATTAAAAGCGTGTAATGTGACTTTAAATATCATTCTGTGTGTCTTTTATAGCTGTACTGAAAGCAAAAATGGACATTTCACGTCAGATCTTCAAAATAAAAGGAAACAAGAATGTTGAATTCATTGTGAGCAGACTGAAGATTGCTTCAGTAACTCAGTAAGTATTTTTAATAATGTTAAAATGGTGTGATAATCATTCATTTGATTATGTACTTGATCATTTAGTTGGAGCGTCCCGAGAGAGTCTCTTCTGATTGGGTGAGAGTTTTGATTGACTTTATCGCGACGCGACTATTATGGACAGTAGTGTCACAATGCAAATAAAACAATTCATTTTCGTTCAGCAAATCCATCTCATTAGCTACTTTTCTATTGGTTGTATGTGGTTGTCTTTGAGATTCACACATATAATTAAAAACATTTAATGAAAACTTTAAGACAGTGGCTGATGGATCAGCATCGTCCTCATTGTTCTCAAATGATGCAATGGATGCAGTTCTCCTGCTGCTTTACAGTGAGGTTAAACAGAGACTGAGATGAAATGTGGGACACTGAAAGCAGCCAGTGAGGATTAGCTTCATGCATCTCTGAAAATGGACAGCATCCATGAATTTGATGCAAGAGATGTTTGCAACCTTTAAATGTCAGATCAGATATATAGAATATGATGTTTTGGTCTTCATTGTTACTCTCCTAGCCAAACAGATGTGGATGGAGGCTGTAAGTGAGGCTCTATTCATAGCAATGTCCCAGATATATATGCAGATGTGGATCAGCTCATAGAAATGCAGCAAACTATTAATATTGATGATTACAGACAATAAAGCACGCTTACCTCTCCATCCTCTGTTGTGTGATGTGAGATGCAGGTGAAGGATGCAGACGCCCATTCAAGCGTTGAGAGATCCACAACGATTGATACAAACAGACAAATTACATTTCCGTTATTAAATCTTGCTGCTTGTTCAGTCCCATTCCGTTAATATCTCTCCCATCTTACCTGATTTCACCGTCCGGCTCTTGTACCTGGCGCTGCTCGTCATCCCGACCGCTCTCGGAACGCGAAATTCCAAATCGTAGTATGGAGAAGGCTTGCTTATTAATATTCATTACCCGGTCTTCTCTATTGGACGGTCACCAAGGAATTATTGTTTATAGTGTACTGCTATTGGATGGCAACCGCTCAACGGCAGAATTACGAAATTAATATTCATTAGAAGAGGTTTCGCCGTGGTAGGATTCATAATTTCGCTTTGAGAACAGCTGGAATAAATATGATGCTAAACAATCTAACGGCATCTACTTCTGATTAAAACCATAGCAAACCTGTCTTCATATAGGACCTACTATTTGCAAATTCATTTTATTGATAATATAAAAACTGGTAATATATAGCTATAGGCAACAAAAAAAATATTAAAGAAAAATACACTTTCAAACTGACCAATAATTCGACATTCCTAAAGTATTATTGTATTTAAAGGTACAATATGTAGTTTTTCGTCCGCTAGAGACCGCCTATCCAGGATGGTGACGAGTCTGCTTACAGACTGGAGGTTGAACAGCTGACTGTCTGGTGCAGAATTAACAACCTGGAGCTCAACACGCTCAAGACGGTAGAGATGATCGTGGACTTCAGGAGAAACCCCCCTGCTCCCCCCCCCCCCCCCCCTCACCATCATGAACAGCACTGTGGCTGCAGTGGACTCATTCAGGTTCCTGGGCACCACAATCTCCCAGGACCTGAAGTGGGACAACCACATTGAGTCCATTGTGAAAAAGGCCCAGCAGAGGTTGTTCTTCCTTCGCCAGCTGAGGAAGTTCAACCTACCACAGGAGCTGCTGAAACAGTTTTACTCTGCCATCATTGAATCCATCCTCTGCACTTCCATCACCGTCTGATTTAGCTCAGCTACCAAATGTGACCTCAGAAGACTACAGAGGGTAGTCCGGACTGCTGAGCAAATCATTGGTACAACCCTCCCCACTCTCCAAGAACTGTACTTATCCAGAGTGAGAAAAAGGGCAAAGAAGATCACTCTGGACCCCTCACACCCAGCACACTCCATCTTTGAACTGTTGCCATCTGGTCGACGCTACAGAGCCCTGAGCACCAGAACGCCCAGACACGAGAACAGTTTCTTTCCTCATGTAATTCACCTCATGAACAATTGATAAACACGGAACACACAAAACTATTACACACCATTTACTTAAAACACTTATTTACACTTGTTTATATTTATATATTTATATTATATTTATATTTCAAATTTGCACACATCACAACTGTACATACAATCTGTCTATATTATAACTGTACATACAATTGTCTATATTGTATATTTGTATTTTTATTCTTTTTATTATCTGTGTCTTGTCGCTGTCACCTTGTTGCACTGTGGAGCTTCTGTCACTAAAAAAAATTCCTAGTATGTGTAAACATACCTGGCAATAAAGCTCTTTCTGATTCTGATTCTGATTCTATTCAAAACAAAGGCGCAGCTTGATGACAGCAAGTTTGAGCGAGGAATCTTGGGACGTGTGGTCTTCGCCTCACAGCCGGTAGAAAAGAATCGGGATGGGGCTCGATCAGGATGCGATTATTAGCGTTACTATAGTATGAAGCAGAGCAGGAGCGAGTGTTGTGGAGCTGAACGAGGCGCTGGAGCGATTGATAATGAGAGACGAACGACACACGCCTCGAGAGCAGCGGGACTTTTATTATGACACAGTCGCCGACGTTTCTTCCGCTTTTCCGACACTTGTTTCACTGTGAGATAGATCGATATTACAATATCATGTTAAATGCTGGATGGCTTGTGTTGATAAATGCAATTAATTTTAAGACGTATTGTATGGAGAAAATACTGTATTACTGTTACTAAAAAAAAGCTGCATCTGATTATGCTATGTTAGCTAATGTTACTTAACAAAATAGTATTTTTCTCTGAGGCATGGTACTCGCAAAAAATCAAGAAACTTAGATTTAAAGAAGACTAAACAGGTTGAGCTATATTACAATAATTAGTTTTCTGTCTATAAATGTATCAAAACAGTTGTTCCCTTGTTTAATAAAACATAATATATTAAAGCATCTTTGCTGTTTCCATGGTTTCTACAAAATAAAAGTGGAAACCGAGGATAGCGCGGATATGACACCATTTACAGGCGACTCCCTGACACATTCCGGATCCTTGGTTAAAATAGCAATTTTCTCACGATTTACAAATATTTGGAAACATTTGGGATATTGTAAGTACTCAACTGAACAAAATATATAACACTGGCCCAATGGTTTTTGTATATTTTACTGCAAAAATCTTACATATTGCAGCTTTAATTTTTTTTAATATAAAATAGTAGCCTATGATAATAAATAAAAAATAATACATATAATAATCATTCTTTAACCCATTTTCCTTATTAATAAAATATTTTTGTTCAATTATTTTATTTAAATTTACGCAATTATTTGTTCATTTTAAATTAATATTTACTTAGAAAAATTATAGCTTATATAAGTTGTTCTCCCAGTGCTATACATACTGTACTTTACAGTTCTGATGTTGTTTCAACACAGGGACGCATGGTGGCAGTATAAAGTCATAACCAGACTCGTCTCGTACTCCATAGTGGTTTGAATGGATGCATGTGAGACAGCCTTTGAGTGCTCAAATTATCCATTATAGGTCATGTATGTATTCGCATGCATTGTTATTTCCTCAGAGGACAGCGTGGAAAGGAAGATGTCTGGAGAGCAACACAATAGTGAGACCCTGCTCTGTAAATACTGCCCAGGAAACCCTGTGACAGGCTATACCAGGCCTGACTATAGGGAATTGTTCCTCTCTGTGTCAGAAACAGTGGTTTATTTATTCTAAAAACACCTCAAAGGCCGCTTAAATTAGGAACATGCTGACATTGTAATTTTGTTGGAGAAAAAACTAAAGTAGGCCAGTGAATGAATGTGGCCTGTTTTAAGAGAGAAATTTCCTCTGAACTTTAGAGAGGATTTGGTCAACCTATACGTTTGAAAACATTTGATTCAGAGGAGACTTTTACACAGCCTCACATTGCTCATCTTTCTTTTGCTCTTCCACAGCTCGAAAGACCTAAAGGAATAGGTGACCCAAAGATGAAATTTATTTCGTAATTTACTCACCCTCAAGCCATCCTAGGTGTATATGACTTTCTTCTTTCAGCCGAACTCAATTGGAGTTATATTAAATAATATTCTGAATCTTTCCATCGTTGTAATGGCACTGAATTGAGTTTTTGAAGCTCTAAAAAGTGCATCCATCCATCATAAAAGTAATCCATACGGCTCCAAGGGGTTAATAAATGCCTTCTGAAGGAAAGCGATGGGTTTTTAAAGAAAAATATCCATATTTATAACTTTATAATCACTGGCTTTCGTCTGCACGCACTCCATCGGAAGAGTGACCTCTGACCCGACCTATGACGTATAAGATAAATGCGAACGCGCAGAGGATAAAGCAATATAAAATGCCGGTGTCATGAGAAATCGGATCTCCTTTAGGACCCATAATGCCTAATCAAAACTTGTTATTGTGACGTCTTCACTACTTATAACCTATTTCACTATTGTATGATGTTTATTACATTAAGTGCACAAACAACATGCTTGAAATATAAAATGAATAACTACGTATTGCCATAGACTGTTAAAAAAAGACGGATGACACACTCTTTCATTGGAGTAATTCTTTCATAAAGTGTAATTTTATTGTTTAGTTTGTCTCTTGTCCCATTGGATTTCATGGAGAGGGCGGGGTTTATGACCTTTACTGTTTCCAGCCACCTGGGGGCGATCAAGACGCTTTGGCTTCACTTTTCAGGACCCGTGTGGCACGCTTGTGTATTGCACAATTAAAACTGAAGACAATTGGACTTCTGTTTCCGTGAGTACGGAGCCCGGCCATGACATGCAGGAAAAAAAATAGTGGGCTAAATCGTGCGCATGATTTACTAATTAGTTCCGTTGATTTACTAAAACATGCGCGCAATTTACTATTTTGTTCCCTTGATTTACTAAAACGTGCACACAATTTACTAATCCGTTCCCTTGATTTACTAAATCTACATTCTTGGAAACATTTGGGATAATGTAATAAGTCAACAAAATATATAACATTGTTCTAGTGGTTTTTGGATATTTTCATCCAAAAATCTTACATATTGTGCCTTTAAGAGAACAGCATTTACTTGAAAAATTTGAAATCTTTTATATATAAATTTCTTTGCTGTCACTTTTGATCAACTTCATGCATCTTCTCTGAATAAGTTAATATATTGAATGATTTCCTCCCAACAAAATCCTTTTGAATGGTATGCAGTATGAAAATGTCTGACATTCATTTGTTATAATAAAATAAGCATTGTGGATTTCATCTGTTGTTGCAATGAAAAAGTCTCATCAGACGAGACATTTACATATAGCTTTATTTGACCTAAAGTTAACATGTTTATCCGAAACAATTTCCAGTGGCGCCAGAGTTAGCCCCATAAAGCATATTGAAAAATGAGAGACACAACTAAACGATCTGTGGTCTGTAATCAGCTCATGATCCTCAGAGGTTCTGTTGTGTTTCTGGACTGACGAAAGCTGATAGTTACAAACAATGGTGCAACAAAACAAAAACATCATAAACACAGAGAGGCAGCACTGCTCACAATCACTCATGCGGCCACACAAGCACAGGGGCAAACAATGATGGGAAAATCCTGTAGAAACAGTGAAATAATCCAGCTGCTCACCACGATCACCTTCCTGTGCTTCAGCGCTGGTTAGACAGCAGCCAAACAATAATATTGGATGCTGCAATTAGTTCACTCCAGATCTGAACAATCACAGCCCAGCTATTTGGCAATCACACAAGCATTGTTGTTGTATTTTCATTCTTCAATAGCCTCGCTAATTTACAATTCGCTTTCCTAATTGAAATCACGGCACGATGTCATAATGCTTTCCCGCTATTTCATCCCAGTATTTACAAACAGTTTCTCTTTTCCTGAAACTAAGGCCATTGTTGCCAAGCTTTGTTGTATCCATCAAAAAATGTTTAAAAATGTTCGTCTTTTAAACACATACAGTATATCTATAGGCCCGTTCGCGCTAAGAACAACTATAACTTTATTCACATCTACACCAACACAGACAACGTATCAGGTATAACATGAGCTCCTATATTAGGACCACCTTCCTGATATATTGTGTTGGTCCCCCTTTTGCTGCCAAAACAGCCCTGACCCGTCGAGGCATGGACTCGTCGAGACCCCTGAAGGTGTGCTGTGGGATGTTCGCAACCGATCCTTTAAGTCCTATGAGTGGCGAGGTGGATTCATCAGACCAGGACAACTTCTTCCATTGCTCGGCAGTGGACAGGGGTCAGCATGTGCACCCTGACTGGATGTAGCTAAGCCGCCCCATAAGCAGCAAACTGATGCACTGTGTGTTCTGACACCTTTCTATCAGGACCAGCATTAACTTCTTGAGCAATTTGAGTTACAGAAGCTCGTCTGTTGGAATGAGCCTCGGCCGTCCATGACCCTATCGCTGGTTCACCACGGTTCCTTCCTCGGACCACTTTTGATAGATATATTGACCACTGCAGACCGGGAAAACCCCTCAAGAGCTGCAGTTTTGGAGATGCTCTGACCCAGTCGTCTAGCCGTCACAATTTAGCCCCAAAATACATTTTTCCTGCTTCTAACACATCAACTTTGAGGACAAAATGTTCACTTGCTGCCTAATACATCTCACCCGCTAACAGCAGCCGTGATCAAGAGATAATAATGAGGATCATGGGGATAGTCGTGGCCTAATGGTGAGGGAGTCAGGCTTGTAACCTGAAGGTTGCTGGTTCGATTCCCACGCTGACAGGAATTGAAGGTGGGGATTGTGAATGAACAGCACTTTTTCCACCTTCGATACCATGACTAAGGTATTACATGCCTCACTTGTAAGTCGCTTTGGATAAAAGCGTCTGCTAAATGTAAATAATCAGGTTATTCACTTCACCTGTCACTGGTTAGTATGTTATGCCTGATCAGTGTACATTACTACGGTATTGACAAAAGACAAATGGAACTTTTTTCGAAACAGTGTTAATGTGATCGCACCTGACCAAGAGCAAAAAGTAAGTCTCATCACTTAGAAAAGTAATAGCACAAAAACCAAGTAGCATGCTTATTTAGAATCATGGAAATACAGATCCAAGGAACTTCTAAGTTTTAACTTTATAGAACCGGAAGAAGCGCCTTGGATCCGTATTTCCATTACTATAATTTTGAACCCGAACAAATATCGCCTTCTGGAAGCACTCAACTGAGGTCCTTTAAGAAAGTAGCGCTCCTAGATGTTTTCCTTGAGTAGTATGCTTATTTATTTGTAAGTTTATTTGTACTGCACATCATGGAACCTGGTAGCAGTGAAGATTATGTAAACACCACACAAAACATATGGATTTGTGCCAGTTGTAGTGACGCTATTTGGAATGACTCAAACACAACGTACCACAGGATGGGCATGGAAGAATCACAATAACTTTGCTTGGGAAACTGGCATCTCAGGAACACATAGGGTTTGTTTCGCATCCATACAATGGCTCATTAAAAGGTGGCTCGAGCGGCATTGCACCACCTCAGTAAAGATGCCTGGTACATTGCAGGAAACGTTTATTGTTCTGTACAAGCTGTTTCCTTGTTTCGCTTCACATGACGAACAACTGAAACAAGATGGGTGGGGGTAAACGTTACTTTCTGTTCACGTAAAACCCAATTCAAACTGGCAATGATTTTTTTACATAATGAAAAATAGTAAAAAAATAGTAATAGGTCATCATTATTATTATAAATTTTTTTTAAGTGCAATATGAGTATGAGTTAGTTAAGCCCTGCCTGGAAATAAATGTTTTATTAATTTTAAGTATAATTTTATAGAAAATAGAATAAATATAAATGCGTTAATACATGTACACAACAAGGCTTAAGCTAGTCCTAGACTAAAATGCATGTTTGAGTGGTTTTAACTGTCTCTTAAAATATGTCAATGCCATTGTTTTGTCACAAGATGCACAGGTTTTTTTTAAGGGTACATTTTAAAAAAGCAAATTAAATACCCTAATTGAACTAAGGCCTAATCCTGGCTTAATGTAATCATGATTTTCTATAACAAAATGAACATCAAACATAAGTCTTTATAATCAAGGATTGCTTTTGATATTTAATTTAATTTAAGAAAACTAAAGAAATTGAATACTCCACTGATCAAGGTTCCAGCAAATCAAACTCCCCTCTAGAAACGTAATAATATAGTTCCTTTATGAGTGTACAGGAAGAGGCCTCAGTCTTAAAAGATGACGAGTGATCTCGAGATTGATAGGAAAAACGGCTCCGGAAATTTGAAGGAAACAGTGAGTCAGATGAGTGAATTTTTACCACTGTGAGGGGGCCAGTAAGAACCGGTTTGACCTGGGGGCATAAATGAGTAATTCCCAGCAAAATATAGGATAAAACCATGGTCATACTGACAATAACTGCAAACACTGCTTTATATGAAGCACTTGACTCACAATTTCCTTTAGAAATGACAATATTAATGTACAAGATACAATCAGACCTGCTTCCTGGTGATAACTGGACATGGATATAAACTTCCCCACTGTACTTGAGGAACACATTGTAAAGTTCATTTTGTAATATCAGTTTATAAACTATAAACAAATCATTAAAATAACTCACGAAGGATGGGTGGATTTTTAAGTACTCCATGACTCTTAAAGTTTGGCATCTGATTATTCCAACGTGCAATTTGAATATAAACAAAACTCTCATTGGCATAAATCACCTTTAAGCGCCAGCATGCATATTTCACAAGCTCATTGTTTAAAGGCAATTTGATTCATAAATACTTTTTGTTATTCTAGTTGTAATTCTCTTTACATCCTAATAGCAATCAATAATAGAAGTAGTCTAAATATTTTTTTAATAAAATGTACATATATCTTCTGTGGAAGTCTCAAATCTTCATCCAGTCGATGCCAGACTCGAATTTATGTGTTTTTGTCAACATTATCAACGTTGAAATGATGCAGTCAGGTGGTACAAGTCCGAGCTCTGTAAGTTGTTTACGTTCATTATTATTGTAATATTATGTGCTTTGGGATATGAGGTAATGACGCTTTTCAGACTCTGTTTTGGAGATGCTCTGAAGGGAGATTGGGATCTCATGCTTTCAAAGCTAGCTTGCTATTGCTAGCCTCTCTCCGAAATTGCTTACCCCACCTTCAACCATTTACTCATCACAGTCTCCATTAACAGGCTTCTTTGGTTTATAAAGAAGTAAAAAATAAGCACAAATTTACTTTCACTGCTTAATACAGCCGCATTCTATAACCGAACTCATACCGAACGTATGGATTTTAAATTGAAATTGATTCAAAGCATGACCTCTTGGCTGAATTAAAAGAATGATATTTTTGCAGTAAAGTTGAGTAGGTTGTATTTGTACATTTGTTTGAATGGAACATTCTGTTATGTCAGTGACAAAGAGTCTCTTTTGCACTGCACATGCGCGTTCCTCTCAGGCGTCGCGTGTTTGCTTGAGGGATTTTTCAGTAATTCACAGACAGATAAATAAACTGTCATCCCAAAGTTATAGATTCAGATGCAGTTTTTCACTAAAGCTGATCAGCCAGTTTTGTTGTTCTAATGCTGCACTTCAAACTCGATAAAATCCATTTAAAACAAACTGCTGTCCAATTTGATGGTTGAAATCACGCTTACTGTCGCAAAAGTATAAAAAATATTTACATCTGTTAATCGGTGGCATAATAGGCTACTGTTGAATAGAACAGGTTGAAAGTCTCAAACACTTAAGGTTTTAATTTAACCTATCATATTTTGATGTTTTTATTTCTTATGGTCTTATGTAATAAATGTAATAATGCGACCCTAAGCTGAATAAGTATGAGCAACTCAAAAAATATTTCAGTCTAAACATAAGTTTTATGTAATTTAATTACATAGCAATTTTCCATCCATTTGGATTACATAGTTTTAACATAAACAAACTAATAAACTTAATCTGATTCATATTTGTCAGTCATTTGTAAATGAAATAGGAAAAATGTATGTAATAGTTGAGTATATGAATAGTGAGAGATTAAATGTCTTTTATCTTCAGTTGATTTCATCGAAGGCTGTGACTGAAGTCAGTTGTAGTTCTTGTGTTTCTCTGTCCTTCAGTTATTCTGCTTGTTAACAGCAGGTGTTCATCATTAATGTTCAATCATCACTTAATGATCTCATTAACTCTGACACTGCTTCAACAGTACTTTAACTCAGTAGTGCGCACACACATGACCACTAAACAGTGTTAATTAACCTGGGCATTTTTCTGTGAACTATTACATAAATCTTATCTATTTCAGAAATATGAATCACATTACGTTTATAAGTTTGTTTATGTTAAAACTATGTAATCCAAATGGATGGAAAATTGCTATGTAATTAAATTACATAAAACTTATGTTTAGACGGAAATATTTTTTGAGTGCATCACAAGCAATAACAAAAGTCAAATATTGAGTTCAAGCTATGACAAAATATGAAAATGATTGGTTAGCTGGATAGTTGGATTCACTATCACACTAGAACAATAGTCTTGAGGGAAATAATAAGACAGGACAGGATTTCCGCACTATACAACTCCATCCTTCCCCAGCCCACGTGACACCATTGCTCACCTCAGCCTCATGGTTCGTCATCCACAGGCCGAGATTCTCAGCTGCTGTGACCGGTGCCAAAGAATTAGGTCTTGATGCTTTGTTTCTGTGCTCGCGTCCTGACTGATGTTACTGATGAGGCCCATTAGATACGTGTTTAATCCCAAACACCTGGTGTGGCCTCTGCCCTGAGCTCAGACTAGAGGAAACATCTGGAGCAAACATTCACATCAGCGTTTTTTGTCCACTTCTGGGACTAGGTGTCTGTCTGGACAGTACTCACGATTCTTGCTAAAAGTGATAAAACACATCGCCTCCTTGGAATGCTGGGACATCCGTGGCTGGAGCGTGAGCTGAGATCAGCCTGATTAACGCAGTGTTGTTTGTGTTCTTTTTAATTATACTTCCATTGTGGGTGAGAGGCTGATTGTTCTCAGGAAATTACGCCAGTTATTAGCTGACCCAGTTTTAATGTGTGTTCTGATTACACGTATACATCCATGTTGCATTTTTTAAAGAATATAAACATCAACAGGAAGTTGAATTTGACTCGGAATGACAGGAATTTATTGGATATCAATCAATCAATCAATCAATCAATCAATCAATCAATCTATCTATCTATCTATCTATCTATCTATCTATCTATCACTGTCTGACCTTTAAACCTTCAAAAAATTTTAAAACATTTTTTTCCAAACAGGCTTAGTTACATTAAACATTTTCTAGTTAAGAAATGGTTTAATATGAGTATACTGGAAATAATTTAAATTCATTCTTTACAGTCAATATGAGTTTCCATAGTACAAACGTTTAGAAAGTTTTGAAAAACGGTCAAGTATTAGCAATAGTAATGGCGATGTTTGCCGATATGCAAACTGGATTTCGAACCCTTGTTTCTAATGCATTCTGGTCTATTTGTATATTTCCATATCTGTGTTGTCATAAAAACCCCACTTTTCCTATGGTAATTTTCTTATCAGATTCCTCCCTATCAAATTAGGTCACAAGGGTAGCTGTTCTTCATTTGCACAGATGCCACACTAAGTAAGGAGATTTCAGTGGTTGCGTTTCAGGTTCCTAGGGGGTACATTTTCCCACTGATATGAGCTCTATAAATAGTCATAAGTAGTAAATGTTAGCGTTTTGGTGTGGTCTATCTTGCGATCATCATGCTACATTTACTGTACAGTAAACCTATCAAGTAAAAAAAAAACTAATGAGAGCATCTGTCGCTGTCATCGGGCAATTACTGGCATCCTGTTAACATGATGTTTTTTTCTGAAACAACGAAAGATGTCAGTTCACAGGACCGTGTTGGCAGGATAAACACCAAAACAACAAGGATGTTTAAAACAAAAGCTGATAAAACAGAAGAACTGATACTGCATTTGTTTTTGATTTTTGTCAGTTTACATGAATTTACATTTAGAAATGTTTATAAGTCATCCATGTAATGTACATCATCTATAATACATTATTAAAGGGATAGTTCAACCAAAAATGAAAGTTATCCCATGATTTACTCACCCTCATCTCCAACACAATCGGAGTTAAATTAAAAAATATCCCGGCTCTTCCAAGCTTTATAATGGGAGTGAATGGGGCTCGAAATTTTGAAGCCCAAAAAAGTGCATCCATTCATCATAAAAGATATGCACACAACTCCAGGGGGTTAATAAAAGTGATGTGTTTTTGTAAGAAAAATATCTATATTTAAAACTTTAAAACTAGCCGCATGCATTGAGTTACAGCGGAAGAGTAACCACTGACCGACGCATGACGCAATGACGAACGAGGAAGCGCAGAGCAAAACAAAACGAAACAGCAGTCACGAATTAGAAGTGTAAAACGAGAATTTTTAAAGAAAAATATCAGAGGATTTCGATATAAGAGAAGAGTATTACTTTTACGATGAATGGATGCACTTTTTTGGGCTTCAAAATGCAGCGCTTCACCATCATTATAAAGCTTGGAAGAGCCGTGATATTTTTAATATAACTCCGATTGTGTTCGTCTTAAAGAAGATAGTCATATACACCTAGGATGGCTTGAGGGAGAGAAAATCATGGGATGATTTTCATTTTTTGGTGAACTAACAGTTTAAAACTGATTGTCTGTTTTTTAGCAATTAAAGATTCTTGAGTTGAGCTATAGTTCCTTGGTGACTAACTAACTATAGTCAACTAACAACAAGCTCTGAGATCCACATGTGTGTTGTGACATGTGACAGCACAAATACAAACATAGCAAATGACGAGCAGGCTGAGTTTTTACGCTATCCCTCCAGAAGAACAAGTGCCTGGATCAACAGTTTTTCCTCCGAGCGTCCTGCTTCAGTCTCACTCATCATCAACCGAATGTGATGCTCAGAAGTTTTACTGCTTAACCTATGGTGGGTGTTCACTCCAGGAAATTGTCCCTTGTGGGAAAGCAGCTTTATGTGAGAAAGCACTGTCCATTTAAATTCAATGCAATAATAAGTAACATTAAAAGAAAAAGCTTCATTTGAAAAAAGGTGAAGCATAATAACACATTTCTGCGCAAAATAAAAAGTATGATTTGTCTTTACACTTTCCTTTCCTCATTCTGAAGTCATTGGTTCTGTGAGGCAAACACAGATGAATCAGAAGATCAAACTGTCTGGCTCTTGAAGTCTTTTGGTATCTAAAGGTGGTACGGTAGCCGTCTTCCGTCATTTTCTCTGCAGCTGCATGTTCACAATCACAAATATGAGACAGTTCACCCCTCTTCCTGTTTTTCCAGCGCCACTCCTCGGCATGCTTTAGGAGAGGAAGTAACAAATCTAAGCATACTTTATGTACTGTACACATGACACACTGGGCTGCACGTAGATGAAACCGAATCACGCAAGTTTCATGTAAAGCTTTTTTTTCAGATTGCTATAAAGATGCTATAAATATGGAAAGTTTTTGCCGTGTCATATCGATTTAAATGACAAAAAATAGTAGATGTGTCGTTTCAAAACGTTTTAAATATGCATGTTGGTCTAGACAATGGCTGCATCCGAAATCACATACTTGTGACAGTATGTGACAAGAGAATTTGAATTCACAGTACTCATAAAAGAGAAGGCAAGAAGTATTCCGGCAAAATTCTGAAGTGTGACGGACACTTTATTATCTCATGAGGCCACGGGATAGGATTTGTGAATGGAAGAGAAGTGGTGCAACTGACCTGAAAGGTCACATGATAATGACAACATGGCGGATGAAGTTACATTCATACTACACACATTCATTCTTCGTAGAACATACCTTTTTAGTGATCATGAAGTAATTACCTATTCAAAATAAATACTCGAGAGTATGCGTTTTCGGACGCAGCCAATATTTCGTAATGTCGCTGTTGAAACTGATTATTATTAATTGACGGATTTTTTATATTTTTTAACACTTTATTTTAATTTACAAATACATGTAGTGCCTACAGGGGATGTGTGTATTGCAAGGAGTCCATAAAAAACCTAATTAGCCTACTTAACTTTGACTTAGACTTTTGCTTAACCTTGAAATAGAAAAGTCTGCGTGTTTTAAATATTTTTAAAAGTGCGCATTTGAACCGAGTGAGAAAGACAGCAAGAAAGATAGGCAAACGGTTGCTATAAGATGGCCCAACTTGTTTCTATGGAGTTCTAGCTGCTTTCTAATGTGTTCTGGTTGGTTACTAGGCCGTTCTGGTTGGTTACTATGCTGTTCCGGATGTTACTAGGCTGTTCTGGATGGTTACCAGGCTGTTCTGGATGTTACTAGGCTGTTCTGGATGGTTGCTAGGCTATTCCGGATGTTACTAGGCTGTTCTGGATGTTACTAGGCTGTTCTGGATGGTTGCTAGGCTATTCCGGATGTTACTAGGCTGTTCTGGATGGTTGCTAGGCTATTCCGGATGTTACTAGGCTGTTCTGGATGGTTGCTAGGCTATTCCGGATGTTACTATGCTGTTCTGGATGGTTACTAGGCTGTTCCGGATGTTACTAGGCTGTTCTGGATGGTTACTAGGCTGTTCTGGATGGTTGCTAGGCTATTCCGGATGTTACTATGCTGTTCTGGATGGTTACCAGGCTGTCCCGGATGTTACTATGGTGTTCTGGATGGTTACCAGGCTGTTCTGGATGTTACTAGGCTGTTCTGGATGGTTGCTAGGCTATTCCGGATGTTACTATGCTGTTCTGGATGGTTACCAGGCTGTTCTGGATGTTACTAGGCTGTTCTGGATGGTTGCTAGGCTATTCCGGATGTTACTATGCTGTTCTGGATGGTTACCAGGCTGTCCCGGATGTTACTATGGTGTTCTGGATGGTTACCAGGCTGTTCTGGATGTTACTAGGCTGTTCTGGATGGTTGCTAGGCTATTCCGGATGTTACTATGCTGTTCTGGATGGTTACCAGGCTGTTCTGGATGTTACTAGGCTGTTCTGGTTGGTTGCTAGGCGTTTTTAGGGTTTAAGCGCACGCTCACTCTCCCTCACACACACACATACATTATTGCTCAATATGTAATAATTAAAACTGTTCGAGACAGTAACGGTTTAATGGGCTCTTTCTGAACAAAATAATTGATTCGCGTCGTGGCTGCTTTACCACTTCCGGTGCGCCTCAATTTTCAGCGCTACGTCGTCAATTATTCCTGACGTGCCTTACAAGAAAACGAAATTCAGACTTGCTGTGGCACTTGTCCCCCTCGTGTAAACGGGTCATTTCTTCCTAAAGAATACCAGGAAGAGAAGGAAATCACACTTCCAGTATATCGCTGCTCCCGTCACTTTTTGAAAACTCCGAACGTGATGCAGTTTAACATTACCCAAATTTGTCCAGCGCCTCTCACTTCTGATTGGCTGTTGGGAGACGCGCTGCGCTCTGATTGGCCGGAGCCGCTCCTCTTTGTTGTGAGTGCACTATAACAGCATCTTCCCTGCATACATGAGCAGAAAACTCCCACAGCATCTCATCCTGCCACACTGCCAAGCGATGTAGAGATACTTCTACTCAACACACCTGCTTGAGATTTAACAGAGGGATCCAGACTTTCTAAACTAAGAGAAGGAGCACCAAAACAACTTTGCAAAGATGATCTCTGCGTGTCTAGAGACTATTGGACTTGGCTTGAGCGTCATCGGGACCCTTTTGGTCATGGTGGCTTGCGGGTTGCCCATGTGGAAGGTGACCGCCTTCATCGAGGGCAACATCGTGGTGGCGCAAACCATCTGGGATGGGCTGTGGATGACCTGCGTGGTTCAAAGCACGGGTCAGATGCAGTGTAAAACGCATGACTCCGTCCTGGCGTTGACCACTGACCTCCAGACAGCTCGGGCTCTGACGGTCATCTCAGCTGTGTTGGGTGTCCAGGCTCTGATGATAACCATCGCCGGCGCGCAGTGCACCAACTGCATCAGTAAAGAGTCCATCAAAGCCAAAGTGGTCAATGTCGGAGGGGTGATATACATCATCGCAGGCTTGTTCGTGTTGGTGCCTCTGTGCTGGATGGCCAATAACATCATCTCAGACTTCTACGACCCTCAAGTTCCTTATTCAAAGAAGAGAGAAATCGGAGCTGCGCTCTACATCGGATGGGCAGCATCTGCCATGCTTCTGGTCGGAGGAGGACTTCTGTGTTTCTCCCGTCCACAAGACGAAAAATCCTCGTATCCCCTCAAATATGTTCCTCCTCCTACAAAAAGCATGTCGGTCAACGGGGACTACGATAAACGAAACTATGTGTGATCACCTCAGCCATTAACCATGGACTAGTGGCTCTGCACATATGGACTTTCAAGGCTGTCAAACTGTTTATAATTTGGTTAGTTAATGAACGACTAGACTTTTTATTCAAAATCCAGATTTTTTAGGTGCTCTATCTTTTAAATGACCATGCGATGTGAGAAATGATTGTTCATTGAAGTTGCATGTCATGATACAAAAAAAAATGTTTAAAATCGTTTTAGATTAAATAAAGCATGCACTGTCAACGTCCCATTAACATACAACAGGTCTAAATGCAAACATTCAGATCATGGAAAGACTGAATGTATAAACTTGTATAAACTGTATGTCGTGGAAATAATGAATTAGATACACACGGGTATTTTTGTCTTTGTTAATGACATTAGGGTCAGCGGCCCATTTGTTTGCATTTGATTTTAATCACTGTGGTGGGGGGATGTGGGTAAAGGGAGGGTCTATATTTCTTGTTTTTGTTCTGCTTTACGATTCTGCACTAATTAGACACGGTCTGTGCTTCAATAAGACACTGAATAATGCCTATTGTTCTGCTTATAGACTGCAGATTTTACATAAGACTGTTTTGATCATCTAAACCTCTTGAATGTACATAACGAAACAGTTTTGCAGTAAATCTGTGCATATTCAAAGTAATAAAAAAGGTTTTTTTTGTTAATAATGTGTCCTGTTGCATAATTTTGCTGGTA
Source organism: Zacco platypus (assembly GCA_038088235.1). Taxonomy (NCBI): domain Eukaryota; kingdom Metazoa; phylum Chordata; class Actinopteri; order Cypriniformes; family Xenocyprididae; genus Zacco; species Zacco platypus. The sequence goes on from CM076086.1 coordinate 17,083,995, forward strand.
CATGAATGATGCACGCTTCATATCCTTGGAGTGTCTGAAGTGTACACTTTAATAAAAGAACTGTAGAAAAAGTGATTTTGTTTTGGGATTTTTTTGTTTCTGATATCCCTTGTTTGTTTTAAACAGTATTCCCAGCTTGTGTTTATTTACAGTTAAATTTAATTAATGTACTAAAAGGAACGGAGCCCCTAAAGGGCCATGGTGATGGAAAAAATATATTTCAATGCTTTTGTGTTCACACATTTTATTTCCCCCTGGGAAACTTTGAGCTTGCTCACGAAACTTTTGCGTTCTTTCACAAAAACTACTGCATCCCCCTCAAAGTGCACAAAGTTTCTCTAAGGAACGCAAACATTTTGCAAGTGAACGGAAAATTTGTCGAGGGAACTGATAACGCAAAAGCATTTCCTCCCATCTCATATTTTTTTCCCTTCACCATGTCCCTATAGGAGCTCTGTAAAAAGGCTCCTTAAATTCAAAAACAAACCTTTTACGGTGTCCCTAAAGGAAAATGATGAAGAAAAAAAAATGGTTTATGTTTATGCATGTTTATGATTTAACACCATGCGAGCTACCTTGAGAACAAGATTTTTTTTTTCTAAGAAGAAAATTAGATTTTTAAATTTAATCTTAGATAAAAATTCTAAAACTAAATCTGGTCTTACTTCATTAAAAATCTTTTCATAAAAGTCATAAAAAAATAAAGAATTCTCATTCAAAATAATTACTTTGTGTTTGTTCACAAAAATGTTTGCATCCACCCACAAAACTTTGCGTTTACTTGCAAAACTTTTGAGTTCTTTGCAAGCGAACGCAGTTTCTCTGGTATAACGCAAAGGTTTTGCAAGTGAACGCAAAGTTTCTCGAGGCAAAAATTGTCAGCGGTTTTTGTGTTCTCTTGCTAATGTTTTATGTTCCCCTTCCCCCAAGAAACTTTGTGTTTTGCGAGCGAATGCAAAGTGTCTATGGGGAACACAAAACTTTTGTGAGCGAACGCAATAGCACTGAAATAGTACAGAGTCCCTAAAGGGACATGGTGGTGGAAAAATATGAGATGGGAGGGTAAAATATATTTCCATACTTTTGCGTTTGCTCACAAAGTTTTTGCGTTCCTTCGCAAAAAGTATTGCATTACCCCAGTTTCTCCAGAGAATGTAAACATTTTGCGAGCAAACAGAAAGTTTATTGGGGGAACGCAAAACTTTCAATGCAAAAGCATTTAAATAAAATTTTTCCTCCAGTCTCAGTTTTTTTCCTCCATCATGTCTCTTTAGGGGCTCCATAAAATATATTTTTGCCATTACCATAATCCTTTAGAGGCAGCGCAATATGTAAAAATGTAACATTTATTCCTTTTGTGAAATGTTTTGCTTCGAATAGTGTGCTTCTGCTATCTTTCTTTAAAATCATCGGTTACTTTATTTTAAGGTGTCAGTATTACAGTGTAATAATACATTTAATTACTGAGTAATAATAATTAACTACATGTACTTACTATAGGGTTAGGATGAGGGTTTGGTTTAGGGTTAATTGCATGCAATTATGCTTAATTTTTAGTTATTACTACAGTAACTGCATATAACATGTGTAACAATGACACTGTAAAATAAAGCGTTACCTCATCATCTAATGCAACGGCATTTTTCATGTGTTTATCCTAAGTGTCTAATACTTTTTTGGTGGGCCACTGTAACCATTGCAGGTTAAGTATAATCTCAGGCATTGTTAAAACGAAGACAACAGAAGCCAAGAACCGTAACCTTTATTCTCAGAAAAATCTTCAGCATCGTTTCAGGCCTCAGGAATTGTGGAACTTTGACCCAGTTCTTCCAGAAAAGCTCACACACGTTTAAATGACAGAAACTGCACACAAGAAATGATGGCGCCTCTTCTCCCCTGATGTGACCGGTAGATTAGAGTCCAGCAACAGGTGGGACTGATGCCAAATCTGGTCAAGCGCTCATTTCCCCATAAGCTCAGGAAGAAGTGATTACATAGCAGATGCACTAACAAATGCGTTGAGGGTTGATTAAACGGGATAGTCGCCCCAAAAATTAAATTTACTAACTTTGTTCCAAAACCTGTATGAATTTCTTTCTTCTGCTGAACACAAAAGAAGATATTGTTGACGGCAACCATTGACTACCATAGTAGGAAAAAATATGGAATACTATGGAAGTCGATGGCTACCATCAACCACCAACATTCTTCAAAACATCTACTTTTGAGTTCAACAGAAGAAAGAAACACCAGTTTTGGAACAACTGGTGAGCAAATGACAGAATTTTCATTTTTGGGTGAACTATCCCTTTAATTGGGCTCTCAAGTTTTTTGAGACTTCACCTTGTCATATTTTTTCATTGTTCATTGTTACAGTTTGTGTGTTCTTTTAAAAATCTTCAACACTAGTTCACATACTGCATATGTTCAGAATTATGGTTAAAATATAATGATTTTTACATTGCTTCATGTCCACTATCATGGTAAATCAATGAAATAATAATAATAAAAAAATTAGCGGACACAAATCATCCTCATTTCTACATTGGAGAAAAATTTGACCACATGTTCTGTCCAAAGAAACATCTGGAACATGTGGCAGTCCGTGTAAGCAGTTTCAAAATCATTAAACTGTGTCCCATGTCATGAATAATTGACCTATAACAAATATTAAACACTATTATTGTGGAATTTGCTGCAGAAGAATATTTGCTGTTACAATAAAAGCTTTAAATGATTTGTAGTATTAAAATTAGATTTTTTTTTTTTAAAAAAAACATAACAAATACATCCAAATCTTTACATGTACAATCAGATATACATTTACATTCCCAGTGAAATCTTTAGATCAAACTGGAGTTAGTGCTTATAGCTGGTACCCTAACGTGATACAAGGCAAAAGATCCAGACACTCTACTGCACTCTTGTGGCACAAATAATAAAATGCACTTCAAACAGTCTTACGTCACTCAGATAGAGCAACATCAATAAAGGCTGCATCTTCATTCAGCACTGGCCAATCACAGTGATACAGTCCTGAAATCTGTGACCGACCAGATCAGCCAATCCTGGCACTGTAACATAACAGAAGTATTTTGTAGAGCGAGTTGATGTGAACATCGGCTCTCCTACTGTTGATATTCTTTGAGAATGCTGTTTGCGATGACTAATCTCTGGATCTCACTGGTGCCTTCATAGATTTCGGTGATGCGGGCGTCGCGGTAGTGTCTCTCAGCAGGCATGTCTGTGACATAACCCATGCCGCCCAGCACCTGGATGGCCTTCGCATTCAAACAAAATACTGATGTTACTGGATCTATGAGATATGTCAATGTTTCTTGCTTTAGAAATAAAAATATATATAATTAACAATATTTCTGTAGGATTACCTGATGGGAGACAAAGGTAGCAGCTTCAGATGCAGCCAGTTTAGCCATGGCAGCTTCCTGGAGAGCAAAGAAACACACTTAGATGCTGTTTTTTGGTCGATCGGATCACAAGTTGAAGAGGGAGACGCATACCCGTTTACCCCTGGTATTTTAATCTGTGTCTTTTGTCCACTTTCAATCACTTCAGTCCTGATTTCTTCAAGGGGAGGGTCTATGGGTGGGGAAATTCTTCAGATCTTACGAGCTAATGGACAAAACAGGCTTGCGCAATTTACACATGAACCACGGAAAAACATACAGAGAGTAGCAGGTTTCATTTCTGCTCTGAGAGCCGGAAGACGCAATGAGTGCGTGTTCGAAATCAGGAATGGTGAGAGAACATTGAGAAATCATTGGCTACTTCATCAACGCAATGTTAGCCCCACCCACTGGCGTGATATGAGATGATGAGGAGAGAAGAGCGATAAAAAATAACTAAAAACAACATTACCTTTCAAAGGATCCTAATGCTAGGAATATGGTTATTTATTTTCAACAATGTGAATGTCTCAGTTGAGCTTTATTTATTTGTATTCGGTACATTTCACTATGGATTCTTTGGTAAATCAATCACATTTCCGCCAGACTTTGCAAACAGACTTTTACGATATGGAATAGATAGTAATGTAAGTAACTGTGCTATTTCTAACGCATGACTTATGTAAATATTCATGTAAGTCAGATGTTCTTTGTCGATGTGTCAGTAAATCAAACCAGTGACTAAATGGTCAACTTCACGTTGTTATTTAAAAAGTGATTAAATTAGTTAGAAAGTGATAAAAGAACGCTCCCTTTACAATCTCTAAAGCTGTCAATCAAATAGAGCGCGGTGGAGCTGTCAATCTCGCGCCAAAACTGCCATTATATTCAATGAATCTCTTATTTACATTGTGTTTGAGCTGTTAGTTATGATGAATACATTCATTAGTGTACAGAAATTGAGTTGCAATGACGAGATCACTGCTTTTTATGCGCTCAACATGTCTGTGATCAGCTACATGCTCATCACTGCAACCTTTCATGCCACGATCTAAATATAATGCCATAGATCTAAATGCACTGCTATAATCATCACTAAGTTAACCTTGAGAGCTGTAAGAGTAAAAGTTTTCGAGAGAGTAATACTAAGCTATTTCATATGCAACGATGTTAGCCAATGTTAGCAGTGGGCGCTTACACTGAAGCCTCACAGCAGACACGCCACTTAAAACAGAGCATTCAAATCAGAGGGCTTAAATCAGGGTAGAATTTTTGATGTAAAAATCATAAGAATATTATAAGTGCACCCAGGAAACATTATAAAAAAATAAAACAATGCAGTTCTTGACCCCTTTAAATCCTGTCTGGCTAGAGAGCTGCCCATAAGGTTTACGCATAAGGTCAGTAGGCGGAGAGTAGGTGGTCTTTAGAGGCTGTTTGAATGCATTTGACCGCATGAGCGTCTACACAATAAAAGCAATAGAATGCGTTTTCAAATACATCTGGAAGTGGTCAAAAGTGGATACTCTCAAAACGTTTTAGACCCCGATAACACCTGTATTTAGCGTCATCCACTTGTGATCCGATCGACCAAAACGCATCTTAATACCAGGTGTAAACAGGGCCGTATATATACATATTTATAATCTAGATTTAATCTAGGGTATCTGGAGTGCATCCAGATACTGTATGAACAAACAGTTTTTTTTTTTTGAGAGCTACTAACCTTAGTAAAAGGTTTCTTTGCATCCCGCAGCAATGCAGCTTTCCAGGTGAGAAGTCGAGCGCTCTCTGTGGCCAAGGCCATGTCTGCCAGTTTAAACTGAAAGTGATATTTATAGATACACTTCAGCAGCTGAATCATTCCAGGGGAAACATGAAAACTTTTTCCACTTCCTTCCTTACCTGTATTGCCTGCAGTTTTCCAATCGGAGAGCCGAAGGCCGTCCTTTTATGAGCGTAATCAGCCGCACAGTCCAGCGCTGCCTGTGCGATACCAAGAGCCTGTGCTGCGATGCCAAGCCGCCCACTGTCCAGAGTTTGCTGTTAGGGAAGCCATTAAACGTAAAACTGTATTAGATCACAAATAAAACAAAGCCAATAAAATGCAAATGTGAAAGTGCTTTTATAACTAGAATGAAATGAAATGGTTTTATTTACAGTAACTTATAGAAGCATTTTAAGTTTGATTGAATCATTTTTACATAGGAGAAAAGCACTGGCATGACAACAGCATGTTAAAATCATACCATTGCAATCTTAAATCCCATTCCTCGCTCTCCCAGCATGTTGCCGAGTGGGATGCGGCAGTCTTCCAGAATGATATTGGCAGTGGATGAAGCTCGAATTCCCAGTTTGTCTTCTTTCTTCCCCAAAGACAACCCCGGATGAGGCATCGGCACTAGGAAGGCACTAATTCCCTGATTTTTTTATTTATTTATATAGAATAAAAAAAATAAATTATCATACTTATATAATTATAAATATATTTCGTGTTTGAAAATTTTCTATTCACTCCTTGAATATCAAGTCAAATGGCTGTTCACATTTTTCTGAAATTTTACAAACACATTCATTACAATTATATGGTATAATCAATCTTTTTCAAATCATTCATCATCAGTACATTCATCACTGCAACTAGCACCTTGTGTTTTAGGCTCTTGTCTGTTGTGGCAAAAACGACGGTGGCGGAAGCATCCCAGCAGTTGGTTATCCAGGCTTTGGTTCCATTCAGAACCCACTCATCTCCCTCCTGCCGTGCCAGTGTTGATGCCGCACCTGCATCGCTGCCGTTTCCTTTATAGCAAAAAAAGCGTCTTCAGCACAACATTTCATTACACATGAGATGAAATCACTGATGTTACGGTAAACATGGCAACTACATGGATTTATAGATATAGTGTATAACATCGCAGCCGTGTTTGTCAGAGCTCACAGAAATGCAGTCGTGTTTACCTGGTTCACTCAGAGCGAAACAGCCCACTTTTTCCCCTGTGGTGAATGGCGTAATCCACTGCTTTTTCTGTTCTTCTGTGCCAAACTTCAGAATCGGACCCAGGTACAGTGACTAAAAACAAATATTTGCTAAATATATGTTTTCAACAGGGCAGCTTAAGGACATTTTTCAAACTGAAAATATACTTGAGAATTTTGTATACTTTTTTTCAGAGCATGCTTTGCAATTACCCAAAATGAATTTTAAAGGGATAGTTCAACCAAAAATGAAAATGTTGTCATCGTTTACTCCCCCTCATGTTGTTCCAAACCTGTATGAATTTCTTTGTTCTGCTGTAAACAAAGTTTGTAACCAAGCGGGTCTTGCCCCCATTGACTACCACAGTAGGAAAAACAAATACTGCTTGGTTACAAACTTTGAACAACATGAGGGTGAGTAAATGATGACAACATTTTCATTTTTGGATGAACTAACCTTTTAATTTGTTTTTTTGTCATTTACTGCCATCACAGTTCGTGAAAAGAGTTCATAGGACCCTTTAAGTAAAGGCTGACGTTTAATGTGTGCATATAAACAGCTTCAGCAGAATTATAAGTAGACGAATAGTAGATACTACATTTGGTGTGACACTTACTTCTTGACTCTTAAAAGAACGTATGAATGTGTGTAGCATGAATGAAATTTGGACGCCATGTTATCAGTGTCATGTGAATCTCAGAAGAAGTTGCTTTTCACCCAGTGTTTTTCGAATACTATGTATTCGGATAAACTACTCTCACTGTTAGGGAAGTACGATTTCGAATTTGAATGTGTAAAAAGCGACTCACATTATTCACACTGACGATTACTCCGGTCGAGGCACATCCTCTGCTGAGCTCCTCCACGGCAAGACAGTACGCAAGATAATCCATCCCAGCTCCACCCAGACTCTCTGGTACCTCTATAGCCATGACACCCATCGCTCCGAGTTCTTGTACCTACACGGGTGGAAATCAACCGCAGTCATCCTCATATGCTCAAATCAAGAGGCAATGACTATTGTAGACTGTGGAGCTCCATGGCTGAGGTTCAACGGGGTGCAAGGTCTGCTTGGTTACAAACATGCTTTCAAATATCTTCCTTTGTTTACAGCAGAACAAAGAAATTCATACAGGTTTGGAACAACATGAGGGTCAGCAAATGATGACAGGATTTTCATTTTTGGTTGAACTATCACTTAAAAATTCATTTTACCTGCTTGGCTGGGAACATGTGATCTTTGTCCAGCTGGGCAGCGATTGGCGCAAGTTCCTTTTGAGCGTAGTCCTTACACGTCTGCCTCATCATCTGGTGCAGCTCGGGCAGCTCCGCTAACTGGGTCAAACAGCGAACGCCATGGCCTACCGCCATGCCTAGAGCTGATAAATAAAGAAAGGGGATGATGTCTGCATGTATACTGTATAAATTTTCAAATCAATAATGATAAAACTGCTTAAGAGAGCAATTAATGCGACACGGATTAAACTTCATAAATGACATCTATCTTGTGAATGTGTGAACAATTCATTAGCCACGCCCACTATAGGTAAAAAGGAAGAATTTACATTTATATACATTTAGTCACTTTGCAGACGCTTTTATCCAAAGCGACTTACAAGGGGAGCAATTACTACTAATGACTACTAATTTATTCTTTCAATCTTTATTATAATACAATTTATTATCTTATATTAATAGCATTCATAATTAATTTAATTTATAACTAATAACTAATTTAATTTGGCATATTTTTATTTTTAAATAGTTAAAAAAAAAAGCTATTTGTAAATTGGTTCCGACAACTGAAATTTTACAATTTTAGCTTTGTGACAGCACTAGTATTAAGTACAGCATACATTTCAATACAAAAAATGCATAAATTGCGATACTAATGCATTATCTAATCAATGGCTTACAGACATTAGAACAAATATGTGACTATTACAATTATAAGTCAGATACTATATCTCACTGAATATCGCATATATATATACACATATATACAAATTGTATTTTAAATATTTCTACGATCCATTTATTTATATAAATAATAGAAAGTTTACGCGCATGCGCAAAAACTGCAGTGTAAATGTAGGTGAAAAGTCACAGAAAGCCTGCGCAGGATCCAGAATAGCTACATATAATGTAAAAAAAATGCATTAAATGATATAATTGTGTTTGTGTACAAGTACAATAGCTTCCACAGAACAATTGCACAGACTAATTTCACCGTTCACCCCCAATGACATTTGTTTTGAATGAAACCGTCAGCTGTCAGGGTAAAGATTAAACCCATACACGACAATAACCCTCTAAAATAATACAAACACATCAAACTGACATTTCATTTGTAATTTAACGTGTTATGGCTAGTCATGGAGAATCCATTTTAAATGAAGTTTAATTTCAATTTCAATTTTGACTAGTTTATTGTCTTAATTTAAAGACCTAGTCAAAACAGCGTCATATAAAGGAAATAATTATGTTCTATGCTAATTATTCAATTTCCAAAAGTTTAAATAAAGCAGCTGCAAATGCATCCAGCGATATATTACATGCTCACAGAGTCGCTCATGAGCTGTGACTGACATACAGTAATAATCTTCAACACTACTGACCTCTCCGTGCTTTGAAAAGCGCCGCCATCTTGGCTCTAAAGGATCTGCATTATGTCACTACTCGATACGTACCGGAAACACGATTTGTTCTGCGCATGCGCGAATTTACGGCCACTTCCTGTCATCGATTTATAGTGACGTGCTGGAGAATGACATCTGATAGTAATATTGATTCTTTTGCGTTTTATGTGCATATTCAAGAATTTCTCTCAAAAGGAGAAATTCCTGACAATCCCACAGAGTGTATGGAGTCAAGATGAAAGTGAGACGGGCGTCTATGAATTTTACTATCAAAGGTAACTATGGCCCAATTTCACAGACAGGGCTTGGATTAAGCCAGGATTAGGCCTAAATTCAATTATGGTCAAGTAGATTTAATAAATTTACCGTAGAAAAAAAACAAAAAAACATTGCTGGTGTGCATCTTGAGACAAAACAATGGCAGTCACATATTTTTGACATCGCCAACTTGTCAACTACCTATTTTTCTCGACATTTTGTTAAAAAAAACTTGTTGCTTTTTAGGTCAGATCTTGTCACCGCTGCCAGTTAAATGACCCAATCAAGACTGTTGTGCCAGTCTTACATTCCATTAAGGTACTGCTTACAATGTTTTAGCATACTGACGAGACTAACCAGCTAGTCTTAAGCTTGTGTACAGTTTTACCTGCAGTTGGTTGATGCAGATTTTGTGTCATGCAGGTAAAAGAAGCTTGGGAGGTGCTTGGTTTGGATTTGATTGGACCACTGCCAGAAACGGCACGCAACAACAAGTATGTCCTTACGATGACAGACCTGTACACCAAGTGGGTGATTGCAGAACCCATGCAATCTAAGACAGCAGCTGAGGTGTCTGCAATAATAACCACAAAGTTGTACTTGTTCGGCATGGTTAGGAAAATCATTACAGACCAAGGGAAGGAGTTTGTCAACGAGGTGAAGTTTTGTAAAGGTAAACATGAACTAACCACGAGCAATACATTTGTTACTGTATTTACTAGTCCTCGTTAACGTTAATGAAAATACAGTTGTTCATTGTTTGTTCACAGTGCATTAACTAATGTTAACAAGGTTTTAATAATGCATTAGTAATAAAGACAGTCTGCTTTCGCAACAGGAAGCGGTGTGAGAGCGGTCGTATCATGTGACCATGACGTCACGGCGACGTTATTGTTTCGTTTTATTTGTTTGAGCATTTTCATTTTATATTATTATATTAATGTATATGCATTCCAAATGTAAGTAAATTAAGTTTTAAATCATAGTAAAATATTGCAATACTAATGAATACAATAATTGGCTTACATACATTAGACCTAATTATTTATTTGAGTTTGTAATTTAATTTTACATGATCATTATATTCATTTATATTTATTTGAACTGTCAAAGTAAAACGAGTTTCACTCTTTATTATGATAAAGCAATGAAATCACGGAGCAAGACATTTCAATAAAAAACGTTGGACCAAATTTGTGAATATTACAGAATTTACATGGCAATTCAAATTTACATAGTTATGTTAATTTATTTATTTGAATTTTACTTTTAATTTATATAATTGTATATTTGATTTATTTATTTATATATATATACATTTAAACATGATTTTCCCAAGCATGATATTTTTTGTTGGTTGATTTGTTTGTTTTTGCACAAAATATTTCTAATAGAAAAAATTAAAGAGACATTTTCCCTATAGGAAATTTGAATGTTTTTAGCCTAATGAATTGTGTATTTGTGTTGTTTTACTGATTAATGCTGATGATAAAATTAGGAAAGAGTAACAAGGCAAATCAGCTTTTTTTTGTTTTTCCAAAACATGTTTATTATTGGCATCATAAAAAGTCAGTTAGATGTCCTGGACAATTTAAATGAATCTATTCTGGGTGGGAGAAGTCAGAGAAAAGGGGGAGGTACGGGGATAAAAAGTGCCATGAAGGCTAGTTGCTGTGCTGCAAGACCGCAGCGAGGTGAGTTCACTGTTTAGCGGCGGTCAGATTGAAGCAGCCGCGCTGGTGGAACTGCATGTCCCTCACACGGCGCATGGACTGAATCTGAGGCTGGAAGGCGCAAAACTCGTTGTAGTGTCTGTAGTCGCCGCACTCAAACAGATACTGGTATCCTCTGTAGCCGGGGTACTGGTATCCCACCCAACTTCAGAAAGAGAAAGAGAGTCATTCAGAAGGTGTAAAAAGATTGGATATTATTGCTATTCATTTGGATTTGTTACTCACGCTCCACCGGGGACCCTCACGCTGCCCACTCTGTCGCAGAAGCCATGCGCCCACAGGGTTGGCACATCATCCTCCTGGATCTCCATCTTGTTGCCCTTGAAGTCGGACAGCTCAAACAGGCAGATCTTGTGCTCCATGGGGTCCTGCACGCATTACCGCGAATTAGCAACACGCATTTGAATTCAGTTAGTGCAAAGGAGCAGTTGCGAGTGTCATACCATGCGGATGGGTCTGAGGGACATGAGACAATCACTGCGGTAGCTGTTTGACCAGGTGTCCCAGCGAGGATACTCGCCCTTCTCCAGGATGAACATCTCGCCACGGAAGTTAGTCTGCTCGAAGGCAACAAAGCTGAAGGCATGCACATCAGGGAGAGATGTGCACCAGACAGGGGATGGAAAAAAGAGGGATGGAGGGATGACAGCATGAGATTCCAACAAAACAAAACACTAATTCAAAAGCTAATCCTAATCCTCAAATAACACTGGCTCTATGCTTTTCCCATCCACATTAGATGCAATTGGTCAATGACTTACGGGCCGCACTCAACAATGATACTGCGGACTCTGTCCATTCCGCGTTCACAAACGTTCATGCACTCATTCTGGACCTCCATCATCCTGCCCTGGAAGTTCTCCTGGTCGAACAGGAAGATCTGCAAGAGAAAAAGACCATGTCTTTAATCATCTGAAAAATGAAGGTTTTTGCAGTGATGTTATAGAACAAGGGTGTCCAATCCTGCTCCTGGAGGTCCACTGTGCTGCAAAGTTCAGCTCCAACCCCAGTTAAACACACCTGAACCAGCTAGTCAAGGTCTTGTTAGGCATTCTAGAAACTTCCAGGCAGGTGTATTGAGGCAAGTTGGAGCTAGGACTCCAGGACTGACTTTGGACACCCCTGTTATAGAAGAACATTTTTGGGATCCATCTTAAAAGAACCACTTTTCTTAGTGTGAAGAACATTGTAATAATCTAATTAACCTTTTTCGCAATAAGGATTCCATGGATGTTAAAGGATCTTCATTGAACCATAAATTCAAATGAAGAACTTTTTTTTTAAGACTGCAGAATAATCGTTTTGATTCCCCAAAGAGCTGTTCTTACAAAGAACATTTAATAATATAAAGAACTACTTCCACTATAAAGAACCTTTTTTCCAATGAATATTAAAAGATCTTCATGGAACCATAACATTTTAAGTGTGTAGGTTTCATGCTAATGACAACTCTTTAGGTAGTTTGTCTGCCAAAATCAAGTACCTCAAACAAGCTGAACGCAGATACACTGTAAAAAAATAATTTTCATGACTTATCACAATATTTTTCCTTTGTCAGATCAATTTAGACAATTAATGTGGTTCAGATAACATCATATTTTGAGTTTCTGTTGATTAAATCAATCGCCTTCATTGTATTAACTCAAATTTTTAATTTCAATGACCTCTAAATTTTAAGGCAACCAGGTAACTTACTTTTTTAAGTTAAGCATTCTTTTTTTACAGTGTACTTACTCTGTAGTTACCCATGGATCCGGGGTCTCCGGTCTTGGAAGCCTTGCTGGTGGCGGCAGGGGCGGGAGCTCCCTTGTCCTTGGCATCAGTGCCCTGGTTGGAGGCGGACTTGGTGGCCTGAGACATGGTGAAGGGGTTCAAGAACGTCTGTGGGAGAAAGAGCAAAGGGTGTGGAAAGGTCGTGAGGCTTGAAATTAGTGGATATATTCCAAAATATCCAATGGGGCTGGTGTTGTGGGACAGGGGCTGAATGTTAGGAATTGTAGGGTTTGGGCTTTGCGTTTCAAATGGCTGCTTTCAATCCCACAAAAGCCAAAATGGAAAATAAGTGAATTCCCTACTACATCCATGAGATAATAGTGAAGGGATTCCTTGCTGTAGAACAGCTTTTGCTGTATCCATTTCACCTGGGCTCTTACCTGCTTGAGTACAGCTGTGCTGGGATGGCTGGCTCGTGCTGGCCCCCTCTGACCAGTGCTCTATCTTTTATACCCTGGCAAGGGGAGTACAGAGGCGCTCGGCGTACAATAGAAACACGTCGTCATCAGAGTTTGCCTGTGCCAAAGCCGCAGGGTCATCGCATAGCCCAGAAGGCTCTCCCCGCAGCGCCTGTAAGCATTTTACTGTCAATGGAAAGCCCTGACAATTGCACTTTCCCCTTTTAGCCAGCACTCAATGCTATAGGCTACATATGGACGAAAGGTATGCACACAGGTCAGAGGTCACGTGATGCTAATCCGCTCTACTCTGCTCTCTAATGTGCTTTCTAACTCTCTTGAGTTTCACAAGAAATACATGCTGTGATGCTTGCATCAGAGTTACACACTGATTTCAAATGCTTTCTTAATGTTTACTAACATCGTTGAAGAGCAACAAAAAATTACATATATAATAGAATATAATATGTGTAGTTATTATCATTAGATATCTTTTCATTATGTCTATATGTGTGTGTGTGTGTGTGTGTGTGTGTGTGTATATACATAGTTTAGTCATAGTTCAGTCATGAAACTGTAGAGGGCGCAGGCTGATGGGTCCTTAACGCAAGCTAATGATAATTACAGCAATAACTTCTTGGCACAAGCTGATTGGTCCATGTCACTTCTGCAGCCAGTGAGCTTGTTGCTCACACACTTAAATGGCTGGTTGGTTACATTCCCAATAGCAGTGCGATTCAGAGTTCCTCTAAAACCCTCCGCCTTCCCCAGCTCCACCTGTATAGATCTGCTATGAGTTATTGATATATGCTAATTATGTCTTATACTCGCAGCAGCGTATCGCGTATGTAAGTTCCAGTACTTGCTCTGCAGCAGCAGCAAGAATCTAAAACAACAGCAGCAGCAGCGTAGATCTATTCTGCCAAGACCAAATACATTAACGTTGTCATATCCATTACCATGGTAACAATCTTCCAAGAGTTGTCATGATTGAAATATATGTATTTATCATTTTAAAAAAATGTTTGAAAATGTAATAGTAAGCCTAAAAAGGATTAGGAATCATTCTGTTTCTCATCATTTCTTAAGATTAATATCACGTTTTAAATGGAACATTAAAGTGTGCTTGTGTCTTTAAATGTAGTATATGTGATCGCAGATGGAGAATGAGCTTGTTATGCAACAGAGGGATCCCACATGGAGTTCCACAGAATCTCACAGGAACTCTTTGAACCTGCACTATGAGAGATACGGCTACAATCTTCTAAAATGAATGCTGCAATAACCCTGTAACAACTGCAATGTGAGCCTCTCCTTTCTGACTCACTAAATGATTAGAAATAACCTTTGAAAAATAGGAGCAGCCTAGAAACCTTAACATGATTTAGCTTTATAGAAGGCTGTTTTTATCTATCTTACTTTATATAACGGTTGTAAATGTTGTGTTTTTTTCTGACATGAACTTGAGCTGCATTTTATAAATGAAATGTGCTATATACAAATAAAAGGTTTATTATTAGAGTTGGTTTTTTGCTTTTTTAATTTCATGTTAAATTTCCTTTATTTGCATTGATTATAAACGCCAGAATTCTGCGTTTACTGATAAAAAAACAACAAATAATCCAGAGTGGTTGGATCATTTCTGCCAGGGTTTCCCTAGGGCATGGAGATGGAACTGCAGGGGGTTTGTGTGACTATGAAAGTGCCAGTTCTGAATTATATAAACAAAAACATATAACCACAATAAATATGCAACAAATGTAGAATATTACAATAACATACATTATCGTTCAAAAGTTTGGGGTCAGTAAGATTTTGATTTTAAAGAAATCAATACTATTAGAATTGTATATTAGCATATTAGAATGATTTCTGAAGGATCATGTGACACTGAAGACTGGAGTAATGATGCTGAAAATTCAGCTTTGATCACAGGAATAAATTACATTTTACAATATATTCAAATAGAAAATGGTTATTATAAATTTTAATGAAAGGCTTGGTGAGCGTAATAGAATTATGGCATTAAAAAATCTTACCGACTTCAAATATTTGAGGGTATTTTGCAAGTGCATTGTAAAATTCATTATTTCTCTCATTACATTTTGAAAGGTTATTTAAAATAATTGGGGGTACTTTGAGTAAATCATTTAGGTCATAGGTTTTCATCTGAAAAGAAACATCTAGAATATATAAGAGCATCGATAAATAATCACTTCAGCATGTTTATTTTTTAATGTTTTTTTAAAGTGTGTAAATGGCTTTTTTCACACTTTTTCCATTATGTGAAACTATTAAAAATTTAGGGACCTAAATGCATATCCAAAGGTTATCTATATGTTTTTAACTAATTATTCTGAAACATTGTTGTTTACATCACACTGCAAACATATGATTCATTAAATTTTAATTTCTGTAAGTGCATATCATCACAGTAGACGTGCAGTGACCTCCCCTGCCGTCAATCATTCTTTTTAACGCCTTCACCGAGCCACAACAAGAGCATTAAAATGGAACGGGGCCAAGCCGACCGCATCTCTCCCTGAGCGTGACAGCGCCTCAGATCCGTGTCGGCCCTTAACATGTGACTCGTGTGCATCCAAGTCCGAGTGTTCAGGCCTGGGCGCAGAGATTGGCCCGGCGGGGATAGTGTGGCGTTTGCACTTCTCCAGCTGTATAGATTTAACCCCTCCTTTGTCAGCTGGACAATGACAGGCCCCTCCCTCGCTGCTGAGCCGGGGCTTTTAATGGGCCCTTTGCCAGGGGAGGCTTTAAAAGGGTGGATGCACATGCCCAGCTTTCACTCTCACATCAGGACGTCCCAAGGGCATCGAAGCGAGGTGAGTTCTTCTCCGCTACGGGCCCGTTGTCTGTCCCCCCAACTCCCTCATACGTTTATACTTCCACCAGCATCGGCTTCTTTTAGAGAGGCCTTCATGTTTGGTCCGATAACTAGAGAGTGACTCAAAAAACAGTCAATTTAGTCAAATTTCTGCTGATGCAAAATCTCATTTAGCTGCTCACCTGCATTCTGGTGTGTGTTAGCGTGATTGTGAGACATTATTTTGGCATGTGTTTGCCTTTAGCGCAAGTTAATATGTTTAATCTGCAACTTGTACCAACTTGCTCTTTGTTTTCAAGCAGACGAGATGACTCACCATTGCACCAAGTTCTCTGGCCATTGGAAGGTATGCTTGACAGAGCTGTCACTCATCAAGATCTGCAAAACAAGTTTCTGTTTTCCAAAGAATCTTACTCAAGTCCAAAATGATTGCATAATGATTGCAAGCGCATTATCTGGAAGGTTTTGCTATAATTCGATGGAATAATTCCTGATATGTAACCACTGGTGTCGAACTTTTATAGCAGTTCACATCCCATTTGCTCTGTTCCCCAACATGCAAGTCTTTAATTGTGTCCTTAAAACCTTTAAAGGTGCCCAACCTCTGTCTTCCAGATCATCGTGTACGACGAGGAGTGCTTCCAGGGTCGTCACCATGAGTTCACCTCAGAGTGCTGCAATGTCATGGAGTTCGGTTTCGAGTCCGTGCGCTCATTGAGAGTGGAGAGCGGAGCGTGAGTGTTTTCTCCAAAGTCTTTGTTCGATAGTTTACATGAGGTTTGTGCCAATTATTTTGACTAACTGTGACTCTGCATTTGGGAAGAAAGGGCACACAAACATGATTTGACCCTTCATACGCATGAAAAACAACTCTAAAAAGCTAAAAGCAACATCAAAATTAGATTTTGGGTTTAAACAAAGAGTTGTAGATGGTGTTGCTATGCATTTTCTACAGTTCTAAGTAGTTCTACGCATGTTGCCTTATTCTAGGAGGTTGCTAGGGTGTTTCTAGGTGATTGCTAGGATATTCTCAGTGGTTTCTTAGTCAAAAAAGCCCAATTCTCGATTCTCTAGATGTGGCTGAGGTCTTGCCCTTAGAGGTAAGTCTGTTTATCATTCATGTTGTATAACAAACAGCTCTAGTTAAGTGCCAGAAGTTTAGGGATAATGGTTTGTTAAAATCACTAACCCTAGATATGAGTAATAGTAATAGATTCTTGGTCAGCAGGGTTTTGTGTAGCAACCATGTCCATTTTTTGAGCAAGCATGTCACTTAAGAAGTGTTGATGTTTAAGGACGGTTTGAAATGAAATGTTCATGGGCCAATATATAAACTGACACTGCAAGTATTATTTTATGCTGATGACGGAAATGTTTTATCTTTGCACTGAGCTCTTTTTTTTGCACTTTCTAGGCAAATTATTTTTCTTTATGAAATCTTCTACCATTATACGTGCGAGCTCGAACGTTAATACACTGTGAAAAATGATTTCTCGAAGATTATTGGAGAATGTTTCCCAAGAAAATGTCATTTCAGTCTTCTATTTCAAAATCTCATTTTTAAATTGATGTTGTCTTTTTTGTAATCATTTATGAAATTTACTAGCAAATTAAATCGATTAAATCTGTCGAATCGATTAATTGCGATTAATCGGATCTAACATAAAAGTTTATGTGTATGTGTTTATATGTATATACATATATATATATATATATATATATACACGCACACAAGTTATATTCACAAACTTATTTTAGATGCAATTAATCACATTTAACAAAGTGGTAAGATTTACCAACTTTTATTTTAGATGCGATTAATCGCGATTAATCGATTTGACAGCACTAAAACACTAGCGATAATTTCAAACAATTTTCACTCAGAAATTGCTAGAAAATTTCATAAATAATTAAAAAAATGACAATTAACATCAATTTAAAAATTAGACTTTCAAATAGAAGACTGAATTGACATTTTCTTGCAAAACATTCTCCAATTTTTGTTCAGTTTTAGTAATTTTGTTATGTGCTTTTGTCATTTTTATTAGTCTTTTAATATTTCTTTTTTTATTATCAGATTTAGTTATTTTAGCACTTCAACCTAAACCAAGGCAACATTTCTATTTTTTTTCTAAATTTTTCATCTCATATGTGTATTTTATTTTAGTTTTATTTCACTTTTCACTCTAATTTTAGTTAACCATAACAACACTGTGGCACACAAGTTCTGCCAAGGCCCGTGTTTTTACCCTGCGTTTCTCTACAGGTGGGTGGGCTATGAGCACGCCTCTTACCAGGGTCACCAGTTTGTGCTGGAGCGCGGAGAGTACCCTCAGTGCGATGCCTTTGGGGGAAGCAATGCTTACCACATCGAGAGAATGACCTCCTTTAGACCCATTTCCTGTGCTGTAAGTTCACTTAACAAACCATATCATACATAAATGACTCAACCTGTACTGGTTTTCTTTTACAATATCCTAAAATGATTGCAATTAATTGAGATTATAACCATAGTTTTGGGTATTGCATTGAAAAAAATAAATGCTCCATGTCATTATGCTTGATATGATTCTACCCAGAACCACAGGGAGTGCAGAATGACCATCTATGAGAGGGAGAACTTCCTGGGTCGCAAGGGAGAGCTCAGTGACGATTACCCTTCTCTTCAGGCTATGGGATGGTGCAACAACGAAGTGGGTTCTTTCCGTGTTCAGTCCGGAGCGTGAGTATCTGCTTGGGTTCTTCTATTTTTCCCTTCAATGCTTCCATTTAATTTTTCATTTGGCTTCTTTTTTGTTCAACGCTATCTATCCTTCAGGTTTGTGTGCTACCAGTTCCCTGGTTATCGTGGATACCAGTATATCATGGAGTGTGACCGCCACTGTGGGGAGTACAAACACTTCAAGGAGTTTGGCTCCCATTGCCAGACCCCTCAGATCCAGTCCATCCGCCGTATCCAGCAGTAACGGATTTCTCCTTGCCCTTCTCCTTGCAAAAACTCTCATGCCCCTTTCTACCCAATGCTAAATAAACTGTCTTTCTTAAACCTCACTGACCTCCTGTTATAGATCTGTGTCCAAAAAAAAGAAAATTTGCATTTATTGAAACCTCAAAGCAACAGTGGGGGTTTTTTGGACACTTTAAAAAAAATTAAAAATAAATAAATAGTGTGCCTTTTTATTACAAATTGTTTGAAATTGGTTTTTATGAAGAATATTTTTTTTAGCAAACAGATCGAAGCAAACAGAGTGCACTTCACCTTTTTTCCGCCAGAGGGAGCAATAAACCTACAAGCCAAATGTAGCAAAAAATAATCAGGTTTAATTAGAAACAAAATATATTTAGCACTCTTTCGAGAATAAACGAAAACATTCCATAACATGTACCTTAAAATGATGAAGTTTAAATACCATTGTTTGTCAGTTTTAATCATATGACCAGGAACTGAAATAGGAAACCCAAACAAACAAACAAACAAACAAACAAAAAGCGCTATGTTTTTTCTAGACACAGTGTTGATAAAAGAGGTGGGATGCGCTTACACAACGATTTTATTTAGATAACATGGCGCGGCCATCAACAGACACTAGACTCCTACTACGACGTAGCCACGGCTTATAAATATTAATTACGTAATGTGACGTGCGCCAGCTGATTCGCTGAAAGGTGAGTGGGCGCTATTCAGACGGCGAATTACAAAGTCCTTTTATGGAGAAGGCTTGACTTATGAATATTAATGAGGTAACGTGACTGGGCGCTTCAGGAAGGTTACTAAGCAACGTCAGCACGATCTATTTAATATGCATAACTCGAGCCTTCGCCGTAGTAGTTTTGCGTGCTTCGATTTTTACGCTTTTATTTAAGAGTCGAGGACAAAAAGAGACATAAAACAAAAAACAACAACACATTTCACACAAAAGCCACCACGAAAATGTAAATACAACGAGACTATATACAGCCAAGAGTCTTCTACTGGGTAATTTCGCGTCCTGCCTCACTGGATTTCAGCTCCGCCTCCTCACAACGTTCCAGTTCCTTGTTTTGCAACACCAGCGCCGGGTTTTACGTCGAGCCGGCCACTGGGAGGAAGTGCAGCTCTCAGAAGAGCCTGAATTTCACTTCACGACGCGCCGTGGGGGCTCAGCTCACACACAAGCACTAAAACAAGAAAATAGCCGTATATTCCCACCTGGATTAACCATTGGGAAACCTCGAGAAGCACTCTTTGAGTGGAATCGGACTGGAGTGTTTTATGTGGACGAATGCTGTGTTTTTGTTGAGCGATGTCGGAAGAGATGAAGTCTTGGATCTGCGACCCAAACACGGATGGAAAAGAAAAGAGTGGTTTGTTTCGGCAGTAACATCGACAATTCAGATCTCTTTTGGAGGAAAGTACATTTAAAAGCACAGAACGAAGCGTATTGGGGTTAAAAGTCACGTCGTGTTGTTGTGTTTTTTTCTGTCGAAACTCGTAGTTTCGCCCATTTAAGCTCGAGTTTGAAAAGCACAGCCATGCACATGAAGTTCCGCAAGATCTAGCGCAGAGATTTCAGGGTGAACTCCTTTTTTCTGTTTTTATTTACGGAAAAGCTGTGTTTCTCTATATATCCCTGCCTTGCCGTTTCATTGGACCACGTTTTGCGACACTATCGCGACTTCTTTTTTTTTTAGAAAAAGGAAACTAGGATTGCTTTCGTTCACATTGGCTTATTTCCTTTTCTAGCGCCCCCCCTCATCTGTAGGTTACAGTAGAGTAACATCTCAGCCGTTTTTGCTCAGAGCACACCTCTCGTTATATAAATAAATTGACGAGCAAGCAAATCCAGTTAAGGAGGAAAACCCGTCTGCATCGCAATGGACTTGCCACATCAAATCCCAAGTAGTTTAATTTCGGCTCTTTAATTGGCTTGTGAGATCAAGCAGAGGAGTGACTGGCAGATCTCAGCAATCGTGCTACAAAAATGGGGATTTGTTGGTGATATTACCTGGATATTGACATATATGCATATGCTGTTTAGATCTTGAATGTTTTCTCGCATTTGTGGATATTCAGGAAACAATCCAGCCCGTGTCGCACCGATAGCCATTATTTATGTTTCTCCAACCATTGGGCTTCAGATTTCCACCATCTTTTAAGGAGCTTTAATATTATGTGCGGTCCGTTTTTATGCTGGTAAATGTGATTAAACAGGGAAATATTGGCGCGTGCTAGTCGTCCATTTTCATGCCTTACTGTGTTTTTGCAGCGAGCTGGCTTGCTTTATTTTAATACCCTAAGGATATCGTCTTGTTTACGACTTATTTTCTATATCTTGTTGGTGTTAACGGGGATTGCTCGATCGTTTTGAAAAGAGGATCATCTTGGGGATTGATTTCATTTGACACTGACGGGCCAGCTTGCGTGTATTTGCGGTTACCGCCGTTGTATCCATCCATCTGAACGCTCAAATTCACTCGCGTGTCAGTTTTTTTAACAGTCGTTATACCGGCAGTTCGCGTTAAACTCACCCAAATGAGTGCTGGATGGGGGCATCAGCAGGCTAGAATCGCTTAATCGATATTATCGTCATCACCATCGACAATTATTACTGGAGATGATGCCATGCACATATATTCTTCCTCTCTGAAACACGAAGCCGCAATTCCAGTGGACCTGAGGGTGACGTTGCTTCATAGATAGCACCCTATTGAGTGGATTTTTGTTCTTCTGTTTTGTTTTTTTCCTCGTGTATTTTCCACGATGGTTGTTTTCTGAGAGACTTTTAGCGGGGAAACGAGATAATAAAGCAACTGAGGCTGGAATAGATGTTCGCGCCTCTCTCGCACTTCATCTTCATCATCACTACCACAGCTCCCGCGCTCGTCTCGCGCTGATTCCGCCCGCCCGCGCGCGAGCGCGCAACATCACCGTTCCCTCACGTCCCCCTCACGGCTGGTTCTGGTACCGTTAACGACTCGGTTCGACCCAGAGGGCTCGAAGATGGCGGACCTCGAAGCGGTTCTCGCCGATGTCAGCTACCTGATGGCGATGGAGAAGAGCAAATCTACTCCAGCGGCCCGGGCGAGCAAGAAAATCATCCTTCCCGAACCCAGGTAAACAGAACGAGTCTGCCTCATGCACATTATGCTAAATATTTTATTGTGAAAAGGACGTGTCAACACATTTTCCATGTATTTTGACTGAATATTCGTAATTTGACGTTAGAAATTCCCTGTCACCATCTTTAGTAATGGCCTCTCTTGTACAACACAGGGTTTGCAATACTTCTTGCTTTCGTTGAAAAAGTACTATGATATTGTCGGATAAGCTACTCGTTTATATGCAGTTATACTTTAGTATTTCCATATTGTTTAATTACTTTAGAATGCCGTGCATAACGATAGTATGAATATTACATTTAGGCCTGTTCTGAGAACAGCGCTTTACCATGGTAACACCACAGTACTTTTTTCTAAGCCTTGTCTCAATCCTAATTATTGGTGTTTTCTTGTGTTTAAAAAGCCTATGTCACCCATTTTGTGCTGTGTTTAGTGTTTTTGAGGTTGTTCAGCACTTACTGAGGCCTATTGGGAAAATTCCCCCGTGTGAATCAATGGCTCTTATCACCTGTAGATTTGCACCAGGTTGAGGGTGATATTCACTGTAAACAGGTCGAAATTCTGACATTGGCTTCACATTTGGACTTACGTACTCCATAAGGCATACACATCCCCTTTGTTGGGGTTTTGTGTGACTTAAATGGAAACCTAGAAGACTACAGTGTCTTTTGTAATGGAGTATAAATGTGAATGATTCTCGTCTAGTAACATTCAGTCTGTTGATATTTTCCATTTGATTACAGAAATAACCAACAGATTATATGTACATAAAGCACTTCATATCGGGTAGGCATTCAACAATACCTGCCCCTCAGAGAGCGAGTACCGGAATCAGATGGAAATACTAAATCGTACTAAACATAATTAGATAAACCTTGTATATTTTCAATTATGGTTTTGGTTGGAGTCGAGTGCACCTGATCTCTCTGATATCACGTTAAAGTCTCTTGTGTGTATTGGATTTTTTTTTTATTGCCACTGTCCGAAAACCGTAAAAGTGATAAATTGGCGATGCCGTCACTTTTTATGTAGTTATTTGGCCGTTTACAACCCTATCGGGAGACTGAACAGTGAACACTGCAAATGTTGTTTAAACCTGCTTCTGGTAACAAACCGAGGCCAAAGCAAAAGGAAACGGTATTTCAGATTTCATAGTTTGCTCATCTCATGGGATCACTATGGTGATTTGACTGTCAGTTTACAATGTAAAGCCTGTAGTTCAACACAAAGGTTTTATTGTACAGTTTACATGAGCGCGTCTCAATATAGACTGTGCAGTCGGGGAATTGCAGCAGCTGGAATGTTTTTAAAGTTTATATAACACTTAAAAGTGATTAGTGATCTCTCGGTGCAGCTCAAGGATTTTTTCTACTGGCCCAGTCGGGCCGGTGGTTCAAATTCTGTGGCCCCATTACAAAAAAGTATTTAATAAATAAAATAAAATGGGTGTTTTCGTTAGGGATGGGCATTTTTCAGAATGTATTTGAATATTTTGAATATTCGATTATCGTACAGAACGTTATTGCGTTTAGGTTGTGCGCTCAGTAGGGCTGGGTATCGATACAGATGTGATTCGATTTGGATTTTCGTTTTGATTCAGTGATTCAATTTTCACTGGCCCCACCACAAAAAAGTAATGTGAATTATATAATTATTGTTTTTGTTGTTTTTGACCCATGTATCCATGTATTGTAATAAGTTTATGACAACAACACCAGAGCCAAAACTACTATCTGACTAAATTTCAAACATTATTAAAGACAACGGTCATTTATAAAAATGAACAAATAGTCAAACTACAAGCAATAGCACAAATAAATAAATACAATAGAGCAAAGATACAAAGGAAATAATCAGTGATTTTCACATAGGTCTAACAGTAGTTTTCAGGTACCGAAATTGAATAAAGTAATCAAATCTAAAATAACACTGCATATATCGTCACTGTACGAATGAAATAAAGGTTAGGCTAATCTTAAAAAAGTTATTCAGTGATTTGTGAATACAGTGATGGACAACTTGCATTCATCATAGTATCACCACCACAACGAGAACTCGGTTTCACCCCACAGTTGATTGAGTTTTGGGCTGCCCGCTAATAGTTGACTGTTAGTCGACGAGAAGAGGCTTAGTCGACCAAAACTGGTTGTAGGTCAGTTGCAGGCAAAAAAAACCTCCACAGGATGTGGCGAAATCATGCAGTCTGTGATGGACAAATCGGTAATGGCAGGAAATCCAAACATTCATCATTCATTGTCCTCAGTAAACCTCAATTGTATATCAATAAATTAAGATGTTCAGACAGTCTCCTGTTTTTTTTTTCTCTCGCCACATTCATTACGTTTGCCGGTGCGCTGCTGCAAGCTTTATGCGTGTGCGTGAATGCTGATTAAACTATGTATTATTTATAGGTGATTAAAGGCTTGTTATTATGATTTGTTTAGTTTATTAATATATTCGCACGATTAGTCGGTTAATCGCTTAAATGAACGATTACTAGTCGACTAGAAAAATCTTTAGTCGAAGGCAGCCCTGCAGTCTAAAGTTTGCATTCTTGTGGATACTTGCTAAGACCGGTGTTTTGACATTATTTTGTGTGTGTTTGACCGTTTAAGTGCAATAAGCAGTGGAAAGAACTTAATTTGGTAGTTGCAAGCTGTTTAAGGCGCTTTTATATGTGGGTATTTTGAGTGTGAGCGCACAGAAAACAGTCTCTCAGAGAAAGCATGAGTACTGAGTTGTTTGAAATCACTTACATGTTTTAGTTGGCAAAGATGTGCAAATGATAAACTAAACGTGAGTGGAAGTCAGCTCGCTTGCAGTCCAGAGGCAATGTGCTGATGTGAAGCCATTAGTGTGTTTTGAGAGAGGGAGAAGACAAGGTACTGCTGAATCACTCACACTGTTTTTTGAAATTACGTCTCAGAAATTAGTGATTTGATCTGTGTGGATTAAATTTCTCATTCAACCAACATGTTATAGTGCATAAATGTTTGCAAAATTTCCCGCGTTGTAAATGCAAAACCTGCAGGAATTAGTAAAATAGGCACATTACGAAATTCAGGCCCTGATGATGGTAGTAATAATAATAATAATGTATTGCTATGTATTCCTAAAAAACACCAGTGTGAATGTGATGTGGACTTTAAAGTTCAGGTACAATTCAATGCAAAGACTTTACTCTGTTCAATTTGGTCAAATCACTTTGCTTCAGAGTGCCCAGATTGACGGAGTTCACTTTAAAGTGTACTAGCCTCCAAACACTGGTAAAGATATAATAATTTTGTCTAACTTGTTGCTTAAATTGTTTGTTAAATGTAAGGTTGCATGCATTAACCTCTGTGTTCATGACTTTTCTTTTGTAGCCTGCTGAAAAAACTTTTGTACATTTTTAAAGGATTAGTTCACTTCTAAATTTTAATTTCTTGATAATTTACTCACCTCCATGTCATCCAAGATGTTTATGTCTTTCTTTCCTCAGTCGAAAAGAAATGAAGGTTTTTGAGGAAAATATTCCAGGATTTTTCTCCATATAGTGGACTTCAACAGGGTTCAACAGGTTGAAGGTCCAATTGTCAGTTTCAGTGCAGCTTCAAAGAGCTCTACATGATCCCAGACGAGGAATAAGAGTCTTATCTAGGGAAACGATCGGCCATTTTCTAAAAACAGAAAAAAAACGATATACTTTTTAACCATAAATGCTCCTCTTGCACTGCTCTGCAATGCGCGTTACATAATCACGTTGGAAAGGTCACGTGTGAAGTAGGCTGAAGTGTCGTGGTTGGGCAACTCGTTTTTACATTTTTTTTTTTTGTAAATGCCGTTTGACTTAGTCTTTGCACATTCGCATTGTAAACGCTTGCTCGGTACTTCCACCTACGTCACACATGACTTTTCCAACGTGATTACATAATGCGCTGTGCATCGCAGAGCTAGTGCAACACGAGCGTTTGTGGTTAAAGTGTGTAATTTTTAGGGGTTTTTTTTTTAGAAAATGACTTATTGTTTTGATAGATAAGACTCTTATTCCTTGGCTGGGATCATGTAGAGCCCTTTGAAGCTGCACTGAAACTGTAATTTGGACCTTCAACCTGTTGAACCCCAGTAAAGTCCACTATATGAAATTATTATTATTAATTTTTTTCGACTCAAGACATAAACCTCTTGGATGACATGGGGGTGAGTAAATTATCAGGAAATTTGAATTCTGCAGTGAACTAATCCCTTAAGTGCTTAATTTTATTACTGAATCTTTCAGATTGCCTCCCACTTATTTATAGAGCTTAGTGATTGTCAACAATGTAAACACAACATATAGACCTGCGAAAGCATTCAACCAGGCATTTCTGAAGAATGTTGCGAGTTGGCCAGCATCAGAACAGAGCCACAGTAAACTCGCAGTGAGATTCATTTACGGTTAATCATCTTCCTTCCTACGCCAAGGCTAATATAAACGTCTCTCTCTGGGCCGAAATGATGCATGTGCCGGTGGGCTATTTAGCCTCCCCGGATGATGTGGTAATGCGCGGTATGAATCTGAAATGATAACGGGTTGGCTTTTCCGTTCGACAAATGGTAAGCCATACATCCGCTCCTCTTTGTGATTAGTCTGCTTTAGTGGCTCTGTTTGCTCTGAGGGATTACTGTAGTCCGCAGCAGGGCGGCATTACCACAGATCGAGTGAAAGCATTAGCCGTTGACATCAGTGTCCCCATCATTAGCATTATTACAGGCTCCATAAGCTTTGTGCCACTCCCAGCTGAACCTTCTGACTAATACAAGCCTTTTAACATCAAACTTTCCTTGTGACATTTGACTGTTTGTTTGTTGTCATTCCGTAAGCAACTACGGTATAAGAGAATCGTATCAATATCCCATATTGGCAGCGGTAATGTTCCAGTATGCATAAAAACATAAGCTGATGGTACAATAAAGGCGTTTGTTAATAAATAGAAGGTACTTTGTCCTTTGCCAGCAGAGAAAGTAGCGGCGGAGAGAGATAGCGCGGCTCTGCTACATTCTCCTCGGGCCAGTCGCGAGCCCGCTGGCAGAGAGGTGAGATTTTGACAGCATGACTGGAAGTGTTTGAGGAGCTGGCAGGATTGTTTGACAGCGAGACGAGTGGAAGAGACTGGAGATTGTTTCAGTCACGTAGACGTTGGACCGTGGGACGGAACTGATGCGATTGCAGACAGACATAGAAAGAGATGAATTTGTCTGAATCCAGAGAGAGACAGGCACCAAGGGGTCGAGGATGTTGTGGTTGAATGCAATTTCTCTTGCACGGGTGCAATCCTGCGTTTTAAATCACATCCATTAGTCGGTGCTTTGAACTAGTTACCACTTTTGAGATGCTAAAGGCCAGTTAATGTGTCATAAAAATGTAGGCCAGGCGATAAAATATGAATGCGCTGCGTGAGTAAAACATGTAGTCATTAATAAGTGAGAAGTTTGTTTATGTCTTAAAAGGGCTCATTGCAGGTTTGAGGTTTCAGCCACTCAAGTGTATGGTTTATAAGCGCTCCAGATATCAGCTTTTGGTTTTTACGGTAATGTGTCAGGTCATTTACTAGGGCAGGGCGCTAAAATGTTGCTCTTAAGCCTATATTGAGCCGACAAAGCTCTAGTTATGTGTCTGCTCAGAAAATACTTGAAAGGGGGGTTTTCAGGATGTATAAGGCAAGAATTAGATTAAATATTGAATTATTTTATTTTACATGCACCAATATAACAAATACATGCTAATAAACAGCAGTGTTTAGTAAGGGTGTGACGAGACGGGTATCTGACGAGACACGAGATTGACTTCACAAGAACGAGATTTTTACACAGTATTTTTAAGAAATCTTCAATGACTAGAAAAATAGTCTGTAGATGCATTTGAAATAACTGATCATCTTGCAATAAATGTCATTTCAGTTATACTTAATGAGTATGAATTATCATATGCAAGCACTGTAAAAGGTTTTCCCACAAATTCAACTGACTGCCTTCTCTCATGTATGATTTCATGAGAACTTTTGACCTCCTAACTTAACTCCTTCTCACAAATTAATCAAAGAAATAAAAACAGTATAAAGAAAAAATAATACATTCTCTTTGTCTTAAGTGCAAACAATACGTGTAACCATAATCAAAGTATTCAAAGTGTGCAACTACACAGCCCAGCCTAAGATAGCTTTCATATTGGGAGATATTAGCATGCATCAGGGAGCCGCTTTCAAAATACGGGTATTGAAATCCCGTTAGAATGCGTGCTCGCGTTTTACTTTTGCTTCCGATTTCACAAGTTGATTAATTTTCTATAAGACATTTGTCAGACGCTTAGGCTCTGTTGTGCAACGAATCCTCCGCCATGGTCTTGTCAGTCATCTCGTCACTTACTCTCGTCACATGATCACTGAACTCTGATTCTCAAAGCTGAATTTTCAGCATCATTACTCCAGTCTTCAGTGTCACATGACCCTTCGGAAATCATTCTATAATATGCTGTTTTGCTCATCAAGAAACATGTGCTGCTTCATATTTCTGTGAAAAATGGTAATTTTTTTTTTTTTTTAGGATTGATGCATAAAAGGTACAAAAGAACAGCATTTATTTGAAATGGAAATCTTTTGTAACATAAATGCAATTTGCCACTTTTGATCAATGTAATGTAATGTTTTATTCGCTGAATAAAAGTATTATATTACTGACCAGAAAAGTTTTATTTTTTTTAATTTAATGAACATTGATTGTTCATTAAATTTATGAATTAGAGCCATAAATTGATTCACTGAAATGGATCAAATTTTCCAATGCCATTTTTGCACACTGTCTTTAGGAAACTTAACAGCCAAATATAAATTGCGTGATTTCTTCGATATTCACAATGTTGCCAAATAAATTAATTATAAAATATAATGAATACTATTATATCATCACACAGCCCTATTTATGCAATTCTGATATCAGCCCTGTCCGTTTGCCGTAATGTGTCAGGTCACACTGCAGGGGTGTCTGTGTCTGGTCCAGGACTGCAGGAGCATGTTTTGGGAACACCTCTATCTCTCTTGACCTGCACTCCGACTCTGTGGGGCTGTGGTTGGGTGATAATGAGCCCTTGGAGGGGGTGCTAATTGATTTAGTCTCCCAAACTCGCTGCTCATTAACACCCTCTCCCAGGGCAGTGCGGCTGTGCCTTCCTTTGGGAAGCGACGGGCAGAGAATTGAGCAGGTGGTGGTGGAGAGACCTAAACTAAGGCCGGGATCGAGGTGGGAGGCTGACTTCTCCTCAGTGACTCAAATCCAGTTGCCTTTCTCTCAGGGCGAGATGGGTTTTGGGTGGTGTGGAGTTTGGATGTTGTTTGTTTCACATATGAAGTTTTGAACTAAAGTCTTCTCTTGATTTTTACCCATTTTCTCGCAGTATTCGGAGTGTCATGCAGAAGTACCTGGAGGAAAGGGATGAACTGGCCTTTGACAAAATCTTCAACCAGAAGATTGGTGAGTTTTCTCAATGCTTCATGTTGCTTTCAGACAGTTTTGCATTGCAAAAGGTCAGAAATTCTTAATGTCATCATTTCAACTTTGGAAAAAGGGCAATTTTTGAGCGTCCAAACCAAGTATTTCTTTGAATAAGCATCTAGAAAACACTACAGACCCTCGAGAAGGACATTTTAATCACCATGAAGTTAAATAAGGATCTTGTTCTTCCTTTTTTCTTATCTGAGTCAAAGACAGCTCTTTGTTGTTTATCACTGGCCGTTATGCCTGCTTTTCTCTGTTAGTCACCTGAACAGTTAAACTCTTTGTCAGACAGCGTGTCGTACAAATGCGCTTTTGTTGTGGTTTGATGAATGCGTATGCCCAAATAACCTGAGGTACTTAAGTGAAAGCATGCTTTTTTTCCCACTCGGCGCTTTTGGAAAAAAGGCGTTTGCTGTAATGTATGAAGTGTGAGCTGTGAAGGCACCATGGGAACACGGCAGCCAGGCCCAGATTTTGATTAACTTTAATTTTTACTTACTTTTGTGTCTGAAGTCCCAAGTGAGGATCTGCTTCAGTGATTTCTTTCTCTCTCCTGACTTCTTTTGCTCACATTGCCTCCATGCATTATACAATAACATGCTGATAGTGCCCTACGTTATATGTTATGTTAGCTCTTAGATTCTTATCACCTACTATTTTAACCACCAAAAGGAGAAAAGCTAGTTTAGATGTGTTTGGGTTTCCCAAATTGGGGTTTGTGAGCTACTAAAAAGCTTATTATTATTATTATTATTATTATTATTATTATACCCTTATTGGTTTATTATAAAATTTAATCTTAAAAAGATTCAATATTTTTAAATATATTTTAAAATTAAATATTTTATTTGTTTAATTGCATGTCACATGACCATTAACAAACATCAGAGATCAGTGAATATGCGAATGTCTTGTTAAATTATTAAATATTAGCGTAAAAATCACTGATAATACTTAAAACAAAATATTATAGTTAAAAGGGACAAAAAAGTTTGGGATTCCTTGTGTTTGAAGGAAATGGACCAGGCTTCTGTTAATGGTTTGTCTTCAGACAGCTTAACCATTTCATTCCATGCCGATCCCGCCCAGAAATACCGAACCAAGATCAAGTGGAAATATAACTGGAAGCATTCAAGTGGCTAGTATTAGAGTAGTTGTAGACCATTGTGCCCTGAACTACCTTTTATTGGTCCCATGGAAGTATGAGTGGTGTTGGATATGAGAGTAAAATAAAAGTAGGTGACAATCCTGCATGCATGTTAAAAAGCATCGCAGGATGCCCACCTTGTAGTTAAGAAGCTATTCTAAGATGTGCAATATAGTAAATAATACGTAGGTGTGCCCAGACGTTCGACTGGTAGTGTTTATGTATTCTTATTCATGCTTTCATAGGCTATAGGTTTATGTGACTGTCAGTGAACACGTTTCCATCCACACCAGTAAGCTGATAACTCACAATTATCAGCTTAGTAAAATAACCAGTTTTCACCGTTTACATGCAAACCAGTAACCTGACAACACAAGTAAACCATGTTTACATGACTTTATTAATAAATAGGGTTATTTCCCTGTTGTGACGGACAAAAATAATAATTTGCGTATCTGACTCTGAGTATTCCATACTTTAAGCCAGTTATGATTAAATTAATTAAAGTTAAATAAAGCTTGCAACATGTCAGCGAGAATATTATTCGCTCATGCGGTTACAGATGCAGCGTTTTGACTGAACTACTTCTACTTTTCTACATGAGAGATGAGAACACATTTTTACAATTTTCTGGGTCTTGAAAGGGTCTGTGTTTGTGATATTTCCTTTTTCCTGCACAATGCTTGCTCTGTCTAGATGCTTTCAAATCTGCATTAAAGATGCGTTTCTGTCACGTAACACACATGTGCACTGCAATAAGCTGACAGAAAGCAGGCTAATGGGTTTACATGCCACTCGAAATATGAGTACGAAGAAAAAAACTACCTGTTCCAACCGGTTTATGCTTAAGGCATTTATGACCTTACTCCGATAAAAGAAAACGGGTTACCGTGTTAAGCATGATCGGCTTAAGAATGTGCATGTAACGCACTCAGTGTTGTTATAAAAGTGTTACAAAGTGTTACATATATATATAATCATATAATATATAATCATAAACAAGTGACCTTCCTGAGTGGGAAACCTGTTTGTGATCTTAACAGGGAAATCAAACCGCTATGTGAGTGACGTGTCGATGAGGCTAAACAACAACAAAAAAAAGCATTAATGCAAATATCTTAAGCTTGCAAATATTCCAGGTCCTCTCTGAAAAGAGACGTGAAGCAGGAAACCAAAGTCCGCTTCGGTGCCGCTAGTTCACCATACTGAATTTGAATGACAAATGTCTCGGTTTTGCATCTGACCAGTGGAAGGAGATAATGACTCAGGGGCTGGTTGCATAATCAAATGCTTCCCTTCTGTCTTTGTCTTTTAACCCTCGTTGCTGAGGCATTTCGTGTTTATTTGATGAACCGAATAATGTTGCATGATGGCTTTTCTGAGCCAATTCAGAGGTTTTGTTCTTTTGTCATAGTTGTGGTTTGTTTGGTTTATTTTTCTTTGTGTGCATAACATGTTAATATCCAAAAAAACGTTAATATAGCATTGTTTCTCATATGATTTGTCTCTTTTTAGTAGGCCGTCTTGATTTACTGCAAAAACTCCTTCGTTTTTCCTGCTGTGAAGACCCTACACTTGCTGTGATCCGCCTAGTCAAATGAGACCTAATAGGGCTCAACAAGTAGCTTTTACCATTAAAATTGCATGAGAAATTAATAGAAATGAATCTTGCTTAGCAGGAGGAGATGTAGAGAGCAACACGAGGATGAAAAGCTCAGGCTCAGGGGTGTGTGTAGCTCGAGAATGACAGAGGAAAATGCCATCCTCCTCCATTGATTTAATTTGGTTGGACAGTCACAGCCATGAAGACGTTCGTGTGGTAAAACTGAGCGTTTGATGTTTGACTTTATTGGCAGCAGAACTCGATTTACTGGCACATCTGGAATGGTCTAGATAATGCTGTCTATACATGTTACAATATGAAAAGCGTTAATAAACATTGAAAGATGGAGCAAAGCCAAGTCTGGGATGTTTTGTTTTTCTCTTCAGCAAGATTTGAGATGTTGGCTGAAGTTTAATACTTCGGTTAAGATCATCAACATTGTTCTGAATGGTTTGATTTTTTTTTTTTCCCGCTCAGCATTAAAAGCTTTGTAGCGATTGCCCGTCATTTTGAGCCATGTGACCAATATAGGGGTGTGACGAGACCAGATCAAGGGGTGTGACGAGAACAAGACTAGGCGAGGTTTTCACACAGTATTTTTAAGAAATCCTCAATGACTAGAAAAATAGTCTGCAGGTGCTTTTGAAATGTTTTAACTAATTCAAGCACTGTAAAAGCTTTTTCCACAAACTCGACTCACTGGCTTCTCTCCTGTATGATTTCATGAGTCTCTTCAGACCGTACTGTACATGATTTATGAGCTTCTACAGCTTTTGACCTCCTAACTAAACTCCTTTCCACAAACGGTATAAATAAAAATGAATAACAGTTTACTCTCAGTCTTATTAAGTGCAAACAATAAGTGCAACCATAATCACAGTACTCTCTCAATATTCAAAGTGGAATTAGAGACCATATTTTTCTTCTAGCACGGTACAGAGCTGAGAGATGGCTACAACAACACATCCCAGCCTAATATAGCTTTTATATTGGGAGATTTGCATGCATCGGGGAGATCGCGTTTGAATGCGCGCTCGCGTTTTACTTTCTCTTTTGATTTCGTGATATATTCTGATTAGGGAGCAGCGGTGCTGAGTTCACATTCTACAAGATAAGACATTTGTCAGACGCTTAGGCTCTTTTGTGCAACGAATCCTCCGCCATGGTCTTGTCAGTCATCTCGTCACTTACTCTCGTCACATGATCACTGAACTCTGATTCCTGCTGCACTATGTACAACTCTGCTACTCGTGTTGGATCACCTGGGTGGCATTGAAGCGAACATTATCCAACTGAATTAAATGGTTTTTACTTCTATAAAAAACAAAATGACAGTGGTATAATCTAAACGTAGTGTTGGCATATTCTATCCTAATTTCATCCTCACATTCCCAACATGACAGCTTTTCACCTCTACAAGAAATCTCGTCACATGTTAATCTTGCGGCACGAGATCTTGTCACACCGCTAAACCAGTATCTGTCTGTCGTAATGGGAGAAAAATCTTCCTCCTCGAAATGTGCCAGACCAGTGTAGCATTTCAAAGCTACCACTGTTCTCTCGCTACGCTCACAGGTTAAGCTAAATCTTTTTGCCCTCCCATTCTCAGACTCTTCCACGACCTACATGCATCAAAGATCTTGCATGCTCTGCAGATCGATAAGCTTGTGGCATTGATGGCTTTTATTTAAGTCTGGGGAGTCACGACTGGCTGTAATAAATAATGTGGGGCCACTCAGGTTGAAGATGAATAGCCCTGTTGGCAGAACGACATTGGTGTATCGGTGCATAGACACTTGTATGCATGTATCTGTGCAGTTTGATAGCAGTTTTTGGGCTGATGATGTCTCTCAATCCCCCTCTTCATGACACATGATTTATTGGATGATTTCGGTACTGTTAAACAGATGCTGCACTGCAGTGCAATTCTCTCTCTCCTTTGCACTCTTTTCCTATTTTTCTTTTACTTGTTAGCATGCTTCACTTTGTGGCAGGTGATATTGATTTTTGCATTTTGTGACGAGCAGAATTTTTTGAACAAGGTCTTAAACCCTATGCAGAAATAAATTTTATGGTTCTGTTGTGCTTCAGTTTGAACATTAACATGACAGATGTAGATGGGGATGATCAAGGAGTAGTTTACCCGAAAGTGGACATTCTCCATCATCTTCATCATTTACCCATCCTCATGTTAAAAGCTACTGACGTTTTCTTCCATACGGCACAAAAGGAAATAAATAACACATTTATATTCATGCTTTTGGCAAATGATGATAATTTGTGAAAGTCATTTTTTACTGACAATCTTGCAGTTAAATCTCATTTTTTTAAAAACGCACTTGCATGAATGATATTTTCTGTGAATAGCGACTTTAAATTCTTTCATACAAAGCTATTGTATAGCTTCAGAAGACTTGTGCATATAGACTTGACATAACAATGTTGATCATTACATCAACCTAATATCATCTGTAATTTAAACTCAAATTTCTGCTAATTGGCTTTTTTTTTTTTAAAAGTTGTAGTAACTTAATGAAATTATCTTGATAACTTTGGAAACTAGACAGTGACTTTCTAGTTCCCAGCATGCTTTGCATAGGACTGGATAAGGAGAATAAATATTGAAATTTAGTCTTAATCTATTTACTTTTAGTGAAGGAATAGGCCTGTTAGTGTTTAATGCTGTTTGACATTTAAAAGAGTTTCTGTATTGTCGAAGTTTTTGTGGTTACCATTGTGTACATGAGGTTAAACTACATTGACTTTATAAGCAATGACTGCGCTGATGCCAGTGACAAGTAATATCTTACTTGTTCATTAAACATACATGTTAAATAGCTTAGGTTAGCATGTGCTCTAATAGCTGTTGATTTGAACTGAAATGGATCAGATTAATTGGTTCCAGGGCTGCAACTCTGGTAGTTGGAACGACTTAATTTTTCTGAGTAAAAAAAAAAAATCAACTTAATTTGTTTATGCTACAAATTAAGTTCCTGTAACTCAATACAGTTTGTTGGTTGAATGTAAGTTCACTCAAAGTTGTCATAACTTTGAGTTGACAATATTTTTGTTGTTGAGCCAACCCATTATTTTTTTTTTTTAAAGTGCAGCTCCGTCACTTGCTTTTGTTGAATTAAAAAGAGTGGTTTGGACATTCTGCTAAGCTTCTCCTTGTATGTACTCTGGAAGAAAGACAAACAGGTTTTTTAACGACATAAGGGTGAGTAAATGACGCAATTTGAATTTTGTCTGAACTAATCCTTTAAACCACTCTTATATGCATTTCACACATCATTTTGAATGAAAGTAATGAATATTTTATGTTAGTTCAGACGTTGTATTGGTGCGAACACACTTCTTAATTTGTCTTGTCAGGGTCATCCAAAACAGGCGAAAATACCACCAATAGCTGTGATTGCTCTGCAGTGAGTCAGAGTACTTGTTTATGATACACAACCAGATGAGCAGTCTCTTCATTTCCTGGCCCACCCCCATTCAGAACCATCACTTATCATGCAGACCCCACCTCCCTCTTTATCGTCAGTAATGGTTTCACGATGACAGGCCAGAGCTGTCAAAGGACACAGTACACGCCGTCCCCGAACACACACATCGTAAAACCATCCTCGTATCTCTGCGATCGCTTTCAGCCGGTCGACTGTCATTTTTATTCTGCTGCATGCGTCTCATGGCTTTGATGCCTGAGGGAGGCGTTCACAGCTCCTATTGATCTCCCTAACGTTCCGATCTGTTATGATGTTATTCCTCTATCTGCCCTCCTCCTGGTTTCTTCATTTGTGTTCTGCCTGTCCACCCCTCCTCCTCCCTCATTCACATCTCCCTTTCTCTATCTCTCTCTCTCTCGTTCCATCTGTCAGAGTTCTGGAATGGATGTTTGAGAGTTTTGTGTTGCCTAGCAACTGCGGTTGCCATGGGAACGCCAAAGATATTCTTTGTTTGCTTTGGCGATTGGGAAAATGAAATTAAAGGATGAATTAAAGAAGGAAATAGATGATTTCCATTCAAACAAAGCAAATAAAACTCCTACCAGATTATACTCCGATATAATAGTAGGATAATTACACCCGTCCTCTTACTGGCCCAAGGCAGGCAGCTCTGATTGGCCGGATTGATCAATGCCTATTAACGGTTTAGGTTTCATTTTCCCTGTGTGTTTAGACTGGTCGCTCCAAATGCGTGTTTGGCCCTCGTCTGTAATGCTAGTGTGATACGTGCCCGAGAGTGCAACATATTGATGCGTGTCTTTTATTAGCGAGTCACAGCGCCTGTGCCCAGATGTGTTTGTGAGTGAGTGAGTTCATGCATACGTGCGCATGTGTGCACTAGCATTGCGTTAATTGACAGTTCTTTGATCCACCAGCTTCTGTTAATTGCTCTGGGATTTGGAGAATTAATTGGCCAGTCAATGTCATTATTTCCACCCCACTCGCCCTCTCTTTGGCCTACACCAGGGATACTCAAATTACGCAGTTTGAGGGATACTTTTAGAAAATGAAAGGTGAGCGGGGTCAGTGAATAAAATGACCTGGAAGTATTGGTTAAGTCAATTACAACTGTCTTTTACCAGCTTCGTTTTTTTTTTAATATCAAAACATTTGTAATAGTCTGTCTTAAAGACCCTTTCCATTTCCTATTGTGATGCATGATGTGATTGAAAAATTTATTTGCATACTAGTAAATAAAATTGCAATGCATTGTCGCTCGCGTGCAGCCCAGGCGTAGAAGAGACAAAAAATAATGGCCGTTTTGTGGTGGCGGGCTCCCCTTTGAGTAAAGACCAGAGCCAGAATTAATATTTGAAGGCTGCTTGTCTCTTCCCATTGCTGTGTGAACTGCTGGGAGAGGCTCTGGAGAGCTGGTTCCCAAACCTAATGTGCAGCTTATTTTCTTCTTTTTGGCAAATTCTATGAAAACATCGCATGTATGTGGAGAAGGTAATCCCACAATGCACTGCAACAAGGTTAGTGAAAACAATCCATCCTAGATGTGGAGCAAAGAGAAATGTTACTTAGAAATATATCATGAAGACAACACTTTACAGTTTATTTAGTTAGTGCTATAGGTATCATGCACAATTTATTAATCTTTTTTTCTTTTGCATACTTTACTATTCAACAATTTGGGTCAGAAAGTTTTTTTTTTTTTTTTTTTTTTAAATAAGATAATACTTTTATTCAACAAGGATGCATTAAGTCAAAAGTTGACAGTAAAGACATTTGTTATGTTACAAAAGATTACAATTTCAAATCCGTTCTTTTCTACTTTCTATTCATGAAACAATCCTGAAAAATCCTGTGTCATGGTCTCCAGAATATATATGAGCCACCACAGTCATTTAAAATTATACGAAGTAACACAAAGTGAAAATTAAGAGGTATTGTAATATGGGGTTACGGAAACAACAGTTACCGTGGTAAATACATCATGCTAACATGAACTGTTAATGGAACACGGAAACTGCTCCTGATGAATAGAATGAACATCATACCCAGATGCAAATCCTTCCCAGCTAACACACAAAGTACAAGTTAAGCAATTAATTGGTACTTTTTGGTAATTTCATGACTTGCTAATGGACAACTTAACTGCAACGTCGCATGCTCGTAATTTATTTTGATCTTTGTATACAGTGGAGTGATATACAGCGTGTGTAGTTTAAGAGTGTGCACAGTGTATGACAGAACATGAAAGTTCCCTTTTCTGAGGTGAGAGACTAACCCATTTTGTCAGAATTATTAAAATAACATTAGAATAATGACAGACATTTCTGTGACCCATTCAAAATGGTCTTGTGACCCACTTTTCACCCACCAGTTCATCAGTTCACTGCATTAATGTATCTTTAATGAAGTAATTCACTAACAGTAGTATATTTATATATAACAATATTTTGTTTTATTTTATGCTGTTGCAGCAATCGTTGTTACCATTTCGTTTAATACCAAAAAGCATTTTATTTGACTGTTATAACCCACATATTGGAGACATGATGTGTCAAAAATGTGCACCTGATTCATATATTTGTCTATTCAATTAAAAACACTTCATGAGCTCACCCCTTCACTTTCTTTTTGACGTGTTCTGTGTGTTTATGTCGAGTACTTTATCAGTCCAAATGACTAAAATAAACATCCACTATGTTTTGGGTTGATTCACATCCAAACTTATCCAATTTGGGCCTGGTCCTCGTAAGCATTTAGAACAGCATTTACTGACTGCAGGCGTTCTCTCACAGAATCATTGTCTCATGGCCGGTCACAATGTTGTGTAGTTCTCTAATCATTTTGGGCTGTTTTCTCTTTTGTCTCTCTGTCGCAGTCTCTCGCCCTCTGTCCAGTTTTGGCCCAGGGCCCATGTGGGTTTTTACACTCTGTGGTCTGTCGTACAGTTACTTTCCCAGGCAGACTTGGCCTAGTATCTGTAAATGCGCCTTTGCCCTGTAATTGCTGTGTTTATTCTAGTCGTGTGACACTGCTCTTACCAGTTATTTTCTTACCAGTTTTACCAATCAGATCCTGTAGTTTAGATCCCTGCGATCCTGAACATCCTGTTGACTTGAAGACTTTGAGTGACTGTTTTAAAAAGCCGTCACCCATTTGTCAATATGCAGCTGGAGATGTTTGCTGCTTTCCGAATTAAGCTTGTGACCTTCCTTGGACACACGGCAGTTTGCCAAACCTGCCAGTTTGACATTGTGAGATGACAGATTGAAGAATGAGCCATAGCTTCCAAAAGAGCAACCTTC
Source organism: Zacco platypus (assembly GCA_038088235.1). Classification (NCBI taxonomy): domain Eukaryota; kingdom Metazoa; phylum Chordata; class Actinopteri; order Cypriniformes; family Xenocyprididae; genus Zacco; species Zacco platypus. The sequence continues at coordinate 17,123,146 of CM076086.1, forward strand.
TGGTCCAAGCTGCTCCACCACGGGAGTTTCCCGCTGAGCAGTAGATGTTTTGGTGTCCAGATGAAGAAGTAATACATTCAGAATGCCAAGTCATTATCTTGCAGCAGAAAAAATGAACCTTAAATTCATGATGCGTCATTTAAATAAGCAACAGCAGGGCTCCAGAATAACATTTGAGAGCAGTGGCGCTGGTGCCACTAAGTTCTACAGAAAGTGTTTTTAATCATTAAGATAATTTAATCATATTACTATTGTTTTGCATTAATGCATGCAGTTACTAATAATATTACATGTTTATTCATTTGAAATTTGACACTAAAGCACTCAGCTTGAATTGAGATGCAGATAAAATTAACTTAACAGTAATGTGCAAAATATTTTATTGGGAAATGTTCTACTCTTCTATTCTACTTATTAAACGTACCATACTGAACTGACTGACATCTTCTGTGGAGAGCGCTCTTTACTTGCTTTCTGTGTAATTGACCCTTCGCAAACACTCGCCTCCTTTAGTTACTGTTGCTATGTCCAACTCTCACGCCACACATCATGTTCTCACGAAGTGAAAAATGCATCCCGGAGCAAAGAGGACACTGACAACGTGTCGACAGACATATGAAACAGTTTCATATTTAAAATATCGCATTTTTTTAAAATTTAAACAATAAATAGCGTCTAGTGTCTCTTTAATGTGTCGTGACAGATCGCTGTAGCTCCTTCAAGCGGCTCGTGAACCGATCATCTCTTCATACTAGTTCATTTATAGCATCAAATAAACATGAATGAACATCAGAAGGAATGTTGTTTCAAGCGCGGAAAGATGCGAGTACATGTCTGAAGTTGAAGTTCGAATTCACCAACGTTAATCTACTCACTCCCCTGACTGCTTTGTCGGACAAAATGGCGGATTCGGGGTTATGATTGGTCAGATGGCCTGCCAACTGTTTGGGAAGGGTCAATTCAGTCACAATTTGAAGTTTTTGTTTTTCATGAGACTTGTATAAAGGAGTCAATAAGTGCTCTTCTGCCACCATCTAGTGGTAATTTCATGTGTGTTTTAAGTGTTAGTTTTCCTTAATCTTTAAACTTTTAGTTTTGCAAATCATCACATTAAAAGTAACATTAAAATTTGGTAATTTTTTAGAGTGCTGGAAAAAGTGTGAAGCACTTTTAAAAAAAGTCCTTAAAGTGCTTGAATTTCACTCTCAAGTTTGCATAAACCCTGAAATGAATAATGTAAAAGCATTCGAGTATTTCTGCGACAATACCATGTTTTCAGTGTTGCTACATTAAATTCATGGTGATTTGTGGACTGGGGAGCTTTAACTTGTTCGTGGCACAGTGTTTCTCCTGGTTTCTATGTCAGTGCTGTTCGATCTGATATCTGTGGTCTAAAGCAAAAAATTCTGCGCTGTATTTGAATCCTTCCCACAAGATCTCGCAGTGATGTTATTAATTTTTGCTGCGAATTCCAACGCTTACTTACTGGATCTTCTAACGGTGTGTAGTAAGCAGTGTCACATGATCGGGATCGGCACGAGCTGAGCTCATGCTGCGCTGTTGCTCGGTGCTGATAAACGGTCCGCATTGCACAGCTCAAACGACTAGTGTTGTTTGCCGTTTGATGTTACTCCTCATTTGAAACAAATGGCAGCTCTTGTCAGTTGTGCAATGTGGTGGTGGTGGTACCAGTGCGACCTCTAACAAAATTTAGTCGCACCGAGAAAAAAAAAAAAAAAGGTTGCAAAATGCGACCATGAACTGCGGCAGCTAGTTTGCAAAATGTGGGCTCTTGGATGGAAGGTTAGTGTTACGAGACAAAACAAATAACCTGTTTGAAGAATGTCACATTAAGCAGAAAGGAAAATTGTATCATCTTGCAATTTGCATAAAATGACAGTCTTCATTGAAAGCCACATCCGCCTCTTTAATTATTATTACTTCTAACAGGAAGAAAATGGTTAGTTATTTTTTCTAGCGTGGATGATCTGAGTTTAATTAGTGGCCGCTGCTACTATTATATCATTATATGATATGTGCCTCTCTTTTACTGTATTTTTAGGTTAATAGTTGTCTGTGCATATTAAAGGTATAGTTCACCCAAAAATGAAAATTGTCATAATTTACTCACCCTCACACCCTCTTCTAAACCTACAGTACTTTTTCCTTTTGTAGATTCAGTTTTGGATTCACTTCTAATGCACCTGAGACCGGGTTTCAATCCCTACCAAGGGCAACTTCTCACTTGTAAGTCGCTTTGGATAAAAGCGTCTGCCAAATGAATCAATGTAAATGTGAATTTAAAAAAATCTTCAAAATATCTTCTTTTGCATTCCACAGAAGAAACTCAGTCGAACCAGTTTGCAAAAACATGAGGAAATGATTCATTTTTGGGTGAAATATAATTTTTTAGTCTTTTGTTGGTTGAATTTCCCAACAGTGTGAACGCTGGTGCAATCATGAAACAATTTTTTTGGCATATGGGTGAGAACCTGTTTGACCACAATCATTGTTTTTGCAGTCCTGCCACAGAAATTACAGTCTTCAGTACCTTTTGTACTTCTATTTTTTTTATGAAGTAAGAAAAATTAGTTTCCTGCATGTTTCAGGAAACTGGTGCAAAACTTGGACACTGCTCAACACGACATGTGCAGCGCAGCGCCTGTTGGACTGATTCATCATATATACTCATGATGCTCAAGACTAGAAGGATCTGAACCTGAACAGAAGCTCTGGCTGCGAGTCTCAAGCCCACTCTCCTGGCACAAGCATTGCATCTTTTTTGCTGTTTTAATACAGAAACTATGCATAGGGAAGTGTTTGTGTTTGTCACAGAATCAGAGAGGGCGGGGGCATGTGTGAAATGGAGTCATGACAATTTAGACCTAAAATAAACGGTCACTTGTTTGCTGAGTCTGCAGTGTATGTGTGTATGCACGTGGGTGTGTGTCTCTGTGTGCTTGTGTGTTTAATGGGCTGTCCGTTTTTTCAGTTTCCATCTTCGTCTGCCTTATAAACATCACTAAGACTCTCACCTTGTTGGCAAGGTATTGTAAAATAAAGACACATTAACCTGGCCTACTAAGCTGCCTCTCGCAGGCCGGCCAGGAAATGGTGGTTGTTTCCCTTTGCAATGGCCCACAGTAAACTCTAATGTAGTTCCTTGTGTTTTGGGTTGTGCGTGGGCAGTGTGGTTGGTGTTAGCCTGCATGCTTGCATGCGCATGCGAGCACTCCTCCCCTCCTCTCATAGAGTCCCACATCTCAGTATTGATTGCACACTTCCGGTTGGCTGGTGGAAACGACAGAATCAGTTTTGGCAAACAAGTGTTGAGGAGAGAGTCAGGCCTTCTATTTGTCCCCTCAATGTTTATGTTGCTTTTAGGCTCATTTGATAATGCTTTCAACTGCTAATGAGACTCTAGCACTCTCAGCTGCTTCTGCCTGACGCTTTTATCCAATGCATTGCATTCAGAGTGTACATTTGATCAGTTCATGTAGGGTGCTATAATTTCCACAGAAATTACAGAAAACACGGACAGAATCACGGAATCAGTCATAACAATGGAATTTACTGTATAACGCGGAATGTCACAGAAGTTGTCAAATTTTTGATGAATAAATAAACAGTAGGTCAGTACACCTAAATCAAATCACGATATAGACTAGTGTTTGTGAATATTAAACCTCAAAAAGACTTTTTAAATATGAATCCTGCGTGTCTGTGGGAATAAATGGCCACGGATGTGTTTCATTTACCACACACAGAAGCACGTGTGACGCTCGTGGTGTTTTCAGCCTTTGCTTCCTCACTATATGAGGAAATGAATGCATGAACTTCATCTACAGAGCTTTAAGAGTCCCTTCATGAGCATTTTATCGTTTCATTCTATTGTCGTATCATAAACGCACAGAACTCAAAGGTATTTACGGCACCCGTCGAAATAAAATTTCAGTTTAACTTAAAGGCACAGTCTGTATTTTTTTCTAAACTCTTAAAAAACAACAACAACAAAGACATAGATTGATGACGCGGTGAATGTGGAATCGTGGAACCTGTCGTCGTGCCGATGGATCTAATATTTATGGGGAAATGATATGGATGAGTTTTTATGGATGAGTGAATGCATGTTTTTAACATTAGCATTATTAAAGCTCCGTTGTGCAGCACTTTGTTTGACACAAAATTAATGTCATATGATTAAAAGAAATTGTTTTATGCCTTCATTTGATTGAAAAAGTAAAATATACAGAATTTATGAAAAAACATTTAAAAAAATCTACATGTTGTTTTTATTAAATTAATTATATATGCTTTTTGAATTATTAAAATTGAATTAAACCTTTAAAATGGAATCTAGAAAACACAAAATTTGGTGAAAATAAAACAGAATTAGAGCGAATAAACCCATTTCTTAGGAAAAACTGTAATTAACTAATGTAATTTGAAAACCTAAATTGATATAAAGTATAAGTTTCATGATTTTACTTAAATGCTTTAAGATTACTAAAATTCAATTTAACCATTAAAATAGAGTCCTAAACTAACTACAACCTTGTGTGGGAAAAAAAAGTGTGTGGTAATATTTTAAATGTATAAAAAAAATTTTTTTTTCATTATATATTTATAAAATGTATGCATACCATATATATATATATATATATATATATATATATATATATATATATATATATATATATATATATATATATATATATATCAGTATATCAGTATAAATGCCTTATTAGCGATTTGGCAGTTTTGATGTAAAGGTGACTTTGAATCAACACCATGGTGAAAACAAATAGTGCCAATTCCTTATAGACCTACATGTAATTATTCCCCAGCTGTATTCATAGGGACTCTCATTGAATTACTATGGATTATGGCACTGATGAGTTTGTGATTCAGTGACAGTCCTCCCAGATCTCCTGTGCTTCGAGAGGAAGCACACGCTGAGTGGTCTGTCTACAAGCTCACCCCACCTCTACTTGTGCTCGAGTGAGAATCCTGCAATCAAGGAGAGAGATCACTTTGTGCATTCAAAGTGCGATTAAGGGTAATCCATTAACTCCGTGACGTAAGCCACATCCTCTTCAGCGTGAATTTTTTTATATCTATGACTCCCGCTCACCTCCTCATTCCTGCTCAGAACGTAAGAATGAGGAAACCCTGGCCTGAATTAGACTATTTAATCAGTGAATTTCAATTGATGTGCTGTCAGTGTGTTTATATTTAGATGTTTATATTTGTTAGTTTAAACTAGTTTTAAACCAGTTTTTACCTTCCATCTTCCTGATGATTCCTTGCATTTGTGCATCTCATTTATATGACTGCCATCTGATCAATATGTTTTCACTGTGATCCATGACTGCGTTTTCATACATCTGTGTCCATGTCACTAGCCGCTGGGGTTATTCCTCTCTGGGTTGTATTTGAGACCTCCTGACTCTATACTGCAGACAGTAGGAAAGGGAGGAAAACAAAGATGAGTGTCTGAGAGATAACAGAGAGGAGGAAGAAGACGGCGGGGAAGATACTGAGAGGAGAAAAAATGTTGCTGAGAGGCCCTCATTAGTATCGCTGCTACTATTGTTCGCTACTATTATTCACTACTATTGCTCATACTTGTGGGTCCAATTGTGATATGGACATGAATTATATCTCAAATTGTGTAGCTTGTGGAAAAGAGGAGTGAGTACTTTTGAAAGTGATTAAACTTGTGAAAATGGCCAAAAAATTCCATAAACTGACATTGAAGGAGAGACTGAGTGAGAATTAAATATTACAGTATATTACTACATCATTATAACCGTAATGTTCATTAGGCCCCATAGCATTTCAGCTGTGCGTTGAATTATTTTGGTGTAAATGTTCCTCCGTTAATGCATTCTGCTTTTTGAGCTACTGTGATGGCAACTTGAACCAGCATTCACAGCCAATTTTACTTCATTAAAGGGGGACACATCATGAAAATCTGACTTTGTCCGTGTTCAAGTGCTATAATCGGGTCCCCGGTGCATCTACCAACCCAGAAAACGGGAAAAAGGACAACCCAGTAACTTTGTTTTGCCAAGACTTTCTCTGCAAGCATGTAAAAAAATGAGCTGCTCAGATTTCACTCATCTAGTGACGTAGGAAAGAGGTCTTATTATAATGTTACCGCCCCTTAATCTGCACATCTCCATCCACGGCGCTGTCATTTGTTAACTGTTCTATGTGTTGGCTGTGTTTGGATGGATAACCTGGAAGTTGACCCTGACAAGTTCGATTGCTAAAAAAAAAAGCAGCATTTCTTTCAGAACGATATTTTGGAAAAGGATATTTTTCGATGTTAGACGCTAGACTGGTGTGTATGGCTCGATTTTGGCAAACAGGTACTCTTTGTATAGTGGGTGTCCATATGGGTTTTGCACAAAAGATTAACATGACCACACATGCCAGTCGATGAGTTGGATCAACTCCACAGCATCTACATTAATTTATCTACTTCACAAATGTCCAGTTTCATTCTAAAAGTTGTAACTTCTTCTTGAGTCTCTCCATCAGTGTCGACTCCGGTTTGAACAATGTAAGGCTGAACACCGTTACTGACAATCCTCATTTTGGTTTCGTGAGAGTCTCCAACTTTGTTGTTGATCAACCGACGCGCGAGCTGTTAAAGCTTCACCCTCGCCTGGAAAGCGTCTGTGAGCAGCAGCTCATTGACATTTAAAGGGACACGCACAAAAACCGTGTGTTTTTGCTCACGCCCAAATAGGGGAAAATTTGACAAGCTATAATAAATGATCAGTGGGGGATTTTGAGCTGAAACTTCAGACACATTCTGGAGACACCAGAGACTTATTACATCACTATAGGTCCCCTTTAATGTGATGGATTTATAAAAATTGTAGGAGACATGACTTTATCCATTGTGTATTGTTTGGATTGTGAAAAGTAGTCTCAGATCTGAAGATTGTAGTTGGTTTAGAAAAGAATGACAATTTTGTCCTAGGAGTCAGGCCATATTTATTTGAGCTGTTTGATCACCCTTGATCATCTTGATGTATCCCATTATTAACTGTTCTTCTTATGTATTTATAAAAAAATGTAAAATATATGTGCATTTAAAACTTCTATAACAATACACACATGTACAATTACAATTAAAAATAAGTTATATTATGGAAATGTATGTTTTGTAAATATATTAAATATATATTTACGGGGACTGACTGAGAATAAAGTATCACAATACATTACCACATCATTGTAACAAAACTATCCATTATGCAGTGCAAATTGTTTTTCATAATCATTAAAAATGATTGTGCCCGTATAATTTCAGCTGTGTGTTGAATTACTCTGGTGTAGCTGTCATTTTAAATTTTATTAATCATTAAAAATTATTTATAATTCTTTACTTAAAATGAATATGTTTAGTCCTTGTGCTGTAGCTGCCAAGCAGCACCGTGTTTGTGGGGTTTTATTTTTTTGCTTTTAATCTCCTGAAAGTTAATTCCACTGCGATCCAATTAACGCCTGCTCTGCCCTCCTATTTTAACAGTGGTAATCAGCTTGCACTAATGCTGCAGGTATCAGGAGCAGCCACGATCTCAGATCTCAGCGGCCAACACTAGAACTGTCACGCTAATCCACTCAAACAACGTTCCTTCCTCCTGCATCTTTCATCTGCTCCGTTTATATCACTTGCGAGGGCCTTATCACACTTGACACCCTAGAATTGCATTTCATCCAGTGACTCTTGCCCTGTGCGGTCACCCAATCAGACGCCGAGACAGGCAGCAGTCTCTAACCGAGCCCCGTCCCCTGCGCTCGTGATGGTGGCCCATTATTGTTGCTATGGGAACAGTCTCAACTTTGCTGTCTGTGCTGATCTTCTCCTTCTCTGCCACGTCGTCACCACGTGAGCACATGGGTCGTTTAACTGGTAACTTCTGCTGTGCTTTGTTGAAAAGCAAACAAGTTGAAGCTGAGAAAGGAAATTCTGCAGCTCGCAGGATTGAATGAAATGAAAGGTCAAGGTGGCTGTCTGATAGGGGATTTTCTGAATTAGGATAGTGGTGTCTGTCCTGTGATTTAAGGATAATCTTCTCAACGGTAACTAATCCGCAGCCCACTGGTTAGGTTGATGTTGTTGTTATCATCCTTCATTCTTTGAGAGCTTTTACCGTCAGCACTGTACCAGCATCTGCGAGTCATGAATGAGGGCTAAACTGTTTAGGTCAATCTCTCAGAAGCAGTTTGCGTCATATTTTATCCTAAATCAAAAGAGGAAAATATTTAAATTGTTTTGCATAAAAAAAAAACAAAGCCTTTAAATTACATTATTTCCATGACACCATGACCAATCAGGAACTTTTTTTGCAAGGCTGAATGCATGTTTATGATGAATATCCATAAAATATGGTATTGGTCTTTCTTGTGTTTTCTTCACCTCGTGATAGTGATTTGGTTATGAAAATACTGCTTTGTTGGAACAACTTCCCCCTTCAAAGCAAATCTTATTATATTTATTCATGGTGGTACGGCTGCTATTTGAGTTGTCTCTTTTTTTATTTGCTCTGGTTATACCTTTGTTTACTTTAGCATGAACGCCTTTCAGGAATCATGCTTTCAACAGGCATCAATATAGCTGCTGTTTTATTTGTTTTATATTTATATTACATTTTCTTGTATTGTGCACGATAAAATGTCAAATCTTTCCACCATTTATTCTGTTTCGCACCTTATCTAACTGTTCTTCCTGCCTCTGTTGTCCAGGTTTCCTCTTGTTCAAGGATTTCTGCATGAACGAGATCGACGAGGCCGTTCCGCAGCTGAAGTTTTATGAGGAGGTAAAATTGTTTTTTCTTTGCAAGCAAGCATCTGTATAGTCCCATGAATAGGCTTCGTGGCAATTGTGCTTGTTTTTACTAAATAGTTTTCAGATTTGTTTGTATTTGACCTGATTTATCCGTATGCTGGCAATGACCTGCAATGGCATGGCTAGACGACAACTTTTTTTTTCCCTCTTCCACTGACCAGAAGAACACCATGTATCCTATTAAAAAGCGTGTGATTGTGTCTTAGATGATGATAATCTTGTTTTGTCCTTTTCAGATTAAAGAGTACGAAAAATTGGATTCAGAAGAGGAGAGGCTAACTCGCAGTCGACAGATTTACGATGTCTACATAATGAAGGAGCTTCTGTCGTGTTCACATGTAAGAATAAAATTTGGCAGAATGTATAATATGGTCACTTGCAGTCATTTTACGTTTATACAAGGAGCTGCACAATTAATGAAGAAATATTCAAGCTTATATCTCTACCACTTCAGTTCTTCTAATTTTGAAATGTGTCAGTTACAGTATCTAATTTAGATCTGCTCCTGTCGTGTCAAAGCTTTCTAGTTGCTTCATGATTATTTGAAATGTTTTAACTAATCATCTTGTAATGAATGTCATTTCAGTTCTACTTTCTGAGTGTGAATTAATGAATTATCATTTGCAGTAAAAGACAACGATATTTAAGCACTTTAAAAGGTTTTGCCACAAACTCAAGAGTTTTCTCTCCTGTATGGTTTCATATGAGTTTCTTCAGACCTTACTGTACATAAGTGCAAATAAAGACCACATTTTTCTTCTAGCATGACACAGAGCTGAGAGCTGGTTACTACACTGCCCAGCCTAAGATAACTTTCATATTGGGAGATATTTGCATGCATCAGGGAGCCACTTTCAAAATGTGGGGCATTGAAATTGCATTTGATTGCGCGCTTGCATTTTGCTTTTGCGATCGCGTGTACTCTGTGTAAAGGGAGCAGCGGCACTGAGCGCACACTGTTGTGCAACGAATCCTCCGCCATGGTCTTGTCAGTCATCTTGTCACTTACTGTCGTCACAAGAGTATATAATCAGCAATATACATTTATATTATTTATAGTCATGATCTCTAATATGATGCATACACAGGAACAATGCTGCTATCTGGAGGGATGATGATTCTTATTGTCCATTGAAGATCCGGAGACTCCATTCAAATGTTTTCTGTTAAGAAAACAAGAGTCCCATTAGCCTCCGTCAGTCTCCAGTCGTAGCTTTTCAGAAACAGGAAGCCTGAATGAACCAACACAATGGCTTATAGGACACTCAAGGCCTGTGCGATTATGTCACACTGTTTTATGTTGTGATAACCAGGAATGCTTAGGAGGTTAATGTCGATGCTTGGCGTTTATTCAGGGGAAACTGTTCTTGTTGCTTTAGTGTTTTGACCTCTCTTATCGCAAATGTCACTTAATCCACCTTCCTTTCTCACAGCCCTTCTCTAAGAAGGCAGTAGACCATGTCCAGACCCACCTAGCAAAGAAACAAGTTCCTCCAAATCTCTTTCAGGTAAGTCCCCCAACATGGAATAAAACCTAACCTGTTTTTCCGGGCGCAGATTGCCTTTTGTGAATTTAACACAAAGGAAGTAAAGTGTTTAGATAGCAGGTATTAACAACAGGTCCTGATTCATTTGTTTGCTTGCCTTCTTCCAGCCATACATAGTTGAAATCTGTGACAGTCTTCGAGGAAATATCTTTCAGAAGTTCATTGAAAGGTGACATGGATGGCTGCAAAGCTTTAAAAAAGCATACTATTTAAATGCACGTTTTTTAGTTTTGTTGCTTGGGAATGTTTTTAACATTAAAACCTTTCTCTTTGCCCTATAGTGACAAGTTCACACGTTTCTGCCAGTGGAAGAATGTAGAGCTCAACATCCATGTAAGTTTTCCCTTGTGCTATATTTACCCACAAGTTCTTCATGCACCTTTTATAAACCGAAATAAACTTTTATTTAATGTTGCTCCTGATTTTGCACGTAGTTGACAATGAATGACTTCAGCGTGCATCGGATCATTGGCAGAGGGGGATTTGGAGAGGTGTACGGATGCAGAAAGGCGGACACAGGGAAAATGTAAGTGCTGTTGTAAGGATGAAACCAAAAAGATGCTTTTTTTTGGGTTTGGATAAAAGGATGTGCTTGCTCACTGTGCGTTTCTCAGGTATGCCATGAAGTGTTTGGATAAAAAGCGGATCAAAATGAAGCAGGGAGAAACGCTGGCTCTCAATGAGAGAATCATGCTGTCGTTGGTCAGCACCGGGGTGAGTGACATGTACACGTATACATACACATACTTATTATTCAGACTGCACAATAACATCCCTGTCTCATTTGTTGTACCCTCTCTATCTCTTTCTGTATCTGCAGGATTGCCCTTTCATTGTCTGTATGACATATGCCTTCCACACCCCTGATAAACTGTGTTTCATTTTGGACTTGATGAATGGTAAGGGCAGCCATCATCTCTTCAGTCTAAAGGCTTCTTTATGTCAATTCCAACATATAAGAGGCATTTTTTTCATACTAAAACTCTTTAGTTTAATGCCAAAACCTAAAAGACTAAAGGGGGTTGCACACCGGACGACAAGCGCAGCGTCGCACCACATGATTAAAATTCGTTTTCTATGTACGCACACCAGTGCCCAGCTACAACTCAGGATGCTGTTCAAAATCCTGCCGCACTTCTAACATAGTTTTTAATTACATTACATTTCATTTGTCCCAACAAAGGACGACAAAAAACTCGGTCAAGTTGGGAAATGCATTTAAGCCAGATCATAGAAGGCCATTTAGGGCTCTCATTTTGGTCTTCCTCAATATCTCAATGTCGGCCTGAACATGGGACGGAGCTTCCTCTTCAGACAAACTTACACTTCCTGTATCTGCGCTGCAACACGGGCCACTTCTCTGAACGTCCTTCTTGATTTGTGAAACAATCACATCACTCACTTCAGAAAAAGTGGAATTAACTTGGCAGAAGCATTTTGACATTCATGAATCTAGTAATAATATTCATACATATCAGAATGATAAACATTTTCCCAGAATTCTCAGAAATAGGCCGCGTTTAAGTTGGCTGTTCATGTGTTATCGCTGTCAAATTACATTAACTAAAAACTCATGCTGGGTAGACTGTAAGATTCTTAACTGATCCACAACTTGAAACATAATTAGAGAGGATATGTGTTTTTGTAAACTGCAATTAAATATAAATGTGAGATTAGAGTAACAGGTTTTTTGTTGTTGTTTTGTTTTTGCTTGCTTTTGCCTTTTGTTTCATTATTTTACTTAATTTGTATCTTGCTTTATTTTATTATGCTTTTTTGTCACTTTAGTTTATGTTACTTAATTTACTTTAGTTCAGATTTTTTTTAAATGCCTGCAAACAACTGACAAACTAAATTAATTGGTGATTAATGAGATTTATTTCGATGATCTTCTATTGATCTAATATATTTATGACATAGTTTAATAGTTTGATTGTACATGTGTCTTTCAGGCGGAGACCTTCACTATCACCTATCTCAGCACGGGGTCTTCAGTGAGAAAGATATGCGTTTTTATGCAGCTGAGATCATACTGGGCCTCGAACACATGCACAATCGTTTTGTCGTCTACAGAGACCTCAAGGTGAGTTCATCGCCATCCCAGGCGTACTTTTTCACACTGAGAGGATGTACTGTCCCGGCACTTGAAAACCTATGCTTGTGATTCCCTATTCCTGCTGAAAAGGGAAAATGAAATGTTCCGTTGGAATTTGTGTATTTTGTAATGTAAGCCTGTATCTGTTTTGCGTCGTCGACTGAGGTTATATTTTATTAAGTTTGGCTTAGCTGTCTCTCTTGGCAGCACTGTTTATTGTCTTTAAACAGAATAGTGCGTCATATGACGGAGCGAGTCGAGGTTAACGCACGGTCCCAAATGTAGAGTTCAGCCTGCTTTTGCAATGACCACTAATATCATGCAATTTGTTGAACCTCCGTGTGGAAGCAGCAGGAGTATAGTTATGCAATCGTTGTGAATTATGCAATTTTAAGTGAGATGTTTGGGCTTCGAGCTGCCAGATTGCTGAGGATATGCAGGATCTTCCCTGGCAAGCTCCTGAAACGGGAGACTGCACATGCGAGTGGGGGGCATTCTGTGAGCGAGCAATCCTGTTGTTTTTCCACAGTATTACTGCTGATTTGCGTAGAAGAATAACTCGGCATGAAATAGATCACGTTTGCTTACTTATACCTCTGAGCAACATTCCTGAGAACCATAAAGCTTGGGAAGATTCCCAGTGCGATGTCTCATATCTTGTTTACTCGCCCTCATATCATTCCAAATCTGTATGCTGATAATTTTATGTGGAAGAAGTGTGTGTGTGTGTATATATGTGTGTGTGTGTATATATGTGTGTGTGTGCATATATGTGTGTGTGTATATATGTGTATATATATATATATATATATTTTTATAAAAATAACCATTTTGTTATGGTTAACCAATGCATTTTTAATGACTTAATTATGTGTATTAAATTAATACACAATTAATTCTGAACTGAAAACGCTCGCTCCGCACCTGGGGACATGCACCGTTACGAATGCCCTTGCGGCCGTGCGCATTTTACTTTCGCTTTCAAATTAGCGGGTTTTCAGGGGCGGTAATCGCTTGAATGGTGGGTTCACTATTATTCTTAATGAAAAACAACAAAATAGTAAGACAAACTCTTTACATTTCGCTTTGAAACCAAATATTCCGCCATTGTCTTGTTAGTAAGTACTGAGTAAGTACTTGTTAGTACTCCTGAGTAAGGTGAAATCTGACTCCTGCTGCGACCGAGCTGAATTGAACTGACACGTTCCGTTTTTAATTGTAGTGTCTGTTCTCCGACTGAACTAAATGATTTTTATTAATATAAAAAATCAAAACGACATTGGATGCCGTAATACAGACTATCGCAGCAAGCCTAATTTATGTTCATTGTTTTTGCTGGAAACTTGGTTTTGCACTTACACCATTGCTGTATTTTTTTTTTTTTTTTTTTTTTTTTTTTTAGTAAATGCTCTCCATTGAATCACAGTGATGCTGTTTTGTGGGTGCTGCTTTATCAGGCTCTTAAAGATTTTATTTATTTATTTTTTTGGACTGTGTCCTAATCTCCACATCACTTGCTGTTCCCTACAGCCTGCAAATATCCTCTTAGATGAACATGGACACGTCCGCATCTCAGACCTGGGCCTGGCCTGCGATTTCTCCAAGAAGAAACCTCACGCCAGCGTGTAAGTTCCTCTTCACATGGATTCAAAACCTCATATTTTATTGGTGTAAAATAAAAATGTCTCTTGTTTGGGGAAAGTGTGGTTCCTTCTCTGACAATGTTTTTATGAGTTGACACAAGCTCTTTGTTGTCTCATGCTTGAGCGTATTGGAGCTTTTTTGCCGTCAGTTATAAAATCTTAAACCAGCCTAAATTTATTTTTTCTTTATTTTTAAATTGTTGTGAATAAGATGTCATAACTGTGACAATTTTGCATATTTACCCCACACCTTTACATGGTCATTATCATTTTTTTTTAGCAAAAGCATCCTGGTAAGGGTCAGAGAGGTTGTAAAACAAAATGTATATGCATCACTGAATTAGTTTTTGGGAGAGTGAGAGTGGACTTGCATTAAACATAAAAGGGTTATTTTATTTTAACAGTTCATTTTGACTGTTTGTGTTATGTATGAGAATGAGCTTTGTTGTTTACAGTCAGTGTGTGCTCAGCCTGGGGGGTGTGTACACTTTGAATTTAATGTGCATTAATTGCTGTGTTTGCAGAGGTACCCATGGCTACATGGCACCTGAGGTTCTGCAGAAAGGAACAGCGTACGACAGCAGCGCCGACTGGTTCTCTCTGGGCTGCATGCTGTTCAAACTCTTGCGAGGGTAAGACCGCCCTCTGCAGCGGCCCACTCATGAATTTTTTATCTGTCTCTCTCTCTTTTAGTCTCTGTCTGTGTTTCTCACCTGTTTGATGTGGAGTGTAAAGTTTAAATGTCAGGGGTTTGGAAGCAGGAGGTCAGGAGCAGACATCATAGAGAAAAAAGGCAGAGAGAGAGGGGGTGGAGACCAATGAAACGGTTGCTAGGTAAAGATAGTGGGGGTGAAAGGAAGATGTAATGGGGGCGGAGTCTGGTGCATGTCTTTCCATTGACTCTCACACACTTCAAAGCAGAGTAAAAGCGGTTCATAACAGACATAGAAAGCGCAAGACATTGAAACTTTACACTCCACATAAAGAATTTTAAATCTTACCTATTTAATGCTCAATGTTAATATATATATATATATATATATATATATATATATATATATTAAATGTGTTTAATTTAAAATGAATATATGTAATTTTATATATGTAATTCATAGAATTTTATCATTTTATTTTTACTTTTTGAGGTTTTAGTAATTTAGTAAAATGCTAATTACCCTAATGATGGGTGTCGATCCTTCTCAATTGTTGTTTTACCCTTAGGCGATGAGTAAAGCAATGATATGCTTGTCTCACGGTCAATAACTGAGAGTGAAACGTTTTTGAACTCTCATGGAAACCCCCCTCCCACCTACCTGCCGCTGCTAAATCACCACATGTGTCCTCTGTATGACGTGGCGAGGCTAAGCACTTTGTTTGCGGTTACATGAACTCTGTTTCTTCCGTTCTCATAGGCACAGTCCATTCAGGCAGCACAAGACCAAAGACAAACATGAGATTGACCGCATGACCCTTACCATGGTAAGCAACTACACAGCTTTATTTTTTTGTCGTTCTCTCCTGTTTGTATGTAAAATTACACATAATCACATATATATGAGTGATCTCATTTAAAATTGCTACTTTGTGCATGATGGACAGAAAAATCCCAAAAAAGCAGTTACTTAGAAGAAGGTGCCTGCGGGTCCTTAAAAAATCTTAAATTTCTTTAAATAAAGTTGTCCTAATAAAAAGCCTTTAAAAGTATTATTGTCTTAAATTCAGATTGGATTGGTCTTAATTATTTTTGGTCACATTACCGCAAAAAGTTCTCCAGTCTATCCCCCCTCGGTAGTTACTGTGTCATCAGAGAGAATTGAGGTACAGATTGATTGGAATGTCAAAATATCCATGGCCAGATGATACACAAACTACATTTCTCGGGTAGATCAAACAAACCAGTGTCTCACTAGTGAAGTTTTGATGGATGAGGATTGCAATCAAGGTAGAGATGGTTATGGTGACTTACAGGAATTGTACAGTAAGCATGCTTTAGTCCGTTGATATTGATTCGCAAACAAACCTCAAACCCTCGACGCAATGATCGCATGTATTTATGCACATTTCACTACATTCACATTATTTCCACACACATTCAGGATAATGTTTGGATTTGTCATGTGTATGTTGCAGTTTTTAATAATACTGAATGGATCCATGTACACATAGTACATTTATTCATTTTGGCAGACGCTTTTATCCAAAGCGACTTACAAGGGGACCAATTAGGGGTTACGTGCCTCGCTCAGGACACCTTAGTCATGGTATTCACAATCCCCACCTTCAATTCCTGCCGGCATGGGAATCGAACCAGCAACCTTCAGGTTACAAGCCGACTCCCTCACCATTAGGCCACAACTACGTTTATATGCAGTCAGGCAATTGATTCAGGGTTTTTTTGGCATCTCCATGTGGTCCTGTTCGATGTTGCAACATTTACTTGGCTAAAATGTAAACAAGCTCTTTGTTGTTGCACTGTACACTATACACGGTGAACACTGAAAGTATTAGATTTAACTTGTTTATATCTGTAGACACCATTTTGGCAACCATCCAGATCTTGGTTATCTTTAAAGACATTTAGTGAAGTGTTAACTATAAATGCTGTTCAATCTTAAAGTTCAAACTGGAAAGTCTCTTTTTGAGAGCTTCTTAATGCTGAATGACAGATATTGCCATGAAACATGAGATAGATAAGCGAGCCACAGCTTTCCGTGTAAGTGAAGAGGGAGCATTTCATCATTGGCGCACCTGTGCCTTTACACCCACTATGTTTAACAAGGGAACGCTAATGGAGAGGAATTTGCATCCACGCTTTGCATTTACTGTCCTCCTCTCACCATTGCAGTAATTTAGTCCTCACCGAGCTGCCATGCTCTTGACTGCTGTACAGTCACTAGAAAGGAAGTCACTTGTTTTTAATGCTGATTTGGGACTTTGTCGTTTTCCTTTAAAACTAAGACACAAGTGAGGTGTCTACTTAGGTGTCAGTTCTCACAAGGAAAGAATATGCTACTATCTGAGACGCCTGGCTTTGATTAAAATTGAAAGCAGCATTGTATGCGTCTTTCACAGGTGAGACAGTCCCAGAATACATTGTGAAAACTTAGCAAATTATTCGTGTGTGCCATGTGTATTTGTGCTTTTTAAAGTATCAGATAGCTTGCTTGGAAACATGCTAATGTCAGAAATCTATTTCACTGCTTATGAAATTCGATTTAAAAGAGTCATTGTGACTTAAAACATAGAGTGCATCCCAATTTGTGTGCTCATGCACTATTCTATGATGTTTTGTAATATAAACAGTGTGGGTAGTGTGTTCACACTGAAAATTTCAAATAGAAAAAGTGCACTGTAAATACCCTGATGATGCCACTTACTTAACCAAAAAACAGTGTTCATGCACTTTTGCAGCCTTAATTACATAGCAGTGGGGAGGGGAGGGCGATATGACCAAATTCTTATTTCACGATATGATAGATTTTATTTCATAATAAAATATATCACGATATAGTTATTTTTTGTTATTTTATCTAATCTCTGTTATTAAAAATAAGAAAAAACAACAGGACAAACAATAGGGCAAAAAAGAATATAACAAGAATATGGATTAAACAAATTAAGTTTTTCAGGTACAATTGGTGTATTTAATGTTGTTAGAATTAGTACAGAAATTTAATAACAAATAAATATAAATGTATTCCTATTAAAACTAAAAAAAAGTTTAGTCAAGATAAGCAAGTTTTTTTTTTTTCTTTTGTTTGATTCACATTGACAGAGCAGCAGGTATATTAGGCTGCTGTCACTTTAAGACCAAACGCACAGATCCATTATACTGATACACAAACCAACTGTTTACTTTCACTTGAGACATGACAAGCTGTGTTTACATGAATACTCCACACGATGGGCTTTTTGACATAACTACATGTGTATTCGATTATTCAAGCGCAATAAGACATGAAAGAGAACCGAATTTGCGATTGCATGCTGAGATACACAGCTTTCTGTGCACCGCATTAAGTTCGTTTCCACAGCTTATGACATCGAACATGTCCCAAATTCGCAATCGCCTTCTGAGAGAGCTTTCGGGTGTGCGCACTTTGGCAGTGTGCTAGTCAGCGCATCACGTCCCTCTCTTTATATCCTCATTCAAACATTTCATCACTCTGAAGAGTCAATAGCGCTATATATTTACCTACCACGATATAGCAAAATTTCTTACGATAGACATTTTATAAAATGGCAATGATATATATCGTCGTACCTCCCAACCCTAGCGGAGGGGGATGGGCTATCAGACTTAATTCATACACTACACGCTTGAGTACATAGTGTATTAGTGTGTAGTGCGTCATTTGAGACACAACTGTAATACTACAGCAGAAAGAGCTGTCCGGTGTCCAAGCAGGTGGTGTTTAGCAAAGACGTTAAACAGTTTTCCTCTGACAGGCAAGATGATCATGTTTTGTTTGGAAACTGGAACACAAAGATTTGGAGCCAAGACTGTCAGTGTTTCAGAGCTTTGTATTTCTTTCTTTTTTATAATGTCCAGCAGTAAAAAAATTTAAACGAAAACACAAATTATCTCCAGATTTCATTAGTCAAGGTTTTAGAAGGTAACTTGTAAAATAGGCAGTTTTATTCTCTCAGATTTAGTTAGGATTAGACTGGAAAACTTAATCATCAGAGGTTCATTGGCCAACATAGACTACTGTTCAAAATCTTGGAGGTCAGTTCGATTTGTTTAAAATGTTTTTGAAAGAATTTATTCTCACCAAGGCTGCATTTATTGAATAATAAAAACTCCAAAACATTAATATTGTGTGACATTACAATTAATAATAACTTTTTCTATTTTAATGTACATTTAAAAATATAATTTATCCTGTTATGGAAAAGCTGAAATTTTCAGCATCATTACTCCAGGCTTCAGTGTCACATGATCCTTCAGAAACATTCCAATATGCTGATTTGCTGCTCAAGAAACATTTCTTAGAAATGTTATACAATGTTTTTCAAGGATTCTTTGATGAATAGAAAGTTTTTTTAACAGTTGTTTATTTAGCAACTACATAGAACAACATGCTAAAACCTATAACGCAATGCCCTGCTATCTTGTTCAGTGATACTGTGATGGTACCTGACAGCCGGAATTGCGCTTGTTCGTCTGCATTTACTGTGACTTTGGTGAATGTTGACCTTGATTTGAATGTGCAGTTGGCGCACTGCCTGTTACGTAAGCGAATTGTGTTTTGGTTGTCCTCGCATTCATTTGTATGATTATGAGGATATTTAAATACCGTTAAGCACTCTGTACTGTTAATGCTCTGTTGATCTAGATGGCAACTAGAAAGTTTGCTGTTCCTGCATATTTGCATTTTATTAATGATTGTTCTGTGTAACCGATGAGGAAAGCTAATGAAACAAAAGCAAACACTTGACTCGTCACTTGACAACACTGCATAAAGTCATGTTAAATGTGACATCAATCAAACTCATGAGCCACTTCCTGTTCCTCTGTTTCATCAGAATGTGGAGTTGCCTGACTCCTTCTCACCTGAGCTCAAGTCCCTTTTGGAAGGACTCCTACAGCGAGATGTCGCCAAAAGATTGGGGTGTCTGGGGCGGGGGTAAGTCAAACGTTCTCTATCTTCAAGATTAGACATCTGAAATACTGCTCTGCCATTTTTGATGTTTTTTTTGTTTTGTTTGTTTTTTTGTATTTTGTTTGTAGTGAACTACACAAATAATAATAAAACAAATTGTTTGATGCCTCTTGTCTGGATGGAGCGACTGTCTGAAAGCATTTAGATTAGGCAGAAGAGCATGCTGGGAATTATTTGCAGCTCGTTCTGAATTGCTGACACCTGCTGGTCACCTGCTGTATTGTAGGAAGTGGTGATGGTTGATAAAGTACATCCTACTTTACCTGTGAAACAATATATGCTCTATAGTAAAGCATGTTTTTTTTACATTTTGTTTCAAAATTGCTCGTGTAGTCTCAAAATGCAAGTTATATAATCGCACTGCTCTAATCTACTAAATACAACTATAAGGCATGAAAGTATTAAGATATTTCAAACATAAACATTGTGAGTTTCTGTAAAGCTGCTTTGAAGCAGTTTCCAATGTGAAAAAGTGCTAATAAAATTGACTTTACTTTATTTGAATGTGATCTCTTTTACATTCTGTAGGGCGTCCGAGGTAAAGGAGCATGTGTTCTTCAAGGGAATCGATTGGCAGCAGGTCTATCTCCAGAAGGTGAGACCTTTTAACCTTCTGTTTTCAGTTGGAATAATAGGTAGCATTGTATTAAACAGAGCATTCTAAAGAAACAAAAGTAGCATTTCATCAAAAGCAATTAGTTAAAGGAAGCTACAAAAACAAAAAACAAAAGTAGCATTACAAACCAAGGCCGTTCAGATTGTTCCCGGACGAGCCCCCAATTTATGTTACAAACCAGATTTGGGACCAACATAAAAAGCCGTTCAAAAAAGTTATAAACAATCAGTAAATCGCAATGGCCAGGGCAAGAACATTTTGCAATGTTTAACTGATCTAATTTAGAGTCTCCATGGTTAATTAGTCATCCAACAATCGATTAACAAGGCTAAGATTTTTTTATTTGATTTTTTTTTTTTTGTGGTGCTGCTTTAAAAGGAATGAATTTAGACAAACATCATTGCGGAGAGTGTATATTAGAGTGCTGACAGTGGCTGATAGCATGCTAAAATCCTCTCCAGGATGTTGACTCCAATTTCATCCCCTTTACAGCACCATCAATACACAAAGTGAAGACTTCAACAATACATTTTCAGAGGACAATTACTGTCAGACCTCAAATCACTTCCTGTAAACAGTTGTTCCCATTAGTGTGAACAATTTGTAGATCTCTGTATGAGGAGAACTACAGTATTTTTTTTTTTTTTTTTTTAAATAAAAAGTTATAGTTTCTATAGAGTGCAACAGTTGGGTTCCAGAAGTAAAAACTCTTTCTCCATAGGTAAATTCATTTTTAACAATAACATAAATTAATCGTTGATTCGATGGTATATACTTTCACTGTAGCCTTCCGTTTGCATTATTTTTAACTGAAATTTTATTTATTTTTTATAAAACCCCTATGTTATATAAAACCAAGGCCTCTGAAAAAGTGGATGGGCACTAATACTCTTTATTTTAACACAGCTGAATGTTTCCTAATGGACATGAGTGTTAATTCTACAAGATGAACTACTCTTTTGTTTTGCACATTCCTGCCATGATCATTCAGAGGGTTAGTGTAATATTAATTCTTTCCACCTGCTGTTTGGTTGCAGTACCCCCCACCCCTCATTCCCCCCAGAGGAGAGGTCAACGCTGCAGACGCCTTTGACATCGGTTCCTTCGACGAGGAGGACACCAAGGGAATTAAGGTAATACCAGTCACCGTGGGACCAAACTTTTCACTTATTCCACTTGGTGCTCAAGGTTGATGTCTTTGCTTCAACTCAGTGACCATCAAAGTGGACTTCTTTTTTTCAAGTGGACCCAAGATTGCGTCCAGCACAGAGAGAACTGTATAAAATTTAAGAGCACTTGAGCTTGTTTCATGCTTTGAAATCTGGAGGAATTTTCCGTTAGGCTTTGAGCTTTTCAAATTACTCCCTTGTAGCTGGAATTTGACTTCCAGCATAAAGTCTGGTTCACAACGTATTCTCACCCATTTAGACAGAAAGAGACTGTCTGAATTGAATGTTATTGTCATCTTTGTGTGTCTCAGCTGCTTGACAGTGATCAGGAGCTCTATAAGAATTTTCCGCTGGTGATCTCTGAGCGCTGGCAGCAGGAGGTGGCCGAGACGGTGTATGATGCTGTCAACAGCGACACTGATAAAAATGAGGCGCGCAAGCGGGCCAAAAACAAGCAGCAGGGCCACGAAGAAGGTGAGACACTGCACATCAGGATTTGTTTTATTGTGACATTATTTTCTGTGCATTATCCCTCAAATTTTCATTTTCTTATTGTACAACGACTTTTTAAAATGTTATTTTAAATCGCATTGATATTTCTGTAAAATGTTTTGGGTCAGTAAAATTTTTAATGTTTTTTTTTAAAGAAATCTCAAGCTCACAAAGGCTAAATATATTGGAAACAATTCAGAATAAGGTTTCATTAGTTAACATGAACTAAGAATGAACAATACATCTACAGCATTTATTAATCATTTATTAATTAACATTTACTAATACGTATTTAAATCAGAAGTTGTATTTGTTAACATTAGTACAATGAACAGTTGTTTTTGTTGTTTAATGTTAAAGATTAATAAATAATATAAAAAATGCTCATTGTTAGTTTAGTATGATCAAAAATATAGTAAAAACTATAGAAAATAACTATTTTCTATTGTAATATATTTTATATTTTAAATTATAGTGTTAATATTTTAAATGTAATATATTCCTGTGATCAAGGCGGACTTTTCAGCATCATTACTATAGTCTTCAGTGTCACATGATCCTTCAGATATCTTGATTCGATTGCATCTAATTTGCTGATTCACTACTCAAGAAACATTTTTATTCAACATTCATTATTATTATTATTATAATTATTATTATTAGTGTTGAAAACTTCATATTTTTGTGGAAAAACCATTCTTTCAGAATTCTTTGAATAGAAAGTTCAAAAGAATAGCGTTTAAAATTTAAAATATTTTGTAACATTGTAAATGTCTTTACTCTCCCTTTTGATTTAATGCTGAATATAAGTGTTGATTTCTTTTTTTTTTAAAGTCTTTTTTTTATATATTTTATAAAATTATTAAAATATTTCAAATAAAATAAAAATGCACACTGCGTTTTTATTTTAATTATTTATAGATTTATATTGTTTTATCAATTTTTTTTTTTGCTTTATTTTGAATGTTGAAATATGGCCCTGATATTGTCAGGTCTAGTGACCTTTATTCATTTAGCGCTTTGTTCAAACTTCAACTTTCAAAGCAGATGCACAGTGATAACAGGAAAAGGATTCAATGATGCAAACACAGCTCATTTCGGCTGTACAGCAACTCTAAAACAAAACAGTGTCATTGTTCAGCTGAAGTCAGCTCCGTTGTAAAGATCATCAATTATTAAATGAGTTCACTGTTTTCTGCAGAACTGCTTTATAAATTAAATGGTGTCGTCATCCAGTTCAGTTCTCATCCAATAGTGTCAGTGCAGTCAAATCAACAATGTTGTTGAATATTAAGATTGTCAAGTTTGTACACTAAAAAGCTAAATTATATGCTGAGTGGCAGAGCTTCTTTTGAGGTGTATTTGTCAACATTGTCAATGAAATGTCTAAAATAGATTTTTTTTTTGGTGAAATCTTTACCATTTACACTTTAATATATAGTGTTTGTGTCATGGCAATGAACACAGAACATCTGGTTGCAAAATGCTGTTTGTAAACATCCTGTTTGCTCTTATTCAGCAAACTCTCATTTTCTAACTTCTGAGAACTGCGGGTTTCTTGGGAGTATCTTGTATTTGGACTTCCAGGGGGTCAAGAAAAATATTTTCCTGAAATCTAATGAACAGCTGCTCTAGGTATCACATTGTCTGCAGCACTCAGTCATTTACCCAGGTTTTAAGGGGGTCCAAATTATGATGTTTTTTGGTGGAAACCAGTTTGCATTAAATCATAAGCCGTATACTGAATTGACAAGCAGTAATTTCACACAGCGGTGCCAAGAGAAGAAAATGGCCTCTGCTATGGTAGTGCTACATTCTCCAGCATGAATTAAAGACCCGGTGACGTCAACTAATCGTCTTTCACGGGTCCAGTGTCAGTTCCACCAGCAACCTCGAGGACAGGCTTGAACCGTACGTACTTATCATGCAGCGCTGGTGCCGCGTGCTTCCCTCAAGGGAAAGACACAGCGCCCATCACATGACCGTCTGTGTGATGGTCAGAAATAGATCTGAAAGAGCCAGTGTAATTTAGCTAACACTGTATTTATCGCGTGCATCACGACCCCAAGATATAAGCACGGGAGTCGTGAACAGGAATTCGAGTGGGTTAAACCTTTTAATGAGAGTTAAAAGGAATAGGTGACCCAAAAAATATAATTGTCATTCATTCACCCTCATGCCTTTCTAAATGTGACTTTATTCTCCAGAACACAAAAAATATAATGAATATGAATGAGAAAATACTAAAAGCTGTTTATACAAACGTTGAGTGTCCAACAATTTAGCATTATGTAATTGCGAATGTCTGTGGTGTTTGTGCAGACTACGCACTGGGGAAGGACTGTATCATGCATGGCTACATGCTGAAGCTAGGAAACCCCTTCCTGACACAGTGGCAGCGGCGGTATTTCTACCTATTTCCCAACCGTGTTGAGTGGCGAGGCGAAGGAGAGTCTCGGGTAAGTATTTTTGTGTTTTGTTTTTTAAATCTATATAAGGGTTTAATAGACCATTTTTTTTGAGAATAAACATTGCTTGTGTGTCCATACTCTGTAGCAACATTGGACTAAAACGTTAAAAAAAAATAAATTTAAGGTGAGTCTGGTGCATTTTAGCTGATTCCTCCTCTCCTTTTATTTTTTATCATCTCTTCAGACCAGGAATTATCAGGATTTTGTTAAAGAGGTGGTTATGATTTCACTTTTTTAACTTTAGTTAGTGTGTAATGTTACTGTTTGAGCATAAACAACATCTGCAAAGTTACGAGACTCAAAGTTCAATGCAAAAGGAGATATTTTCTTTTAAAGAATTCACTGTTTAAGGACTACAGTGAGCTTCTTTCAGCTAAGTGACATATCTAACCCTAAAATTTACATAAACCCAGATTAACATGACGGCACATGCTAGTCGATGAATTTAATCAACTCTACAGCAACTACATAAATTTATCCAGACACATTCTAAAAGTTGTAACTTCTTCCTGAGTCTCTCCATCAGTGTCTGACTGATTTTGGCGGCGTGAGATTCTCCAGCTTTGTTGTTGTTTATCAACCAAAGCGTGAGCTGTTAAAGCTTCACCCTCTTCTGGAAAGCAGCAGCTCATTTGCATTTAAAGGGACACACACAAAACCATGTGTTTTTGCTCACGCCCAAATAGGGGTAAATTTGACAAGCTATAATAAATGATCAGTGGGGAATTTTGAGCTGAAACTTCAGACACATTCTGGGGACACCAGAGACTTATATTACATCTTGTGAAAGGGGCATAATAGGTCCCCTTTAAATGTTCTGAGAAGACGGGGAGGAGGAATTGCATCACTTTAGAGATTAGTTTATGCCCTATGTAGTGGTCCTTGCTGTTGCAAAATTCCCATAGTGACGCAGGTTCACCTACAGCCTGAGTGGTTAAGTGAAGCCGTAAACCATTGAGACGCCCACCTCTCCTTTTAATATCCTGCTTCTTTCTACCACTAAACCAATCCTCAGTCATTCCCATCCGGAGGAAGTGATTGCGTTTGCGCTCAGGTCTGTGTAATGCAGAAGTAGGTCATTGCAGATTCCCTGGGGCCAGAGAGTTTCTGCCCTGATCTGTAACTAAGATAAAAAAGTGCGGATTTCATCAGTTTCCTGCATTTTTAACTCCCTGAGCTCCAGAATCTTCAATCTGAAGGGTAAATGCATTTCCTATGGAACATGTTGGAGATGAGATGCATGGAAACGGACTAAGAGGGAGGCCACTCACAAGTCAGATTTGGAAGCAGTGATGTTTATTTTTGATTGTAGTTCTTAGTTTTCACTTTTAGAGAGGCAACCTGGCTTTAGTTTGCACCCATCCTGTTCCAAATAAATAAATTCATTTGAATTCAGTAAATTCAGTGATGTTCATATTATTTTTTTAATCTATTTAATATTAAATTCACTGGATTAGGCCTGCACAATGAATCGAAATTAAACCGGGATGATTTGGCAAAGGCTGCGATTTTTGTTTTCTTTATTATTTTTATGCGCAGCTTCTCAGTGAAGCACAGCTCTCTGATCAGTAGTAAATGCTGCTCCATCTGAAAGCCAGAGGGCACTCTCATGCAGAAACTCCAAATATCCCCCGCAGTAGTACGATTACGCATGTCATTCCATGAAATCCTATTGAAGATTGAAATGCTTTGATTGATTAAACATGTCTGATAAAAATAAGGCTATAACAATATATGGTTTATCTGAGTTCTTCAAGCCTTCTCGGGTATTTTAAAGTATATTTATACTTCAATGCTAATCGACATAGCCTTTATCATTGTATAGAATAATATAAAATAATATATTGTGTGCCTTATTCTGTGTAAGAAGCCACATCATCTCACAGATGGATGTTTTCAAACACTCAACTGATGTTATGAAGTGAGTTTGGAATAAAAACATGTTATTAAATGTTGTATTATGTTGGACAAGAAGTTCAAAAATGCTTGTTTGGAAAGATGTTTGACGCGTGTTGCTTTTTCTAATGCGTGTTATAAAAGACTCAAACTCGCAGGGCTTTCAGATGGAGCAGCGTTTACTACTGATCACAGAGCCCTGCTTCATTGACAAGCTGCGCATAAAGATAAGCGCAGCCTTTTGCGATTCCATAATCGGTTTAAGCGCGATTTCATGTTAATTACAATTTATCGTGCAGTCCTAAACTGAATTGTTCCCAAGCCATTATAACATGGTAATCTAGTACTTAAAATAAATACATTTGTCAATTTTTAATCAATTTCTAGGTTTATACTCCAATACAGTGTTATTTGAAAAATCTTTTTCTGTCTTGGCAGCAGGATCAGTGAACAATGTTTATTTTTATTTAGTTTTATTGTGTTTTTGAACTTATATATGATATTACACTAAACTATTTAAAAGCCATTACGACAGTTTTTTGATATATTCAAAAAAAAAAAAACATGAATTTTCAAGCAAACATAATTACTTTATGGTATTAAATTATGGTAAATATTGTTACCATATATCGGAAACTTTGGTCATTCTGCCCAACCTTAGCATTGAATTTTTAAATTTTTCTTCCACTACTTAATAAAAGATCACTGCATCCCTAGTTTTATGCTGTGATATAGTGTTGTTTGGAAAACATTTTCTATTCTGACAGCTGGAACATTGAGCAAAAGGCTTCTTAGTGAAAAAATATATATTTAGGTTTTCACACTGAAGAAGCATACTTCAAGGTCCTTAGAAACCAGACTGAATGCGGTCGTGTTATTTGGAAGAAAAATGTTAGTACAGAAGTGAGATGTCTTCCATTATCCTTCAGTCTGATGGGAGTCAGGTATCCCAGATCAGACGGTTACATGAGATGCTATGTCTGCAGCCTGTTGTACCAACACTGACTCACTGAGTACAGGAACAGCTTGTCACCCGTGTCTTTCCTCCCTCGTAGCTTGAGACTGCCTCTAGAAGTTCTTCCTCAGTCTAAGTGACGCCGATAGATGCATATACCTGATGAATAGGATAAAATCCCACCCATCCACAGCTAGCGGGTAGCATGGCGTATTCCTCAGTAACTCAGTAGGATAGTGTGTGAGAAGACCCTTTGAGGGATGCGCTAATTAGTCTTTCCTCCATCCAGCAAAACCTGCTGACCATGGAGCAGATCGTGACTGTGGAGGAGACTCAGATCAAGGACAAAAAGTGCATCCTGCTGAGGATCAAAGGAGGAAAACAGTTTGTCCTGCAGTGCGAGGTAGGGCACCTTCTCCTGCTGTTCTCACGGTCTCATTGTGGGTTTCTCTCTTCCGCTTTTGCTCTTGTATTATCTTGCTTCACTTTTATTGCTCGCTATGCGTCTGTACCAAACTATAGTAAGTTGTCTTATGATTATAAATCAATATCAGAATAAATCACTCATTTTGTATTTAAATGTCACATAAGATATTAAATAATAAAATTAATAATAATAACAATATACAATTAATAATAAATGTTACCTAGTGTAATATGTTACTGTCATTGTCTTGTTTTACTGGCTTCAGTCACACAAATGGGGCAGAAAAAGTAAAGCACTGACTCTGACACTGACTGAGCTTCTTTTACATGATAATATTAAGTTAAAAATTCTAATTAGATGTTTCACCCCAAACAAAGAACTATTACAGCATGGTTATTTAATATGAACTTTTTTTTTTTCAATTAATTTTCCAGTAAAAATAATTATATTGTGTGATATACTGCTACCATATTATGTAAAAGCTTTGGTCATAATGCCCAACCTTCGTTTTTCTCTTCCCCTTTTGCTCTTAAATAGTCTTGCTGGGTTTTTACTTTTTCAGAAAAATTAAAGCTAGTCCTCTGTAGGCTTCTTATATAAAAATATTAAATTATCCAGAAAAAAGCACAGTCTCTGTTGGCTTCCCTATGTGCTTCTGTGAACTTCTGTTCAAGGAAACATTCCTTATCTCTTGAAGTTTTGGAGTCTGCTTTCTGCCGGGAATATTTTTCCCATCAGAGCAGGAGCAATATCAGAAGTGCATGTCCGCACATTTGAAGACCTTACATTGATTCTAGCCAAAATTAAATCACATAAGAGGCTGATTTGAAATGCTTTTTACAGGCAGTTCGTGCCATACAAATAGCTTTCACATTAAATGGATGAGCCCTCAGCTTGACTGATTCCAATACAGTTTGACATTTGCATGTAAATGATACTCTAGGCACAAAAAATACAAAGCACACCAAAATGTTGGTGCATTTTTTTTATTAGAACAATTTTCCTATCAATACCGAAAATAAATATATTTATTCAAATAGCAGACACTTCTATCCAAAGTGATTTACATGAGGAATGCAAACAAGCAATTCATCTTGAGGCAAGAAGTGCTAGTAATAAGTTTGAGACTTCATTGGGAATAGTACGAGTTAGAACACGAGGGGATTAAATAATAGTGAAAGCGTAGAATAATTTTTTTAGGCCCCATTAGGCACCAATACTTTTTGAATAAAATAGTTTTATTTCAATTTAAATTCATTTGTTATTTCAAATTTATCTCCTTTGACTGGCTTTCAGAATGCTGTCCGGTTTTGTCTTAAAGATGCATTTGTACAAAATCGTATTAGGTGTTCAAGCGCGTAGCACTGAAACCCTATTGTAATTGTTAAAATTTCCAAGGATCAGCGTTCTCCCCTAAAAGTAATCAGGAAGACCAAACCGTAAGTTGTAAAAATGTGAAACTTTGAGGGCTGGTAGTACTCACACCGTCTGCAAAGTCAGCAAGGCTTGCCCTGATCAGCCTGAAAATGAAAAAATTGCTCTCAACTCCGGAACCAGTAGCCGTAGACAGATAAAATGCATTTGCTCGTTGTTTGAAATTTTCAGATATTTTGGATTTCTTGAAAAACCTACTTTTGCTAACCAGTCCTAGGTTTTTGTCCCGATCGGAACCAAACCAGTGCAGCAAGATTATCAAAAAAAAGTTTAAATTTAGATTCACGGTTTCACCAAACTCAGCACACCTATGTAAGATGTCATTCTGTGGTCGCGTAAAAAATGACGCAGCGACTGACCAAAACATGAAAATGACTGTAACTACTACACCGTCTGAGTAACTTGAAAATTGGCATGCATTGTCTTTGTCCGAGGTGTCATGAGGACATTCGTTAATGTATATCAAAAAACATGTCCGCCATCGGCCAATGAAATTTGAGCAGTTATCAGACAAGGTTAACGGACACTGATTGGAATGAAACTCGCTGGGCCTGTTTGACTCACGGCCCTAGAGGCCTGTAAGAAATTCAAAAGAAGTCACCAACTGGGGGGCAACACATGGTAGACAACCTCATTCTGATCATCTTTGCCTCTAGGACTGCCAGTGTCCATCAACTCATTTGTTTAATATTTTATTTTTACACGTGCTTAAAAGCCTAAAAGCGATTGAACTCCGATAATTGCTGCTCGCAGCTATATTTTTAAATATCCTTTGCATCCAGAGTGCTGTCTAGGTAGCTCACTAGGGTGTTCTTGCTTTGTTAAAATAATAAATCAGATGAGAATGAATTGCTAATGTTCTTCCTCTTCTCACAGAGTGACCCAGAGTTTGTGCAGTGGAAGAAGGAACTTACCGAAGCATTCACCGAGGCTCAGAAGCTGCTGCGTCGTGCCCCCAAAGTCATTGGCAAGGGGCGAACTAACGTGGTGGAACTGTCCAAACCTCCGCTCACTCACCGCAACAGTAACGGCCTGTGAGCCGCCCACCTCCCGCCACCCTTCTCCTCTCCATCCTTTTCATCAACACACACATGCACACGCTCTCACACTCTCTCTCCCAGCAAAACGCTTGTCCAGCACCATCAGGCTTCCCAACCGGCATAGTGAGCCGCCACATGGTCCATCTCGGAAGGTTCTGCTGGACTGTGCCCCTGCTGTTCCTCAACTGTCCGTCAATCAAATGCACACACAATACACAGTTCCTTAGGGTTGGCGTCACTCCAGGATAATGCTAAAGAACAATCAGTGATGTCAGTGCTGATTCTGAGACCTTGTTTTGACCAGTGGTGCAGGCTGGGATATACTGCGCCTCTGTTGTGAGCACGTCACTCTTGTTTCTTCTGTGATTCCCACATTCTCCTTGCACACGCTGGCATGCTCGTATATAGGCAAAGAAAAAGGCCTCTGCTGTAAGGGTCCCCAAAACCCAACCAATGCCCACTTGGAGCTTCTTTCCCAAGTGGCAGTGTGCTAGAGCCGGACAGTATCAGTACCTCTGCTGCGGGAGCCGGTGGATTCCTTTCGCCAAGGGAAACTAGAGCCATGCGGCCTGAGAGAGCTAATCAGATGGAAACAATCTCATTAGACGATGGCTTGAACGATATCACACCCATTGTCTTTTCAAGTCCTTTGTGGAAACGCCAAGGCCACCTCACTGACTGTGCCATTCTTGAAGCGTATGCTTTGCACCACTTTGTCAATATTGTGGGTGCATGGTATGCATGCAGTTTCAAACTAAATGGACTCAGATTTGTGGACTGTTGTGGACCCGACCCCTGTTCTGTACTTGTAAAGTACAAAAGTCTTCGACACTTCCTTAATACTCGCTGTCGGATTGAACTAGTGTAACCGCATGAGTTGCGAGTGTTGTGCACATCCAAGTTGTGCTTTCAGAGGACAACGTACCATGTAAAAATTAGGGAGCATTTTTCTTTTTCTTTTTTTCTTTTTCTTTTTTTTTGGTGCTCAGCCCTTGTAAACACCAAATTCACTTGGGTTGCTGCGCGCCCATTCACATGCATTTAAATGCGTGTACTTGTGTGTGTACACGAAGTAGGTGTTGTTGCTTTAAAGGAAATGCCCCCATGTTGTCACCTGGAAGAATTGTTTTCTTTCACCTTGAATGTATTTTTTGTTTCTCTATTTGTCTTTTTTTGTTTGTTTTCTCGAGGGTGGAGTGATTTACGCTGCTTGACACAATGGGAAGGAATGTGGCGGGATGTTTACGAGGACACGCCCCTTCTTGTACCCAACCCCTCCCCCTTGAACCCGCAGAAGTGCAAAAAGTGCCAATGAAATAAATGTTGACTTGAGACACCGGAGAGTTCCTCGAGTCCAGGCCGTGTCACCTCTATCTCCGAGAACAGTGTTGGAACCTGAACGCACAGGAAAAAAACTGAACTGCAGACCTCCAGTCGCTTAAACAGCCAGTGGACGGTTGACGAATGCATGATGTCTTGGTTAGAGGGACCACTTAGAAAGAAGAAAGCAGCAGCAGCATCCCTGGAGTCTTTTATCCGACTGTATATACGAATCCTTTCTCTGTGCATCTACAGTATAATCTTCTTGACAATGTTTGCATATATGGCGAATCTCTGTCTCTGCCTGTCTGTGTTTGTCCCTATGTCTCAGCTTGGGGGCGGGCGGGGTGGGCGGGGTTCACATCTGTCAATCAGTGGCACGTGCAAACCTCAGGCTGAGAGAACTGTGCGTTCGCGCCTCTTTTAGGACCATCGTTGTGAAAGAGCAGAGAGTTGAATGACTTATCTCATAATGAGGTGCGAGGAGGTCTTCTGTCTGTCTCTGTGTTTAGTTATGCCGACGCTTGTGAGGGTGAGACGCATGACGCGGCATCTCCATTATCCATTCACGGGCAGACACACTGTTATTCAGAACGAAGGTAGGCCGCTCTCACTCACAGGTGTTCGAAAAGGTGGGCTGCTTGGATCGTGAAAGGAGAGACAACTTAAAACCATTTGTTGTAAGGCTTGATTTGAATATAGTTTAAATTTTTATATTGTTTTGAATGTGACGCAAATGCAGATTTCTATAGATTACATATTTTTTGAGCATGTTATGTGCATTTATTTTTTGGTTTGAATGGAAAAACAAGCACAGCTTAACTGGCATGAGATGATTTTAAAGAAGTGTTTTCTTCATGTATATTCAGGTTCTTTTTTTTTTTTTTTTTCCCATGCAGTAATTTTCTTTTTCTACGACTCCCGTCTGTGCATTTCAAGTGATTTGCATGTGACGCTCTGCAAAAATTGCAGGGTTTTGGGAGTCGACCAGTTTTTGTAGCCTTTAAGTGTCGGGGAGGTGCCATCCTGAGGATGTTTTAGTGCCCTTCAAGGGTTTTATTTTGAAACCAAAATGGCTTGTTTTGAAATATTATCACTGCACTTTTCCATCACGCTTCACGAGCTGATGAAAAAAAATGTGCCAAACGACTGTAGGAGAATGTCCTTGAAACAATGAAAAGCTCATGCGACACTCACTGCCTATTTTCTAGACTAAAATTGGTACGTTTTAACAGGCAAGTGTCGTCGAGTTTGAGAGGGTACAAAATGTGACCAAATTCAGGTGACGTGGAAAAAGTGGGCCGCTTGCGAACGATCCTACGTCATTGACGATACGCCTCAAAGCTACTGACCGGCGACGGGCGGTGCTGTGTTTTGAAACTGCTAGCCCGTTTCTCAAGAAGGGTGGCACCTCCGGCAGTCCTAAATATCCATGTTTTATTCAGGGGTTTTATATTTTATTTTAATGGTAGCTTTTCATTCACTTCGTCAGTGTTTGCTTCATTCAAGTGCTTGTGTGTCTGTTCCGTAGCGGTGAATTTGTCTGTGGGCGAACGCAGGTTTCGAAATGGAAGAGGACGATAAATAGGAATAAAAAAAAAGAAAAAAGAAAAACAAACTAACAAAAATCTAAGTATATATGTGTATATGAAATGAAAACAAATGAGCTTAGGTTTATTTAAAAGATTTTACGACGTAGACACAAAAATTGACTCGGGAAGGGAGCGGGTTTGATGTGAGTTCAAATATTTGTGGTGAAGAATCAGCTCAGATCTTGCACATAAAAGTTTAGATATTGTACCTACGAGTTACAGATTATTATTTTTGTTCGTTTAATACAGGACTCTCTTGCTCTCTTTCATATTTATTGTCTGGTCGGGGAGCTAGTCCCTCTGTGCGTGGGTTTACCTGGGGCACGGAGCTGTCGAGTATCCGGGTTTACAGTCAACCGAAACTCTTTTTCATGTGCCACAAACAAACGCAAATACTACTGTCTGGGGTTATTACCATTAAGGTTATGATGATGATGATGATTATAATAATTATTGATAATATTATTCAATGAATGATAATTGTTATTAAAATTATTTTCTTTTGTTTTTTGTTTTGTTTTTCAGAACAGCTAGGAACATGTGTGTTGGACTGCTTATAAAAACAGTTCAGAAATAAAAGCCCCTTTTTCGTGTTGCCGTGTCTGTTGTCTCCATGCTTTCGGGATTTATTCTGTTTATGACAGTAAAAGGGCACTTGTTGATTAAAACAAACTCTTTAGTATGAGATTTATAAACTGAAACCTCAATTAGGCAACTTTCAGGGCATGTTAAAGCCATTTCGAGGAACTGCGGCTGCGACTAACTGCATTAGTGTTCTGGAGTAAACAGTCCTTTCTTGGATGTCCTCCTTTATCCTGCAGCTATAGTCAAAGCTCAGATAAATCTAAGGGTTCTTAAGATTTATTATCCTGCCCATATTGTCCTCGATACTGCCATATCTGTCCTCGATTAGCTCTCTCCTTGTGACTAGATGTGAAAATGCCTCAAAAGTATTTGGACACTTGAGCTATAATGTCTGAATGTCTTTAGCTGTTAAAATCAAAATGCTTCTAGTAGGGGTGTGTCCGAGACGGTTAGCACATGAGACGAGACACGAGAGTGAGTTCACAAGACAAGATTTTTACACGGTCTCAATGACAAAATACACGACTAGAAAAATGGTCTGAAGGTGCATTTGAAATGTTTTAACTAATCATCGTGTAATAAATGTCATTTCAGTTCTACTTGAGTATGAATATATGCAGTAAAAGCCAACAATATTCAAAAAGTGTAAAAGGATTTGCCACAAACTCAACTGACTGGCTTCTCTCCTGTATGATATCATGAGTCTCTTCAGACATTCAGGAGCTTCTACAACTAAACTCCTTTCCACGGTATAAATAAAAATGAATAACAATTTACTCTTAATCTTAGTAAGTGCAAACAAAAAGTGCAACCTTAAAGTACTTGCGCAATATTCAAAGTGCAAAGAGAGACCAAATTTTTCTTCAAGCATCATACAGAGATGAGAGATGGTTACAACTACACAGCCCACATTTCAAAACGCAGGGTGTTGAAAACTTGTTTCAATGCGTGCTCGCGTTTTACTTTCGCTTTTGATTTCGTGATCATGTATACTCTGATTAGGGAGCAGCGGTGCTGAGTTCGCATTTTACAAGATGAGACATTTGTCAGACGCTTAGGCTCTTTTGTGCAACGATTCCTCCGCCATGGTCTTGTCAGTCATCTCGTCACTTACTCTCGTCACGTGATCACTGAGCTCTGATTCCTGCTGCGTGATGTACAACTCTGCAGTTTATATTGGATGAGTGGGTGGGATTGAATGTTATCCAACTGAATTAAATAGTTTTTATTTCTATAAAAAGCAAAACATTTGAGGTGTGTATTCTATCCTAATTTCACTGTCAAACGCCATCATGGCAATGTCGCGAGACAGCTTTTCACCTCGAAATCTGAGATCTTGACTTATATTTTGTCCTCTTATGCAATTGAGGGAAACAGTCTGCTTGAATTAATTCATCTGCTTTTTATTTAGTTTTTTTACATGCATTTTCTCATTTACATCTACGCTTTTGCATTGCATTCAACATATAGATTTTATCACTTCATTTATTCCCTGGAAACACATGACCTTGGCGTTGTTAGCGTGGTGCTTTACTGTTTAACATCAATGTAAAAACTTTTTAAGCTCTATTTTTTCATCAATATGCTTTAAGATAAAGCAAGACCTTTCGTGTGAAATCAATTTAACACATGATAATTAAGATATAAATTTGTAATCTTGGGATCATCTTGAGATCATCTTGAGATCAAGAAGATATTCCTCCATGACAGCTTCATTTGGCCCTTTCAAAAAATCGTAATATCCATTTGCCTCTGGCAGTTCCTCCCTGTGAAGATACGCTTCTGTTCTCTCTAATTCTCTCTGACACCTCCTCCCACAGCTCTCACCTCCCACCCCCTGCATCTCACAGCTGAGTCTGTCCGTCAAATCACACCGGCAGCCATTTGAAAGCCTGCGGATAGTTGACTTGTGTTCTTTTTCTAGCTGTTGCCAGGACTTTTTCCACAGGTTTATAT
Organism: Zacco platypus; assembly: GCA_038088235.1. Lineage (NCBI taxonomy): Eukaryota > Metazoa > Chordata > Actinopteri > Cypriniformes > Xenocyprididae > Zacco > Zacco platypus. The sequence continues at coordinate 17,158,919 of CM076086.1, forward strand.
CTTGACGAATATCCAGGTGCACTTTTTTCATCCCAAAACATCCAAAGGAATTGGGTTATTCTGAACATCTGATCCTAACATAGTCCCTGCTGAACAGTTACGAAATATTGCTGCCAATTGAATCTACCATGTTTTGAAATCATCTACACCTGTTTGCACAGCCGGTAACGTCTGTATTGAAATCACTTCCAGCTTCACCCGTTTAACAGCACTCTTCCTGTGGCAAAGTGTTTCCCAAACAGGGTAGTATGTCCCACCTCTTCTTGCTGCAGGATATTTATATCCGAGTCTTGTGTTAACTCAGCTGCCATGCTTATCTGTGTGTGTGAGTGTGTGTGTGAGTGAATGTCCGTGCCAATCTATTTCAGATTTTAGCTTCACCCTCTCAGTGACAGTGAGACTGTGTGCCTTGCTTTTGGCCTCTTGGTTTTTTTTCCGGAGTTTCACACATACAGTACTTTCATTGGATGTATTTTTTCCCCATTGAGGAAGCCATCGCAAGGTATGCCTGTTGGTTTTCTTATTGACACCCAAATGTATCCGTTTCTTCTGTAGATACTGTGATTTATTTATAGATCCCAGACCCTCACAGACATCCAGGTTTTGTATGTCCGGTCTAGCTGGCTGGCGTTTTCCTAATGAAATTGGGGACATTTAGCCATATGTCTAGGCCCAGAAGTTGAGCGTTTTGTTCTGGTTGAGAAATTAAAGGCCTTCTGTTTGGATCGACGGGATATTCCACGGAGCTGACTCGAGCTGAAATCTGAGCTCTGTCTCCTAGGATCATTTTCAGCCTCTGACTAATTTGTTTTGTTGTTTGCTGTGTAATGTCGAAGTGGATGACAAGATGTCGAGGTTTGGCGGAGTTGGTATGTGCATTGCAATGTCATGATCCTGTGACCTAAGCTTCACATGAATCGTTGTTTTGTGTGCATTTGGATTAATATGAATTGATTTGCAGGAAACAAGTGAGCAACCATTTTTCTTCTAGAAGAAGCAGTTCTTTACAAAAAGGTACATGGGACTATTATATATATATATATATATATATATATATATATATACACCATGGTATTTACTGATTATCATATGGAATTTACTTGATACTCCAAGCTACATATATTACTTTGCTTTCTGTCCAAAAATCATGGTATTTCCATGGTACAGAAGTTAAAAAAAAAATAATTGAAACATCCTAACTGAATGGGTTTATATATATATATATATATATATATATATATATATATTAGATTTGTCAATGAATGAATTAAAATAATGCATAAAAGGCTGACAGTATTTTATATGGTTAGAAAAAAGCTGAAAATCAAATTTCATATTTCATATATATGACATATGGTATGTCCAAAAAAAAAGATGCCTTTTAAGATGTATTTTAAAAATGACACATTAAGCAGTTTAGTTTTTAAACTGTACTGACAGAAGGGTATTCGCTCTGAATTTTTGGTTTTATTGTAATTTGTTTGAGATTTTTTTTATATGTGAACGCAATTTTTTTGTTTGATTTTACCAGTAACATAGATTTTGGTCATCTTATAATTTAAATATAAAAATGAAATGTTCAACAGTTCAGCTATTTATATTGGTAAATCCCTTGAAGCTGTTTGGTTAGTAATACTGAATACTGGTAATATTTTCAGAAATGTAAATGCTTACAAGACCTTACATGAACAAAGTGTCAACAAAGTGAAACACATTTCTAAAATGAAAAACTGCTGGCTGAACGTTGACATGGTAATGAACCACAGATCTGTGCTGTTTCCAGTCAATTCCTGCCATTTGGCCTTCATTAGAGCCGGCTTCTGGGTTTGTTTTCATCATTTGTTTGTGTTGTTGGAGCGGGAGGTCTGTATTTATCATGGAGCGAATGCTTCACTGAAGTCTAGAAGAACATAATCTCTTTCATTTAGTTTGTTATTGCCTGAACAAGCTCAGTTGGATTTATCATCAATGGCCTAATTCTAGTTTTTTACATTTTCTGGGTATTTGCATGAGCAGATTGCACTGCCTTGATATATCAGGCTGTTTTCTAGGGCATTGCTGGGACATTACCTCTACCCCAAATCTCTGATATTCAGTTTCCTAAATATGGCTCAGTTCTCTCCTTGCCCCTTAATGCATGGTGAATTACGTGTAATATTTATGTTTCAGCAACAGTAGGATACTAGTGATGCTCGTCGTCACTCTTAATCACACCCAGGTCTTCAGTATTGCTCCTGCGGTCCACGCTGCTCTTGTTGAGCAATGACCTCTGTTACCCGCACCAGTGGACTTGGGCTTTCATTTTCCTACTTTATATCGTTCTGCCTGAAATGTTGGTAAAAGAAGAGCAAATAGAGAGAACTTGTGTTTTATTTGAAGTGATGTAATAAACATCTTACTGCAGGAGGGCAGCAAAGGAAGAGATGTTTTCATTTGCAAGCTAATGTGCATAACACATCACTTATCTGCTAATGTCTGCTTCACCAGTTTCCCTATCACACAGTCTGGGTTTTAAAATCCATGTTTGTTTAGAGGGAAATAAACATGGATTCTTAAATTCCATGTTTATTTTCCTCTTAAATATAAAATATAATATATCATTTTATTTTGTTATATTTTTATATTATATTATATTAGATGTTATGTTACATATTTTATTTTATATTATATATTTCATGTTTTATTTTATATTATTACAGAATATAATTATTATAATTTATTATTTACTGTTAATTATATAATATTATATAACGATTATATGAAATATATTTATTTAAATATTTTTGTAGTAGTGTCACACACCTTCCAGATTGTCAGAAACCATGTCTGTTTAGAAGGAATCTAATAAATGTCACAATGCAAAAATGTAGATATTATAGTTATTAGTTGTATTTATATAATACACATTACAAACAATGCAAATATTTTATTTTTTATATATATATACAGTACTGTGCAAAAGTTTTAGGCAGGTGTGAAAAAATGCTGTAAAGTAAGAATGCTTTCAAAAATAGACATGTTAATAGTTTATATTTATCAATTAACAAAATGCAAAGTGAGTGAACAGAAGAAAAATCTACATCAAATCAATATTTGGTGTGACCACCCTTTGCCTTCAAAACAGCATCAATTCTTCTAGGTACACTTGCACACAGTTTTTGAAGGAACTCGGCAGGTAGGTTGGCCCAAACATCTTGGAGAACTAACCACAGTTCCTCTGTGGATTTAGGCAGCCTCAGTTGCTTCTCTCTCTTCATGTAATCCCAGACAGACTCGATGATGTTGAGATCAGGGCTCTGTGGGGGCCATACCATCACTTCCAGGACTCCTTGTTCTTCTTTACACTGAAGATAGTTCTTAATGACTTTCGCTGTATGTTTGGGGTCGTTGTCATGCTGCAGAATAAATTTGGGGCCAATCAGATGCCTCCCTGATGGTATTGCATGATGGATAAGTATCTGCCTGTACTTCTCAGCATTGAGGATACCATTAATTCTGACCAAATCCCCAACTCCATTTGCAGAAATGCAGCCCCAAACTTGCAAGGAACCTCCACCATGCTTCACTGTTGCGTGCAGACACTCATTCGTGTACCGCTCTCCAGCCCTTCGGCGAACAAACTGCCTTCTGCTACAGCCAAATATTTCAAATTTTGACTCATCAGTCCAGAGCACCTGCTGCCATTTTTCTGCACCCCAGTTCCTGTGTTTTCGTGCATAGTTGAGTCGCTTGGCCTTGTTTCCACGTCGGAGGTATGGCTTTTTGGCCGCAAGTCTTCCATGAAGGCCACTTCTGACCAGACTTCTCCGGACAGTAGATGGGTGTACCAGGGTCCCACTGTTTTCTGCCAATTCTGAGCTAATGGCACTGCTCGACATCTTCCGATTGCGAAGGGAAGTAAGCATGATGTGTCTTTCATCTGCTGCAGTAAGTTTCCTTGGCCGACCACTGCGTCTACGGTCCTCAACGTTGCCTGTTTCTTTGTGCTTCTTCAAAAGAGCTTGGACAGCACATCTGGAAACCCCTGTCTGCCTTGAAATTTCTGCCTGGGAGAGACCTTGCTGATGCAGTATAACTACCTTGTGTCTTGTTGCTGTGCTCAGTCTTGCCATGGTGTATGACTTTTGACAGTAAACTGTCTTCAGCAACCTCACCTTGTTAGCTGAGTTTGGCTGTTCCTCACCCAGTTTTATTCCTCCTACACAGCTGTTTCTGTTTCAGTTAATGATTGTGTTTCAACCTACATATTGAATTGATGATCATTAGCACCTGTTTGGTATAATTGTTTAATCATACACCTAACTATATGCCTACAAAATCCCTGACTTTGTGCAAGTTTACCTTGAAGAATTGATGCTGTTTTGAAGGTAAAGGGTGGTCACACCAAATATGGATTTGATTTAGATTTTTCTTCTGTTCACTCACTTTGCATTTTGTTAATTGATAAATATAATCTATTACCAAGTTTATTTTTGAAAGCATTCTTACTTTACAGCATTTTTTCACACCTGCCTAAAACTTTTGCACAGTACTGTATATACATTTACATTTACATTATTTTTTATTTTGAGATTAAATACAACCCAGGCATTTCTTAATGAGACGGCAATTCTGTGATATTCTCTCATGTTCTCTGTCTCTTTTTTTTCCTTGGCAGGTCCACAGTGTCACTGTTTCTATTTTCTTTGCTCCACTTTGTGTCCTCCTTAGCATCACACCTGGCTGAGATCTCCTTCCCTTCACCCCTCATCCCATCATGGCGCTCTCCTCACGCTTAAAACTCTGGGAACAGAAGGGAGGTGCAGGACGGCTACACGCATGCAGTTCAGCTCTACTAACCCGACTCGTGCTTGACTTCGTTTATTAACCAGCACAAGTTCAACAATTAATCTGTTCTTTTGGAGATGCTTGTTGTCTGTTCCCAGTCTCTCACATACCGCACTGACATTACCTTTATAATGAAAGTCAAAAGACTGTATTTTCTATGCAGGTAGCAGGTGTACAAGCACAGCTTCTCTGAGGGGAGAAAGACTGAAATCTGTGCTTTAAATATTACATTTAAATTACACATGTGAAATCTAACAACAATGGCATCATAAATGTAGCAGTTTTACTTTAAATCACATAAAAATATATAAATATTTTCAGGCTAGTCTTACTAATGCATATCATTGGCATAAAAGAGGGTAAAAATAACAGCCAAATATGTGATGGGCTGTTCCTGAGATTACCTGTAAAGAGTGATTGTTTGCTAACATTATCTTCATTTTCATTTGGTCAAAATAGATGTGGAATTTATGCCTATATTTTGAAAACATCACTCATTAAAAGAAGGTTTTCATATTTACAAATAAATTTCATTTAAACCATTACAAGAAAATGTAATTGGAGGGGCAAGGAAATACATTTTCAATCTTAGAAATGTGTTTGGGGGTAGATGCAAAATATATTTTGTACAATATAAATATATTTACATTGGAAGTTAAAAATGTCCACAAAATACATGGGGAAGTATTCATATTTTTTGTAATATATTAATTATATTTAAACAAATATAAATTTTGCTCTATATTTTGAGATGGATTGAATGATGGATGGATGGATAGATAAACGGATGGATGGATGGATAGATAAATGGATAGACATGGATAGATGATATAGAGACAGACAGATGGATGGATTGATGAATAGACTGATAGATAAACAGACGGATTGAAAGATGGATGGATGGATGGACAGACAGAAGGATAGATAGATGGATGGACAGACAGACGAATGGATTATTGGATGGATGGATGGATGATAGATGGATAAATAAACAGATGGAATGAACAATAGATGGATGGATGGATGGATAGACAGAGATAGACAGACAAATGGATTGATGGATAGATAGACATATGGATAGGTAGACAGATAGATAGATGGAGAGATGGATAGACAGAGTGAGCAGAGAGATAGAGCAGAGAAATATACATGCAATTGAAATCACAGACATCTTAGACATTTTCTAAATGTCTATTTAACATCTGACAGGAAACGTCTTCGGGACATTTTACAGATGAGCAAACACTCTAAAAACTATACCTTGCAGATGAAATGCGTACATCAAGTTGACGTCTCAGTGACATGCGTGTGCTACCAGCAGAGATGAAATAGACATCTGTTTGCCTGCATGAATTCCATTGTTTACAGTATGTGTGCCTGTCACTAAATGTGGCCAACATCAAATAATTCATTAATATTTCATCATTTTAAGTAGGCTTTAATTCTCACCGTGTGGTCGGTCTCTATGGTGGTCCGCTCCCTATGGTGCGTTAAGTATTCTTGGCATCAGTGATGTTATTTGGTATATTCAAGGTTTTACGTCTCTTGAATCTGTCATTAGGTTTTTAATGTTCTAAAAACTATCTAAATTACTTTTCCAGCTGTTCTCAGCTGCCATGTGCACATAATTAGCATACATGCTAAAGCTCTCTATTTCATAGGCAGTTTCAGCTAGCTGGTATTGCAGACTGAACTATCATAAAGTGCTGTTATTGTACTCTTCATGTAGTGTACAACTCAGTTGGCCTCCTAAAGGGTAGCTACTGCCCTCAACTAACATTTAGCAGCTAACCACGTGTTTAATATCACTGTATGTGCTGCTAATAGAGTGTCAAGGGCAGCAGTGGAAACTGTGGGACACTTGCTAAAAATATTGTGTCTTTAGAGTTCACACGCATCAAATTCAATCTACCTGGACTAACTACAGTATTTTGGTTGCAGATTCATGCTAAATAGTCACGCTAATATTAAGGGAGTAAGAGCATCATTTTCACAATGATTCGCAATAACGTTGTAGTAGCCTAGTTGCTAAATGTTAAGCTTTGTATCCTACCAAATAGCATTTTAAATGTTATATTGATTTTACCGGTGTTTACTATGGTCTTGCTACAAATATCCTATTCTTGTTTACTATGCATTTGAAATGAAGGATGTATAGCTCAAGTAAGCTAGCAAGCTAAATATTGAGCTTTAGTAAGCTAGCATGTGGAAGGTTTTTGTTTGTATTATTTTCCCCAACAAAAATGTACTTTGGTTTTGTCTTATGTTTGTTTGGGCATGGCTCTTAATGCCATGGTATATGAAATCTTAAATTGTTAAGCATGCTTTACTATGGTATTTAAATTATTAATATTAATATATTCAAATATTATGGTGTTACCATTTGAACATCAATGTACCATGGTGTTTAACAGATAAAAAAAATAAAAAATATCCTTAAAGTTAATCAGTTTGCATTTGTGTGTGTGTGTGTGTGTTGCAATAACCTCATTACATTTTGGGATTCATTTTTATTAGCAAATAAGACAAGTATTAAAATATATTTTTAAATTTAACTCAACATGCATAAATCTTTAAACGACAAAATATAATTAGAATATGTACTCTAAGGGACTAGAAAATCCATTTCCAATCTTAAAACACATTTTTGATAAATACAAAATGAATTTTTAAATATATTTTGGACAATATAAATATATTTACATTGAAAATACATTTGTCCAAAAATGGCAACATTTATGAGGAAATACGCGTAAGCGTATGGAAAAAATATATTTATATCAATATATTTTAACATCTACATATTTTTGTCCATTTTTGTAATATTTAAAAATATTTACCACTGGTATTTTTGTACATTTTAGAATGGGAAAATAAGCTTTTTTTTATCAGTATTTTTGTATTTGTCAGACAAAAATGTAAAACATCCTTAAAACAACATGCATTCACTTTTGTAGATTATGACAAAATGTTAAGAAAATGCATGCTTGCAGTGGGAATGTTTCCTTCTAATCTTTTATCATGTGGTTGTGTCAGTCAGACAGATGGACAGTTTGTTTAAATGGAGTTCATGACTGGTGCTCCTTTATTCCTGTAAACAGATCAAGGAGGAGAAGAAGGCACCAGCTGCCGCTGCCGCACAGCCTCCTCCGCCTCTCTCCGCCGTACCGGGAGGATTCCTCAAACAGCTGGTGAGGGAGACCGAGAAAGAGACACGCCACAAAGAGCCAGAGCTCAAAGAGGAGAAGGCGGTGAGATCTCACTTCAACGGGTGGGATTCTGCTGGAAAAACCCAAGTGGTGCTCACTGCAGAGCCAGATGACATCCAGCATCATGGGTTGAGTCCAAGCTCTACCTCTGTGAATCTAATGGGTGCAGGAGGGGTTAAGATATGGCTAGGGTTAGGGTGTGGTTGGACCTTCTAGCTCCACCCATTACGGCCAAATTACATCCATAGAGGGGGAGGTGAACTTCACGCTCCACCCATTGCTCTGCAGTGAGCAGCCTCTCAAAAAAACAGCTTATACAAGTTTAAATGGTCAAGTTGGCAAAGTTGATTCCCAGATTTTCAAAAACATTCTTAAGAGTGAAATATTGTTCCCCCCAAAATTTAAATTCTGTCGTTATTTACTGACCCTCAAGTTGTTCCAAACCTGAATGAGTTTCTTGTTTCTGTTGAACACAAAAGAAGATATTTTGAAGAATGTTGGTAACCAGACAGTTGACGGTAGCCATCGACTTGCATAGTATTTTATTTTATTTTGTGGGAGAACTATCCCTTTAAGAAGACTTTCATGAATCCAGCCCCAGGTTCTTTCTAAAATCTGATGCCACTAATCAAGCAAAACTCGACATTATCAGCTGGTTTTCATTGGGTTTACCAGCAGGGGAGGTTCTTGTTTTCTTAAGGGTGTGACTTACACCAAACTCCTTGTGGTTTTTGATGCCCCTCACAGCCCAGGAAACTCAGCGACAATCTGGTCCAGAATTTCTTACTTCCCGACCAAACTCCACCAATACTGGAAGCGGAGATGGCACTTCGAGCAGAGCAGCTGGTGAACGGGGAACGGGGCCGCCACACCGCGCTGACAGAGAAGAAAACGTCCTCTCCCAGGAGGATAATGTCACCCGAAAACCCAAAAAGTCAGAGAAGCGACTCAAATTCCACCACTCCAGAGGTCAACCACCAGGAACATGCGCCCAGCCCCAGCACAGATCAAGCTAAATCTCCAGCTCCACCAATGGAAAAAGAAGTGAAGAAGGAAGAAGTAAAGGTACAACAGGAAGTTAAAGCACTGAAACCGGAAGTGAAAGAGGTGAGGCAAGAGCCTGAGGGTCAACTCACTGTAACCCGTATAAGAGAGGAGCCTAAGGTGCCAGTGGTAGGTTCAACCAATATCATTTTAGTATCACTGAGATACTATTATGGTGTTTTTTAATATTTTAACTTTAGTTAAACTTTTTGTTTTTTTTAAAAAAAATGTCTTTATAGTTTTTATTTTAGTTGTAGTAATTTAGCACATTAAATAAAATGAATGTTGGTATTTGATAGTCGACTTTAGACATTCTAGTAAAAAAAGATAAAAAAAAAAGTCCTGTTAAATCCAAGACTGGCAACTATAATGGTAACGATGAAGATATAGTCCTAAAAATCATTTGAAATATAAATAATTATCAGAGTCCACACCACAACTATAACAATTAAAGAGTTAGTTCACCCAAAAATGTAAATTCTGTCATTAATTCCTCACCTTCATGTCATTATACACCCGTAAGACCTTCGTTCATCTTCAGAACACAAATGAAGATATTTTTGATGAAATCCGATGGTTCAGTGAGTCTCTATTGACAGCAAGATAATGAACAGTTTCAGATGCCCAGAAGGTACTAAAACATATTTAAAACAGGTCATGTGAGTGCAGTGGTTCAACCTTAATATTATAAAGTGATGAGAATACTTTTTGTGCGGCAAAAAAACAAAATAATGACTTTTCAACAATATCTAGTGGCCGATTTCAAAACACTGATTCATGAAGCTTCACAAATCTTTTGTTTCGAATGAGTGTTTTGGTTTGCGTATCAAACCAAACTATTGGAAGTTTGAATCACTTATGATGTAACAAAGCCTTGTTTACTGAAATCACATGACTTTGATCGGAAACAAAAGATTCGTAAAGCTTCATGAAGCAGTGTTTTGAAATCGGCCATCACTAGATATTGTTGAGAAGTCGTTATTTTTTTTTTTTTTTTGGCGGACAAAAAGTATTCTCATAGCTTTATGATATTAAGGTTGAACTACTGAAATCACATGAACTGTTTGATGAACGATAAAAACTTTAACAGCCAATCACAATCCATCCTGCTTTAAAAAGCTCCAGCATTTAAAGTGGCAGACGACGAAACTGCAACACGCTTACAATTAACAGAAAGATATTGTGCGCTGGTGTGGACACTTATATAGTTAACCATATAGTTATCATTCTTGGTGTGAACGGGCTTTAACTCTCATTAGAGTATTAGTAGAGTATCGTATCTGCAAAGTTACTTATAGTCAGTAGAATGTCTGTTGGGGGACAATCATATCCAGCACCTGCTGTAATGTTTAAGTCACTAAAAATAGCGAGACACCTAATATAAAAACACCTTAATGATGATAAATACTATATAGAGGCGACATGAGCACAGAATATGAATGCAATGTGTTAAATGGTTGAGTTTTCTATGGAAAAACGCTCAATGAGGAACTGTGTGTTCCTTTATATTCTGGGTTCATCAGCTTGCCTATACATAGTATGCATCATCGATCAGTTGTATAGTCTGTTGTCTTACTGGCGGGCAATGCAGGAAAGACTTGTTTGCCCTCCAGGTGGGCGTCGTGTGAAAACTATAAATGTTACTTATAGTTAGTAGAAAAATGAAAAATGTAGTTGTCAAAATAAAGTTTTATTTAAAGTAATGAAAACTATAATAACCTTGGGTAGAACATCACATACACCAAAACTGTACACATTAGAGCCTGGACACATTTAGATCTACTGTACGTGTATCTGTAATTCAGTGCATTTACCATGTCCAGAAGTGATTGAAATATGTAATTGACCCTTCGCAAAGACCCGCCCCCTTTAGAGACTGTTGCAATGCCCGACAAGCCATGCGCTCTCGCACCACACGTATGAAACCATTTCATATTTAAAATATATCATAATTTTTTAAAGAAGTTTAATAAATACATAGTGTATAGTGTCTCTTTAATGTGTCAGATCGCTGTAGCTCCTTCAAGCGGCTCGTGAACCGATCATCTCTTCATACTAGTTCATTTATAGCATCAAATAAACAAGAATGAACATCAGAAGGAATGTTGTTTCATCTGTGAACACACAATTTTTCAAGTTCAAGTTCACCAACGTTAATCTACTAACTCCCCTGACTGCTTTGTCGGAAAAAATGGCGGATTCGGGGTTATGATTGGTCAGATCGCCTGTCAATCAAACTGTTTGTGAAGGGTTAATTGATTCTCATTTTGATTTTAATTTTTTAATGTTTTCCCATCTAAAATTTTATATGATTTCCACTCTATTTCAATTACCAAACATTTTTAATAGTTTGAGTTTTAGTTAACAATAACAGCACTGGATTGTAGAAAGGTTGTTTTACCTGCTACTGTTTCTGGCCTAATTCTCTCTTTCTCTGCAGAGGGATGTGTGGTATGAAGCTGAGAAGGTGTGGTACGCTCACAAAGATGGATATACACTCGGTTAGTGCTGTATAATCTGACATTAGGAGGACAAATTGTGTTGCTAATGACGCATCGACTGGCATTTTTAGTAGTTGTTTTGGTTCATCATTCCTGAATTGTGTGTCTGAAGGCAAGAGCAGGTCTCCTGTGGTGTTAAGTTACAGATTATGAATAGCGTGTTGTCTTAGAGGATGCTAAATTTACATGTGGCCTTATTATTGTTTTTGGGACTGTCCCAGAGGTCATTGTTTTCGCACTATGTAAAAGCCACCCCATTCCCTCATTTTAAATTAATATCACTTAATATACATCTCTTGAGTTGCAAGATTCTCCTCTTTGCATGAAAGGATCATAAACTGCTCTGTAAATTGTGGCTTGTTGCTCACAGGCTAATCTTCTTCCTGCTTGAGTTTAGTGATGAATGGGTTTTATGTTGTTATCTTATCAAGCTCATAGCCTCACTGAATCTACCCGCCGAAGCTGCCATGTTATGTTAGTATCTGCATGAAACAAAATCTGTCAAGCTCCAAAAATAACAACAAAAGCACCATTAAAAAGTCCATACTGTTTGTTGTGTCAGATTTGATGTAAATTATAGTATTCACATGTCAACCCAGCATGTTTCAAAATGTGGATGCAGCAGAAGGGAAGATATCAATATTGCAATGAAAATGTCCTGTTTTTTTGTTCTGCACTGAATTGAAATCTGATCTATGCCCTATACACAATTTGCATTGATTTACATTGAGTATTACAGTCACTTTTGACCCACCTGGACTCTTGTCACAGCCACTCAGCTGAAGCCGGACGAGGGCACACCGGAGCTCCCCGACGGCAGGGTGAGGGTTCGGCTGGCCCCAGATGGATCCGTCCATGATGTAACACAGTATGAGATTGAAAAGGTGAACTTTATTCAGTGCAGTTATTTATTGAAGCCCATTTCTAACATAAGAAAAAAATCCTGCTTTTCTAAATCATGATTATCACGTCAATTTTAACTTTTTTTTTTCAATTTCAATTTTTATGTCATAATTGACTCATTTTTATTTATGATCTCTATCTATTGACTTTTTAAGCCATCATTTCAATTCAGTATGTCATAATTTCTGCTTTTTGTCATAACTATGACTTAGTATGTCATTATCAGAATTTAACTCATAATTGAAGTCATAATCACGCTTTTTCCTCTTATTGACTTTTCATCTAATAGATATGACTGTTACTCATAATTTGACTTCATGTTTTAATTATGACTTTGTCATAATTTAGACTTTTTATTTCAAATGACTTAGTATGTCAGTTTTGATATTTTTTTTCTCATAACTATGACTTAGTATGGCAATTTTAACTTTATCTGATAATTGAACTTTTTAGTCAGAATTTTGACCTTTTTATAATTTGACGTTGATAATTATGACGTTTTCAGGCATAATTTAGTTTTTCATAATTTCGATTTAGTATGTTAATTTCAACTTTACCTCATAATTTTTACTTATGCAATAATTTAAACTTTTTGTCACAATTGACTTTTTGATCTATAATTTCAGTTCAGTATTACATAATTTTGCTTTTAATTTCATAACTATGACTAGGTATACCAATTTTGTCTTTTCATCTCAACTGTTATTCGTAATTATGACTTTTATGTCATAAATATCACTCTTATTCATAATTTTGAGGTTTCATGTCATAATGATTATGTATCTCATAATCATAACTTGTATCTCAATTTCAACTTTCTCATAATTTCAACTTTTTGTCACAATTATTATTTAGTATGTCATAATATTAACTGTTTGCCATAATTTAATGTCATAATTTCATAATTTCGTCTTTTCATCTCATAATTGACTTGCATCATAACTACGACTTACCATGTAAATTTCAACTTTATCTCATAACTTTGACTTTTTATGTCGTAAATATTACTAATGTAATAATTTCAACTTTTTACGTCATTATTAAGAATGTAATGTCATAGTTTTGACTTGTGACATAATTATGACTTCATATGTCATAATTTTGACTTATGTCATAAATATGACTTTTCATGTCATAAATATGATTTAGAATGTCATAATTTCGACAACCGGCTGGATGTACATTATCCTTTACTCAACTCATCATATGATGTGCGTGAGCAGTGCTGACATCTGTCGTGGTTGTGTTCAGCTGAACCCTCCTGAGCTGGACCTGTGTGAGGACTTGAGTGACTTTGTGAGCGTGAATGAGTCGAGCGCCCTTCACACTTTGACCAGTCGAGCTAAGCGATATTTACCCCTGACCCACGCTGGACCCAATCTACTGGCACTGTGGCCTCCTCTGTCCTCGCCAGCCAAGGTAAGATCAGTGTACTGTATTTATTAGTGTATTTACAATCTATGTGACCCGAATGATTATAGCTTAGGTTTTTGGATGAAGTGCCATCAGGGTTGTGCAAATGCACAATTAAAAAAAAAACAGTCTTTTTGTAGATTGAAATGTGTTTGTTTTCTATGTCAGGGGCTTCGGAGCAGACGCTGGGAGTCCTGGGAGGCTCCTGGCCCACTGCAGGCTCTGGTGAGGAGGGTGTACGTGTCCATGGTGGGTCAGCGGAGGGACCAGACCCTGGTGGCTTTGGGCCGCAGTGGCACAGGGAAGACCACTTCTTGTCAGTCATTTTCCCAGGAGCTGCTCAAACAAGCGGGAACAGCAGGAGGAAGCCTTACCTGTGAGTTGATCCACTTTGGTATTTATGATCCAAAATTATAGAACACAAAAGAAAATCAAAAACTCTACAACGTAAATAGAGTACATCTCAAAACTTACCTATTGAAGTTAATCAAACAAGTCCTTGAATAATTTGCTGTTTCTCTCTGGTGGTGTTTACAAGCTCCTGGCCAGTAATTACACTAGCATCTTCCTCTCACAGTGTGACATGTCTCGCTCCACTGAATATCAGCATTTGTGTGTGTGTGAATCTGCTGACGATAAGTGATTGCTGAAATAATATAGCAGCTATTTAGAGGCTGTTTTACTGTCTGTTGTCACTTGTAAAGTTGTAAGTGTCACATGTTGTGATGATTTGTGTGTAACTGCAGTAGAGCGTCTGCAGGCAGTGTTTACAGTTCTGCGCTCTTTTGGGTGTGTGAGCTCGTCTCACAGTGAAGCCTCGACTCGATTCGCTACGGTGCTCTCCCTCGACTTCAACCATGCCGGACTCGCTGCTGCCGCACATCTGCAGGTGCCCCAGACGGCCTGTCTGTGTTTCCCATTTGTCTTTCCATCTGGTTTTCTGTCTTTTCTCTCTGTTTATCGGTTTGTTTATCTCTCTGTCAATCTTTCTGTCTGTCTATCAATCCGTCTGTCTGTCTGTTTATTCATTTATCTGTCCGTCTGTCTTTCTATCTATCTGTCTGTCTGTATATCCATCATCTGTCTGTCTGTCTGTCTATCTATCTGTCTGTCTGTCTGTTGTTTATCTATCTATCTATCTATCTGTCTGTCTGTCTGTCTGTTGTTTATCTATCTATCTGTCTGTCTGTCTGTCTGTCTGTATATCCATCGTCTATCTATCTATCTATCTATCTATCTATCTGTCTATCTGTCTGTCTGTCTGTCTGTCTGTATATCCATCGTCTGTCTGTCTGTCTGTCTGTCTATCTATCTATCTATCTGTCTTTCTGTCTGTCTGTCTGTCTGTATATCCATCGTCTATCTATCTATCTGTCTTTCTGTCTGTCTGTCTGTCTATCTATCTATCTATCTATCTATCTTTCTGTCTGTCTGTCTGTCTGTTGTTTATCTATCTGTCTGTCTATCTGTCTGTCTATCTATCTATCTATCTGTCTATCTGTCTCCATATCTATCATCATCTGTCTGTCTGTTGTTTATCTATCTGTCCCTCCGTCTGACTGTCTGTCCATTTGTTAACCCATATATCTATCTATCTATCTATCTATCTATCTATCTATCTATCTATCTATCTATCTATCTATCTATCTATCTATCTATCTATCTATCTATCTATCTATCTATCTATCCATCCATCCATCCATCGTTCTATCTATCATTCTATCTATCGTTCTGTCTGTCTATCTGCATGTCCGTCTGTCTGTCTGTCCATCTGTCTATCCATCAGTCCATCAGTCTAAATCTATCTAATGTTTTCTGTTTTAGACCATGCTGTTGGAGAAATGGAGGGTGTGTCGGAGGCCGGAGGGAGAGAGTAACTTCCTGGTGTTCTCCCAGATGCTCGCAGGCCTCAGCACAGACACAAGGTCCGTTCGGTCCCTAGAGTTCTCTGTGGTCACATTCAGTAGCAGTTTGCTTCTTGTATTGTGCTTCTTTCTGGTTTCCTGGCTTCTCTCCTCAATGAGCAGCATTATTAGACGACAAAGAGAAAGTTACCTGTCATTAAACCCCAGATCATTCACCCTATTGTTAGGGTTTTGTTTTTGGATTCGGTTTCCCCTCAGAGGCACGCAAAAGCTCTTCAGCGACCGCCGCTTTGGCAGAATGCCTGCTCTTTTCATAGCTTTGCGTTAAAACAAAAGCTCCAGAGAGCTTGAGGGGGCAGGATCTCGTGTGATGTAATTTCCTGTTTAAATTTGAGTTTAACTGTCTTGTTCTCTCATCCCAGGACTGAATTGCAGCTGCACCAGTTAAAGGAGCACAACTCATTTGGAATTACATGCCCAACCAAGGTATGAACTGTTTAAACAAACAAAAAAGAGTGAGGAAAATGTCATGAATGTTAAACTCACATTCCTGCCAGATTAGTGTATGTGTTTGACATGTTGAGCTTCAGTGCTCGAGTCAGCAACACGTTTAAATCTGGCAACATTTCCTGGATCCTGTTCTCCCCACTATTACCCACAAATAAAGAGCCCAGCTGTATATTTAAAATTGGCTATATAGTACATCTGCATACTGTACATACAGTACACTCAGTTAAAGTGATATACAATATACTGTATTGCAAATGTCGAGTTCATGATTGTTTATATTGTTGCCAAATGTACGGCCTCTACAAACAAAACATATCCAACATATAGTTCTCTCAGGTTATATATACTATAAAGCAGTCTTAACTGTCTGATTGTTTATATAATGGCAAAATGTAAACTATATTATCGCCCAGCTCTAATATGTTAAATGTGACTAAGGCATGAAGATATTATAAACATTACCATAAATATCTTCTGGAAAAGCGGCTTTTGAAACGATGTGTATTAGCAAAAGTGTTATACAAATAAAATTGAGTTATATATATATTTTTAATTCAATACTAAAATAATCACATTTTTAAATGATGTCTGTTTCTTTTTTGCCATTATTATTGATATAACATTGGATAGAAATGCCTAATGAGCACCATAGCTCAAAGTGTCATTCACAAAAACCATAACTTTTCTTTAATTGGCTTTAAAGGGTTAGATCACCCAAAAATGAAAATTCTGTCATTAATTACTCATCCTCATGTCGTTCCAAACCCGCAAGACCTGTTTATCTTCAGAACACAAATGAAGATCTTTTTGATGAAATCTGGAAGAGTTATCTGTCCCTCCATTGACAGCCTACGCAGCTACCATTTTTCAAACCCTAGAAAGGTAGTAAAGACATCATTGAAGCAATCCATGTGACTCCAGTGGTTTAACCTCAATTTTTTTTCCGCAAAAAACATAATTTACTGCTTTATATACAAAATATTATCTCCAACATGCGTTCATGGGGGCACTACGATACATGCATGTTGTGTTGACACAGGAGCAGACATTGTTATGTGAAAAATTAAGTAAATAAAGAGGTAAATTGCTTTTTTTGTTGTTTTTGCATGATCAAAGCACTTGAGTCACTTCACAAAATTGAAGTTACATTTACATTTTACATTTATTCATTTGGCTAGCGGTTTTATCCTAAGCGATTTGCAAGTGAGGGATACAACAAGTGATTTGTCATGAAGAGGCAAATAGACACAGGAAGAGCTCACAATACAAGTTTCAGACATTGCTTTGAGTAGAATAGGCTAGAAGAGGGAGGGATTAGAGGAAATGTTAGGATAGGTTTTTTTTTTTTAAAGTTAAACCACTAGAGTCACATGGAGTACTTTGATGTCTTTACTACCTTTCTGGGGCTTGAAAGTGGTAGTTGTGTAGTCTGTCAATGGAGGGACTGAATACGCAAAGATTTCATCAAAAAAAAATCATAATTTGTGTTCTGAAGATGAATGAATGTCTTACATGTTTGGAACGACATGAGGGTGAGTAACAAATGACAGAAATTAATTTTTGGGTGACCTACCCTTTGATAAAAATAGTTTTTCATCCTTCATTTCAGGTGGATGAAAAGCAGAGAGCTTCAGTGGGTTTTGGGAAACTTCTGGCCGCCATGAACACTTTGGGATTCTCAGCGGATGAGCAGAAGGCTATTTGGCATGTTTTAGCAGGAATATACCATCTTGGTGTCGCAGGAACATGCAAAGGTACTAGACAAAGCTAGACTGATCGCTGTATTTTGTGAAGCGCAAATAATTTGGAGTCCTTACTCTCTTTTTTTTCCACTTTCCTCCACGGCTTCAGTGGGCCGTAAGCAGTTCATGAGTTTTGACAGCGCGCAGACGGCCAGTGCCATCCTGGGTTGTGAGGGAGAGGAGCTACACACTGCCGTCTTCAAACACCACCTGAGGCAGTTACTGCAGAGAGCGACCGGAGGCGTCAGAGAGCGGCGCAACGCAGAGGAACCGGAGGAAGGTCAGAATGTAGTCTGTCTCTGTTAAACCCTCAAAGATCTGTGCTAAAATATGTATTGAGGAACCAACAATAACACAATGGACATCATCCGGCTTATTTCACAGCTACTTACCAAATAGATAGATCAAATAAAAACACGAAATATTGTAGCCTTTATTATTGTTGAAGTTGAAAGTATTCAGTTGATGAGGACGATAAGCAGTTTAGTTTCATTATAAAAAGATTTTTGACCACAGAACATCTCAATTGATCAATCATTTCATATCAAAATGACTATCAACTGAATAAGAGGCATGAATAAATTAATTCAAATTGCAATAATATTTCACAATATTACAGTTTTTATTGTGTTTTTGATCAAATAAATATAGCCTTGGTGAGCATAAAAGACTTCTTTCAGAAACATTAAAGCATAGTGATTGGTAGTGTAATTTAGCATCAAATTAAAAAAATTGTCTCCAGAAGTTACACAACCTCTTTTGTAAGATGTCCTAAAAGCGAAAAGCCGTTTATAAATAAACAAAGTCAAGAATATTTATTATGTTTTGACTAAAATAGGGCAGCCTACCACTTTAGTTTAGGGTTTAATTCTGAAAATCAACTAGTTGCTTATTAGCATGCATATTAATAGGATATTGGCTGTTTATTAGTAATTATAAAGCATCTTTATTCTGCATGAGTATATTCTACATCCCATAATCCTCTCCAATACCTAAACTTAACTACTTTACTAACTATTAATAAGCAGTAATTAGCAGTTTGAGGCAAAAGTCATAGTTAATAGTGAGAATTGGACCCTAAACTAAAATGTGACCAAAAATGGAAGTCCTTACTAGATCAACGTGTGTGTGTGTGTGTGGGCAGGTATTCCCTGCGTTATGGGGACCAAATCTCCCCACAGGTATAGTAATACTAGTAAATTTTGATCTTGTGGGGACATGTTTTTTGGTCGCCATGAGGAAACAAGCTTATAAATCATACAGAATTATCTTTTTTGAAAATCTAAAATAGCAGAACATTTTCTGTGATGGGTAGGTTTAGGGGTAGTGTAGGGGGACAGAATGTACAGTTTGTACAGTATAAAAACCATTACGCCTGTGTGTGTGTGTGTGTGTGTTACAGGTCCAAAACTGAGTGCTGCTCAGTGTGTAGAAGGGATGGCGGCTGGTCTCTATGAGGAACTCTTCACCACTATTGTGTCTCTTATCAACAGGTAAATACACGGTGTTCCTAGTCAATCGTATGTCTCTAAAGAGTTGTCTGTAAAGAGTTGATATTTCCGTCTTCTCTCCAGAGCGCTGCACTCTCAGCAGCTGACGCTGGCCTCCGTGATTGTGGTGGACACACCGGGCCTGAGGAACCCCAGACACAGCGGCGATGACCGGGCTGCCGGCTTCTCTGAGCTCTGTCACAACTACTTACAGGAGAGACTGCTGGAACTTTACTTCAGTCACACGTTCACACAGACGCTGGAGCGATACACACAGGTACCACACCTGCGTGAGAGGAGTTTGAAAGGCAAAGTGGTATATACAGCTGTGCTGTAAATATGGAATATGAATATGAATCTTGCTGATTTAATTAAATTACATTACATTTCATTAAAAAATAATTTATAAATTAATATTCCAAGTTCTATTTTTGTATGTTTTACTGCAATTTTGTTATTTGGTTAATAAACTATATATAAAAATGCCGTATGACAGCCTCAAATAAATAGTGAATATTAATTTTAATTTAATAAATTGAAATTTTAAATTGTATTTAATTAAAAACAATATATAAAGTAACATTCCTATGAATATTTATAACTTCTGTTTTTATGCGTTTTACTGTTATTTTGTTATTTGGTCAATAAACTACAATAATCTAAAAACGCTATAATAAAACCAAGTAATTTTAAATTAAATTTAATTTAATTAAAAAAAAATAATATTGTAAAATAAAAAAATAATATATAAATTGACATTCTCACGAATATTTATAACTTCTATTTCTGTATTTGTTATTTGGTCAATAAACTATATCTAAAAATGCCATATGACAACCTCAAATAAATATCGAATATGAAAATGAGCCTTGCTGATTAAATTTGTACTTTAATTTATTTTTTCAATTTAATTTTCAATTTTATAAATAATAAAATAAAATAATACATAAAATATAATTCCTACACATATTCTTTGTTTTACTGCCATTTTGTTATTTGGTCAATAAACTATATCCAAAAATTCCATACCTATTATTTTTCATGGCACCACTTACAAATTTTTATCTTTTTTTGGCACTTTTTTTTTTGATAACCTCAAACAAATATTGAATGTGAACCATTTAATTAATTCAATACATAAAAACTATAATGAAATAACTCCTTTACATATTTATCACTTCTATTTCTATATGTTTCACTAACATTTTGCTAATTTGTCCTGTCTAAAAATGCCATACCTGTTATTTTTCATAGCACCACATGCTAATTTTGTGTGGGTGTGTGGCCATTTTTGGCCTTAATATAATATTATAAAGGTAACAAGAAATGAACTTTTTAATAATACTAAATAAATAATTTCAGACTTTCTGAATAATTTCCACAGGAAGGAGTACGTGTAGATTTCACAGCCCCTGAGACGAGCCCGTCAGAGGTGGTGTGTGCTGTTGACCAGCCAGGACTGCAGGTATCACTCACTGATGCTTAACACGCTTCTTACAGACATCAACCCTGCATGTAATTTTACATTGTGTGTGTGTGTGTGTGTTTTCAGGTTCGAGCACCAGAAGGCGACTCTCGAGGTCTCCTGTGGGTTCTGGATGAAGAGATGGTCACTCCAGGTTCCAGCGAGAGCACGGTTCTGGAAAGAGTGTGTCAGTACTTCAGCGGCACAGGTACTCCAGTTTGATTCTGACCTTCTCCTGTGATGTTTTTAAGACATTTCCTCATCTTTCGTCTTGTTTGCTCCTCAGTGCGCCAGTGTGAGCAGCCTCTGCAGTGTGAGATCGCTCACCTGATGGGTTCAGATCCGGTCCGCTATGATCTCTCAGGCTGGTTCAGTCAGGTCCAGAACAATCCATCTGTGCTTAACGCCAGCTCTCTGCTGCAGAACTCCTCAATGTAAGAGACTACAGATGATCAGGCACTTTTTGTGAAGACACAATCATACTAGAGCTGTTCCTCAAACAAAATTTTGAATATTATTATTTGGAAAGTTATTAATGATTTGAAATTATTCATGCGCATTATTAAAATATTATTTACTTGTCATCTTTCCAATTTTATATGAATAAAAGTACTGAATGGCTTTTAGATAAAGCAAAAAAAAAAAGGAAGTAAAAGATGAGGAAATACATGTAGATTGCACAAAAAATGGGTGGGAAAAAGTGTCTGGTGTTTGGTTCATGAGAACTCTGGTGCATTTGGAAAATACATATTAAAAAATATAAGGAAATAGATGTTAAATATGGGTGGGAATTTTTTATTTTATTTTATTTTATTTTATTATTTTATTTTATTTTATTTTATTTTATTTTATTTTATTTTATTTTATTTTATTTTATTTTATTTTATTTTATTTTATTTATGAGTCTGGTGTTCAGTTTATGTGAACTCTGGCATATTTGGAAAACACCTGTTATAAAATATAAGGAAATAGACGTTAAATATGGGTGGGAATTATTTATTTATTTATTTTGTAATTTATTTATTTTTTATTTATTTATATTGTTTTATTTTGTTTTGTTTTTTAATGTGAAAATACCTATTATAAAATATAAAGAAATAGATGTTATTTATGGGTGGGAATGTTTTTTATTTTATTTTTTTATTATTATTTTATTTTATTTTGTTTTTTTATTTGTCTTCTGTTCAGTTTAAATTGAACTCTGGTACATTTGGAAAATACCTATTAGAAAATATAAGGAAATAGATGTTGAATATGGGTGGGAATGTTTTATTTTTAATTTATTTATTTTTTTTCTATGGTGTTCATTTTATTTGATCTCCGGTACATTTGGAATTAGTATAACAGTCCATCCTCACTCACAGAAGTGATCAGCTATTAATGATAGTATGAATTGCATTTTTGCATTCCTCCATGTCTCATTTAATATAGTATAATGCTTTTCTCATAGCTGCTTGTCTCAATAAATTGCCATTGGAGAGCAACTCGCATTCTTCGCATCTCTTGCAGTACGTCTGCGGCAGACAAAAGCGAGTGCTGTGTGTGAGTTTTGGTGGTAAATCAAATTCAATAACACAGTGATACTTGCACCTTGTCCTCCTTAGCTGTTACCTAGCAACAGTGGTAAACATCTGCTGCTAGTACTCACAGATATCATGTTGAGGATGTAAACGTTCTGCAATAAAGGCAAGTGTGAGTACAGCCCGAGAACTGTGCAACATTTGCAGCATCAACATCATGCATCAACTCATGCATTTCTGATGCTAATACTAATTTCTGATACTCATGTGTTTCACATACACATTTTTTGGCACTTTTATTGACATAGTAATGGAGAGATAACAGGAAATTTGTTAATACTGATGACTTTAAAGGGGATCATTTATTATACCATGTTGTAAATGCTCATTTTTGAGTGGAAGGATAAACATGCTGTTTTCGTGCATGTCTCTTTAAATGCAAATGAGCTGCTGCTCCCCGCCCCCCTATCCAGAAGAGGGCGGAGCCTGCTGAACTCTTTCTGCTCTGCGAAAAAATAACAAAACATCTGTTGGGTTTTTATTATCATCTCTATCGTGGCTACGCTATCGTGACATTACAGTTCTTCCGCCTCATGAAAGTTATTAAAAGTCTTTTAAAGCCATATCAGTCTAAACTTCTGATATATGGTTTTCTGAGCGCACACATCTCTGAAGCATGCGCACAGAAATCTGGCTGTCAGAGTATTAAACTGATTTCTCTTACACGACTTATAAAGTTCTCTTAAACTGCCAAATACACACAAGGTTATGTCTAAAACACACAAAGTTCACAAACAGTGGTTATGTCTGTGAACCTAAACGGTAAGTAATTGCATGAGTGTATTAGATCTGTGTATTAAACAGTCCCTCCAGAAAAACGCTGATTTTTTTTGTGATCGTTGCGGGCAAAAAGTCCTCGATTATGTGGCACTTTTTCTTAAAAAATGCGATGGAATATGCAGGATATTTTTGCAATTTTATGCGATGAAATTGCGGGAACTTGCAAAAACTGCGGTTTGATGCAAAAGAGGAAAAAAAGGTGATTCCCCAAACACCCTGTTCTCACTTGACTACTACCTTCATGTAAAGAGTCATTTCTCATTACTTCCTATGATGAGCAAACATACTAAATCACAGAATATTGAAGTTCTCATTCTGTTTTATTTCAGACCTTCATTAACACTGGGCTCAAACTTACAAAACATTGAGTCAAACAAGTTCTGTAGCTTTACAAAAGGAATATTCAACAACTTCTGTAAAAATGAATAAATAAAATGTGTGCTTCCTGTTTTACAGAGGTAGAAATACAAAACAGACATCTTCTGTTAAATTAAGTGCTTCCAATGCACAAAGTGCAATCTCTTACTGCAACGTAAATTATTTTACATTCTACTAATGTACAGCGTCGTCTGTGGTCCAACACGCAGTTGCACGGAGTGCAAAATAATTTGCCCCCACTGTCATGTGACACACCGGGAAGCTGCTTCACGCGCTCTTTTGCACTTATTTTTGTTGGCAAATGAGAATGATTTGCTTCATCATGGTTTCACCGCGGGGTTTGCAGATGATGTTCACGTCGCGTAATTACGTCACTTCATTAGGTTCCCATGGCAATAGGGGAAAATAATGGCGCTTTACTTGTGTGAAGTAAACATTTTTCAACTTTCTGATAAGATGTATGTGACTTTTTTGCAACAAAAATACAGGGATTATGAAATCAGGCAAGCCCCGCATATTTTGCTTGCAGAAAGTGTGGCGTATTTTAAAAAATTTTTTCTGGAGAGACTGATTAAAGTGACAGCAGTGTAATACTGCTGTATATACTGTTAGTACAAACAACAAAAAAATCACTCACTGTTCTTGGCTGAATAACTTTAGTAGCTTTAATAAGAATACATTTCTTACCTGGCGAGGAGATAAACATGGCGGACAGCTCACTGAGGGGAGGGGCTAAGCTAATAAGGCAGATTCCGTCGCCAGTTGTGGGCGGGGCTTCTCTTACGTAAGAGTAGGGGGAAATCTTGAACCGCTCATTTGGAGAGACTGTTTATGATTTATGGGGATTAAAAAAAAAAAAAAAATGAGTGGGTGGATTTAGTGGTTTACAAACTCTGGACATACATCTGTGTTCAAACACCTTATAGAAGTGAATTTTGCATAATAGGTCCCCTTTAACATCAGTACTGTAGTTCAAAACGTGGCAGTTCTGGAGTGCATGTGAAACCGAACTTTGACTGCAAACAGAACTGGGTTCATACTTATACTTCAGTGTGAAAACATCCTAATTCTTTCGCTGTGTCTCTCTTCTCAGTGGAGTGGTGAAGGCCCTGTTCGGTCCACGGGCGTCCGTGCCCCCTCTCTGCCGGGGTTTGGGTGGGGTGGATGGCGGCTCTCAGCGCTCCCTGGAGAGGAACGGCACGGTGCGGAAGACTCTGAGTGGAGGGATGGCGGCCCTTAGGAGACATTCCCAGTGCATTGCCGTCAAACTGCAAGCGGTGAGAAACAAATGAGCTGTTATGAAGCCGTTTCCATCTGCCTTTTGTCTGTAAATCCTCTTCACTCTTTCCATGACTCTCTCGCTCTCTGAGCAGGATGCTCTGGTGAATCTGATTCGGCGAGCGCGGCCGGTCTTCCTGCAGTGTTTGAGTGCTAAGACAGATGGCTGTGGCTTTGATGTCCCAGCACTGCGTGTACAGCTGCACTCCACACACCTGCTGCCGGCACTGCAGCTGTACCGAACAGGTCTCACACACACACACACTCATGGATGTTTGTTTCTTATCATGCATGGGACCTCCCATTGACATGCAGCGCAGGGTAGTACGTGTAATCTGGATTATGTAATCAGATTGCAAAAATTAAAGGGGTGATTATGAGTTCACTCTTTTAACTTTAGGTAGTGTTGCTGTTTGAGCGTAAACAACATCTGCAAAGTTACGACGCTCAAAGTTCAATGCAAAGGGAGACATTTTCTTTTTAAAGAATTCGCTGTTTTATCTATCACAACAAGTTTCATCCCGGCTTAGTTACATCACTAAACCTAAAATTTACGCAAACCCCAAACGTCCAATTTCATTCTAAAAGTTGTAACTTCTTCCTGAGTCTCTCCATCAGTGTTTGAACAATGTAAGTCTGAACACGTTACTGACAATCCTCATTTTGTCTGCGTGAGATTCTCCAGCTTTGTTGTTGTTGAGCAACCGAAGCGTGGGCTGTTAAGGCTCCGCCCTCTTTTGGGAAGCGGGGCAGGAGCAGGAGCTCATTTGCATTTAAAGGGACACACAAAAACGGTGCTCACACCCAAATAGGGGCAAATTTGACAAGCTGTAAAAAGTTATCAGTGGTGGATTTTGAGCTGAAACTTTAGACACATTCTGGGGACACCAGAGACTTATTACATCTTGTGAAAGGGGAATGTCCTCTTTTAAAATATTTTATTGGACTGAACTGTTTTTAATGTAAATTGACAATGTTTTTATTCAGAGATATAACTGATGTATTTTATAAAAACAATATTTTATAATATTTGTCTTGTATTAATCTTAAATGTCTTTTAGCTTTTAGTTAATTGCATGACTTTTGCATTTTCTCTTTGTTCTGGCATACAAAATACAGTATAATGCACAACTGTTTGTGCTTACAGACATGATTGATATCTTTGGTTTTATACTGGACATTTAGGCATGCATTCAGATTGTCCACGCTCAGTATACAAATTATATACTGCAGAAAGTGCCATCTCCAGCATACGAACATTTGAACACTTCACCTCATAAAGAGCAGTATCTATAGTATATTTTTCAGGATTTATTACCAAATGTTCTTACAAAGACAGCAAACTCTTTCTCTCTGTCTTGCAGGCTACCCCGAGCACATGTCCCTGGGTGATTTCCGCTGTCGTTTCCAGGCTCTCTCTGCTCCCATAATGAAGCGATACGGTTCTGTCTTCATTACCCCAGACGAGAGGAAGGTCTGGACGTCCTGAATCACCACGGCACATACGCGCCTCATTACCTTCTGTTGAAATGTCATTTATTTTTAATGATGTCAAATGATGACGTTATTTATTTCCCTGTTTATTAGCTTGTTTATTGATTAGCTGATTTTTGCTTGAACAGCCCTCATTGATTCGGGGGAGCTAGATGTTCCAAAAGAGGGCCTGAGATCTGTCTGTTTGTGTTTACATCCCTTTATATCAGGCTGTGGAGGAGTTATTGATTGATCTTGATTTGGACAAGAAAAGCATTGTTTTGGGAGCAAGCAGGGTGAGCGAGAGTCTTCCAACTATCTGTCTGTCTATCGTCATTCTATCATTCTATATCTATCTATCTATCTATCTATCTATCTATCTATCTATCTATCTATCTATCTATCTATCTGTCTGTCTGTCTGTCTGTCTGTCTGTCTGTCTGTCTGTCTGTCTGTCTGTCTGTCTGTCTGTTATCATTCTATCATTATCTATCTATCTGTCTATCTGTCTGTCTATCTATCAATCTGTCTATCTATCTATCTGTCTGTCTGTCTATCTGTCAATCTGTCTGTCTGTCTGTCTCTATCTATCTATCATCTGTCTGTCTGTCATCATTCTATCATTATCTGTCTATCTATCTGTCTGTCTGTCTATCTGTCTATCTATTTGTCTGTCTGTCTGTCTGTCTGTCGTCATTCTGTCTATCGTCATTCTATCATTATCTATCTATCTATCTATCTATCTATCTATCTATCTATCTATCTATCTATCTATCTATCTATCTATCTATCTATCTATCTATCTATCTATCTATCTATCTATCTATCTATCTA
Source organism: Zacco platypus (assembly GCA_038088235.1). Taxonomy (NCBI): domain Eukaryota; kingdom Metazoa; phylum Chordata; class Actinopteri; order Cypriniformes; family Xenocyprididae; genus Zacco; species Zacco platypus. The sequence goes on from CM076086.1 coordinate 17,186,211, forward strand.
TCTATTTGTCTGTCATCTATCTGTCTGTCTGTCTGTCTTTATAAATTGTTCTGTCATCTATCTGACTGTCTGTCTGTCATTCAATATATCTGTCCACTATCTTTCTATCTATCTTTCTATCATTCTTTCTATCGTTCTAATGTTGTTTTTGTCTGTCTGTCATTCGATATATCTGTCTATCTATTGTTATATTGTACCATCTATCGACCCATTGATTGCTGTAGCATTGTAATTCTATTATTCTATAATTGTTAACAGTAACACTGATTTAACATTTTTTATTTTATCCTTCACTTTTGAAGTTTTTAGGTCATCCTCACTCGTGTGTGTGTGTGTGTGTGTGTGTGTGTGTGTGTGTTTATGAAGGTGTTTATGAAGCGTGGTGTCCTGAGGTCTTTAGATCAGCAGAGAGATCAGTTGTTGAGCAGCTGGCTGGTGCAGCTTCAAGCATCCGGTCTGGGTCACCTGGGCCGCCAGAAATACCGACGCATGAAGGTGAGTCTCTCCTCATCCTTGTCCTCTGCTGAAACAGACAATGTTTATAGATCTGCGGATAGGGGTCGGATCACTGTGTTCTTCTCAATAGTGACCAAATTTTTGGCGAGAGGACATAAAATGGACAGTCAATCTAAAGGATGTCATTTCTGCTGCAATAAACCTTGATTAACTTCAGGGGAAAAATTAAAATGCTAGGAATAATGTAGAATGTGGCCACTTCAATAGTGTTACAGTCTTGTCAGTGTGCAGCGTCTAGACTAATGTGAGTGCTGATCTGGGATCAGGTTCAGCAGATGGCAGTGTGCTGTATTCAAAGAAATGTGCGAGTCCTCACCGCAGTGACCCACTGGAGCTGGTGGAAGTTGCTGTGCAGAGTGCGCCCCCTGCTGGACGTCAACATGGATGACCAACGACTCAGATCCAAAGAGGTACTGACCCATTCAAAAAGGGCATGTTTACAATATACATCACATTTAAACCACACTTTGCATAATTTTATTTATTTATTTATTTATTTATATTCTATAATCTTTATTCATTTGTCTGCCTATCTATCTATCTATCTATCTATCTATCTATCTATCTATCTATCTATCTATCTATCTATCTATCTATCTATCTATCTATCTGTCTTTCTGTCTGTTGTTCTATCTATCTGTCTGTCTGTCTGTCTGTTGTTCTATCTATCTATCTGTCTGTCTGTCTGTCTGTTGTTCTATCTATCTGTCTATCTATCTATCTGTCTGTCTGTCTATCTATCTATCTATCTATCTATCTATCTATCTATCTATCTATCTATCTATCTATCTATCTGTCTGTCTGTCTGTCTGTCTGTCTGTCTGTCTGTCTGTTGTTCTATCTATCTGTCCATCTGTCTGTCTGTCTGTTGTTCTATCTATCTGTCCATCTGTCTGTCTGTCTTTATTTATTGCTCTGTCGTTCTTTCTATCATCTATCTCTTTGTCTGTCTGTCTGTATTTCTGTCTTTCTGTCTGTTGTTCTATCTATCTATCTATCTGTCTGTCTGTCTGTCTGTCTGTCTGTCTGTTCTATCTGTCTGTCTGTCTGTCTGTTCTATCTATCTATCTATCTATCTATCTATCTATCTGTCTGTCTGTCTGTCTGTCTGTCTGTCTGTTGTTCTATCTATCTAT